>OX457039.1:23994829-24452329 GCA_949752735.1 Lumbricus terrestris
AGGCCAATAACAGAGACAGAGCCATAGACAGAGAGTAATTAAGACAAACACACAGGTGGAAGTGGGTGAAGGAGGCCATAGGTGTATAGATATGAAGAAAACGGCCTGTATTTGGCCAGTTTTAGGGCTATTTTCTCAACAGGTAAAGATATTAATTATTTTCCAACTTTCGTCTTGCAGGCCAATAACAGAGACAGAGCCATAGACAGAGAGTAATTAAGACAAACACACAGGTGGAAGTGGGTGAGGGAGGCCTTGGGTGTATAGATGTGAAGAAAACGGCCTGTATTTGGCCAGTTTTAGGGCTATTTTCTCAACAGGTAAAGATATTAATTATTTTCCGACTTTCGTCTTGCAGGCCAATAACAGAGACAGAGACATAGACAGAGAGTGATTAAGACAAACACAAAGGTGGCAATGGGTGGGGGAGGCCTTAGATATATGGATGTGAAGAAAACGGTATGTATTTTACCTGTTCTAGGGCTATTTGTATACAGGTGAACATATTGCTTCCTTTGCGGCCTTGTTGTTTCAGGCCTATAATAGTCTGGAGTTTTGGGCACATAATTATATGAATTGGCAGCTTGGACTTCTACTTTACGAACTTTGAGATCAAATTCAACAATTTTTATTCATTTTTAAATGTTAGAAGATACAATAAATAAAGGCTTCTATGTGTGCCGGAAAAGCCCGGAATCGGAATGCTGTTTACGGAAAGCAACTGTTTTCGTCTTGCTAGTTTTACCGAGGTCATAATTATATGGGGAGTGACCCGATTGAAAGCCGTGCTGCGACGGGAAAAGTATGTCGGTTTTTGTAACAAATTCATATAGCCTACTATACATTGTTTTCTCAAATATTTTAGAAAAGTAAGGAAGGATAGAAATCGGACGATAATTGGTCAAGTTGTCTCTTTCGCCTTTTTTAAAGATAGGAATGACCTTTGCAATTTTTAATGGGTGCGGGAAGATGCCTGTAGTGAAAGAGTAGTTAATCAGTTCTGCCAAAGGCTGGGCAATGCAATCAATATTAGGACCCGCGATACACGGGTCAATGTCGTCCATACCCTTTGCCCTTACTGTGAGTAGTAGGCCTACGTATGGACTGACTTAGGTTCAAAACCTCACTAGAGGAAGTTGAAATTAAACCAAAGGACCTCAACGGAGGGGGCTTCATGTATTTCATAAATGAATCCAAGGAGCCGGGTATTTTGTCGTCTAAAACTTGGGCAATGCTCACAAAATAATTATTTAGCTTATTAGCTATGGCTTCAGCATCTTCAATCTTAGCACCGTTGACATTTAGCGATTCTATGGTTGTATGATTGTATCGCGTGGTCCCATATTAGTAATCGACCTTATTAGGCTCCAAGTTTTTTTTAGATCGCCTTTATACTTGTCAAATTCAGTGGCATAATAGTATTTTTCGGCTTTTATTCTGTTTTAAATTTATTCCGGTACATTACAAATTTATTTCTGTTAACTTCAGTCAGAATTTTAAAAATAAATTTCAGATATAACTGGTCCTTCTTTTTACTAGATTTAAGTAGGCCCCGCGTCATCCATGGATTTTTTTATAGTTTGTTTACTTCGAATCTTCCTTGCACTTACTGGAAAGGATTTGTCATAACGAGTGTTTCTAGAATAAGTGCTCAATCATCATCAAACTTTTGCTGTTTCGCATGTGGCGTTTTTTTGCTCAAAACTATAATTTAAATGATTTGTCAACTCCATGACGGTCAACTCCGTGTAACGACGACGACGTCATGGAGCATAAAGTTGACAGATCGCAAATATTTTGACTTTGACTCGCAATGTTGACTCCATTCTTCGTATTCTGAGAAGGGTATGGCCGAAAATAATTAAATATAATTTCTATTGGTGCCTCAAGACTCTCAAATGTGGACGGCAACTATGCGATAACAACTCTGTGATGCAAGTCAACTCCATGACGAATTATAACAAAAACAATTTTTCAGCTTTTTAACAAAAAATATTTAATTTTCGGCATTGCTACTCATCACACACTTTGGTAGCAGTAACATGAACGGATTAGAACATTGAAAGTTTAAAAAATCGTTATTAAAGTTTCGGAAAGAATTTATATGAACATTATTTTACATAATGTAAAGTGAAATTGCAAAGTTGTTAAACTGCTCAAATAGTGATAAGGACAAGCTGTAGGCATTGTTAATTGCAATACAAGAATCGAAAAGACTGTTTTGCTTGCTAGTCCAGGCAATCTAGATAAAAATTACCGTCAACCTGGGCAAAATTGTAACCTAAGCTTTCTAAATGTTTTCCTGTTCAGAATTTTGTGCTGAATAACATACCCAAAATGCCCTAAAATCCGACCATGGGGTCACCCCCCAAAATGGGGTTCAAAATATGATGGTTTTCGTGCTTTTTTTGCATTGAATATCGGACTGCAGCCTGGTGAAAAATTGTTCACTTTGTGATACAAACATGAAATTTGGTACATTCTACAAACATGCCATAAGAAAAAGATTTGGTCATAGGGCCATCGTAGATTTGACCCTTGGCCCCAATGGCAGCCATTTTTAAAAATGGCCGACGGGTTTACAGATTCTAAATTATCTCAGCTTCCAGGACACTTAGAATTGTCATCTTGGTGTCTAAACCTACATAGTTAGGGTCGAAGATTCCAACAGGGTCATTGCAAATGTTCCCCATGGCTTCTATAGCGGCCATTTTCCAAAATGGCCGACCAAAATTTGGATTTTTCAATATCTCAGCTTTAGGTACATGTAGAATCATCATGTTGGGGTCTACACAATCATTGTGTAGACCACAACACAATCACTCACTTCGCCGTCACACCCGTCGGCTTGAGCGAACCTATCGCCGCACACGTTTGCCAGCCGATCATCTGAAGTGGGTCCGATCCGTGCGC
Source organism: Lumbricus terrestris (assembly GCA_949752735.1). Taxonomy (NCBI): domain Eukaryota; kingdom Metazoa; phylum Annelida; class Clitellata; order Crassiclitellata; family Lumbricidae; genus Lumbricus; species Lumbricus terrestris. The sequence continues at coordinate 23,997,743 of OX457039.1, forward strand.
TCCTTGCACATTCGCTTTAGGGAGATAGAGGGTCAATATTGGGAGCGTAAGATCTCTTCCAACGCTGGAGATGCCAGACGATTATGGTCCACCTTCAAGGATCTCCTGAGGCGACCTCAACCTTCCTCTACAGCAACGCCTCCACCGTTTACAGAAGCTGACTTCGCCAGCCATTTGCCTCCAAGATCGACGCGATGCGTCGGGATACAGATGGATTTCCACATTCTGAATGCGCTCCTACCGATTGCCGTCTCCCCAGCCTCGACCTCGTCTCTGAGCTAGAGCTACGTCACCTCATTCTCTCCTCTCCGCCAAAGTACTCTGAATTGGACACTTTGCCACCGTTCCTCATACAGAAATCCATCGACATCTTCCTTCCTTTCCTGACTCTCATGTGTAATGCCTCACTTCGTGACGGCATTCTACCGGCATCACAGAAACGGTCGATCATCACGCCGATCCTGAAACAGCTGGGACTTGACCCTCTTCTGCCGTCTAGCTATAGGTCTATAGCTAATGTTACATTCTTATCTAAAATTATTGAAAAGCTTGTTGCTATTCAACTGTTCAAGTATTTGGACTCAAATATGCTTCTCCCGCCGAACCAATCTGGCTTTCGTAAGGGCACTCCACCGAGACCCTTCTTCTGCATCTTCTCTCTGATGTTTACAATTCTATTGACAGATCGCAGGTTACTCTTCTGGCTCTCTACGACGTGAGTGCTGCTTTCGACACTGTCGATCATAATATTCTCATTCATCGACTTTCTACTTCTTTTGGCATCTCTGCTCTGTCCCTTCACTGGCTCACATCTTATCTAGCAGACCGTTCCTCTTCCATTGTCTTTCACTCCACTCGTTCCCCTTGTATCCCCGTTCCAATCGGTCTTCCACAGGGCTCTGTTCTAGGATCCTTGCTCTATACTTTTTCACTGCAGACATTAGCTCTTTGCTCGCTTCTTGCTCATTGCGAAGTCACTCCTACGCTGATGATGTCCAATCATATACCCATTGCTGTGCTGAGGACGCAGCCAATACTGTCCGCCTTATAAGGTCTGCATTTCTGAAACCCTTACTTCTTGGCTTTCGTCAAATCGACTGCGACTTAATTCTTTGAAGACGCAATTCATATGGCTGGGAACTCGCCAGTAGCTGGCCAAGATTGACTTGGCTGCTCTCGCACATGAGTTTCCCCTTGTAACCTTCTCTACCTCTGTTCGAGACATTGGGGTCATCTTGGACCAAGAACTCTCCTTCTCTAAGCACATCTCTTCCCTGTCACGTGCCTGCTATTACCAAATTCGACAGCTGCGCGTCGTTGCTCGCTCTCTCTCATTCACTGCATCTTCTACTCTTGTCCATGCCTTTGTTTGCAGCCGCTTAGATTACTGCTCCTCTCTTTATGTTGGCCTCCCGCAGGTCCGCCTCAACTCCTTGGTCAGGGTCCTTCGATCTGCAGCACTCTTGGATACTTTGGAAAATGACCGCTATAGAAGTCATAGGGAACATTTGTAATGGCCCTGTTCGAATCTTCTACCCTAACTATGTAGGTTTAGACACCAAGATGAAGATTCTAAGTGTACTGGAAGCTGAGATATTTTGAAAAATCCGAATTTTGGTCGGCCATTTTGGAAAATGGCCGCTATAGAAGCCATGAGGAACATTTCCAATGACCCTTTTGGAATCATCGACCCCAACTATGTAGGTTTAGACACCAAGTTGACAATTCTAAGTGTACTGGAAGCTGAGATAATTTAGAATCCGTAAACCCGTCGGCCATTTTTTAAAATGGCTGCCATTGGGGTCAGGGGTCAAATCTACGGTGGCCCTATGACCAAATCTTTTTCTTATGACATGTTCGTAGAATGTACCAAATTTCATGTTTGTATCACTAAGTGAACAATTTTTAACCAGGCTGCAGCCCGATGCAAAAAAGCACGAAAATCATTATATTTTGAACCCCATTTTGGGGGGTGACCCCATGGTCGGATTTTAGGGCATTTTGGATATGTTATTCAGCACAAAATTCTGAGCAGGAAAACATTTAGAAAGCTTAGGTTACAATTTTGCCCAGGTGAAACTGTAAATTGCCTGGACTATGCATAATTTATCAGACTAAGTCTAGATTTTTATCGGGCACAATTGAATGGTATTATTAGGCCTATTCATGCTTCTTTGTGAGCTCAGGCAATTATTTCTTTGAGGTAGGCCTACGGGCTGATACTTGTACAGGCAGTGTAGGCCTATATACGCCCTATGCTATCGGTCGCAATAATTATTTCCATTTGATTAAATCATGAATAGGCATACAGCAGTGGTTCCCAACCTTTTTTGACTGCCCGGCCACTTTTCGAAGTTCGATGACACGAGGGCCACTTTTTCTTAGTTGAAGGACATTAGGGGTCACAAGGCTAAATTTAATTAACTAAAAGCATATAAAATTGTGGTAATTGAATAATAATAGAATGTTAGATGTTATTTATAATAGACGCAAGTATAAAATAATCTGTAATAGAAAATAATTATGTGTTCTATCCCGAACAAAGTGTCCAATTTCTAATATCGATGGCTTAGAGCACAGACGTCGTATCTGCAATTTTTTCAGAAAATCACTTTTTGACGCTATTCGATGCGTAAAATTATTCTTCACAGCCTCACAAAGGTTGTATGTACATACGACGAATAGGCACTAAGATATCGTTCATCTGCAACAGATACGACATTTTGTGCAGTAATTTATGCCACACATACGACATAATCTAGTGCACAGATGTCGTATCTGGCCATTAATTACATTGAAAAAGTCTTTTCGTTATGCTGCTGCATAAAAGACACTGATAATGTCACTTGCTGAATCAAAATAAACATTTTGGCTATCTTACTTTTTATGAGAAAGGAACATGTATCTTGAAAAAAAGTTTTTTCTACTTCCTGAAAAGTTTTTTTTTTGCACATACGACGTCTGTGCTCTAAGCCATCGATATCTTTTTGTTACTTCTTTGTAGGGCTGCCAACCGTCCCGGATTCGCCGGGACAGTCCCGGAATCGACCCTGTGCATCCCGTGTTCCGGATTGATCTCAAATTGTCCCGGAATTTGGTCCAGAGATCCACTTATCATAATTATTGTTCCTGTTAATTTTTTCTTACTAAACTCAGCCATTTGTACGATGATTTTTACGTTCTGCTCTTGTGCTCTATCAGACCTATACATTATATTGTTGGCTGCACATCGGGAGTTAAAGTCTTCAAAAACTTGACAAATCAATGACACTCGGTTTTCGGTTTAGCATATTGTGTCCAGTTTTAATGCTTTTTTGCGAGAGAGCGTTCAGCATTTTGAACGATCTGTTGTCTAATAATCGTGCTCTTAGCACCGAGAGTTCACCGACCTTATTAAAGCACAACTGTTAGCATGCTATGTGCTGATATCTGCGATTTTGTGCCCAGTGTTCTGAAACTGCTTAACACACATAAGAAGGCCATCTAATATATTAAGTATAGGCCCTAAGTTTAATATAAATTCTGCTCTACGGTCGCAGACCTATACTTACGAACTTTCCTCAATTTGGGCTCATAAGTGTTACTCTGATGAGCCTAGGTGACTGGAGTTTGAAATGCTTCTTCTTGAGGTTGATTCTTGTCTTAAATTTGAGGTTTATTCTCGTCTTAAATTTAAGCTAGAAAATGATGTCTTTTGATGATTTGTCTCAAATTATTAAGGCCTTTTTTTTAGTAGATTGTAGATGTAGCCCATATTCTGGGCTGACACAACTTTTGTTACATTATGCGCTTTTGTGGATTGTGTAAATTGGTAATGGCACATCGAGTGGCTGAAGGCGTCCGGGAATGGCAAAATCAAAAGTTGGCAGCCCTACTTCTTTGAGAGATGAGGGCCATTTTTTAGGCCTTGCGGAGTCACTTTTGGCCCGTGGGTCACGGGTTGGGAACCACTGGCATGCGGCATACATGTTATTGTTCATGCTTATCTTGTACAGAACCTGGTTAATTATTCATTTGAAGTATTAGGCCTATACCATACATCGTAGATCCTGTCTACGATGAATCTTCGTCTGACCAGCTATGCTACGGACGTGCTTGTTTCCATTTAATTAATTCATTTGTATTCTTCAATCGGCAATTGCTTGTAATTCCATCCTAATTTGGAAAGTAGTAGCTTGGTTTTCTTGTTGTTTGCAGTGTTTGATACTGAATATATAGCCATTCACACACCAGCAAAAATGCAGAAGAATCAAGTACTGGTTGCTATTAAAGGACTTTTTAATGTTTCAAAACTTTTAGCTTGATTTTCTCACTTGTTATAATTTTACAAAATTACTGAATCGAACAAATCAGTCAGATCAGTCAGACAAAAAATATTTTTATTCCATAAAAATATAATTATTTTTATGTATGCAGGGAAGTATTAGGAAAGAGAAAGAGGGAAGAAGTGATATGGAAATAAGACGGAGGGTAACAATGGGGAAAACGGCAATGAACGGTCTGGGAAAGATTTGGAAGGATAAATACGTGAGTAGAGAAACAAAGAAAAGACTGGTAAGAGCACTGATCTTCCCAGTGGTCCTATATGGATGCGAAACATGGACAAAGACACAGGATATGGAAAAGAAAATCAACGCGTGCGAGATGTGGATTTGGAGAAAGATGCTAAGGATTTCATGGACGGAGAAGAGAACTAACGAATCGGTGCGCGTGGAGCTCGAAATAGAGAGGGAAGAGACACTGCAGCAAACAGCAACTTGGAGGAAATTGAGCTACTTCGGCCATGTGATGAGATCTAACGGTTTGGAAAAGGAGCTGATGACGGCATGCGGTGAGGGAAGGAAGAGACGCGGAAGACCAAGGAAGAGATGGTTGGATGAGGTACAGGAAAAGTCTGGCATGAGCCTGGAGCAGCTTAGAGAGGCGACAAGAGAGAGGAGACACTGGAGAGGATACATCAAAAACTGTCGCCAGAGTTCTAAGAGCTGACGGCACCAGGTGATGCAGGGAAGGGAGGTCACAATTTTTATGTATGCAGGGAAGGGAGGTCACCGTATTTAAGTGATTTACACATGGTGGGGCCTATACCCCGCAGTCGGTCGAGTCGATCGATCGAGTCGATCATAACTCCGCCAAGTCGAGTCGATCGAAAAATCGTCGACTCGATCGACTTGCAAGTCGAGTCGATCGTGAGTCTTGCCAAGTCGAGTCGATCGAAAAATCGTCGACTCGATCGACTTGCAAGTCGAGTCGATCGTGAGTCTTGCCAAGTCGAGTCGATCGAAAAATCGTCGACTCGATCGACTTGCAAGTCGAGTCGATCGTGAGTCTTGCCAAGTCGAGTCGATCGAAAAATCGTCGACTTGCAAGTCGAGTCGATCGTTGTTTCATCGACTTGACTAGACTTATAAATACTGTACAGTCTGTGCTTAGGACTACTATTTCTTGAAGACTCAAAGTTACCCACATAATATAGCCTAAGCTTAATGACGTAATTCAGTTTTTGCACACAAGTGCAGCAAATGAACCTTTTGGCAGTGTTGGCGATTTCGTGTTAGTGGAACTGTGAAAGTTGACTATAGACGTAGGCCTACGTTTTCGATTTGAGTTGAACGAGTATACAGGGACGGATACAGAAAGTTTGGAAAGGGGGGCTAAGACTTTGGGTCTGGAGCCGACAAAATTCCGCTGGAAATTTTTTTTAGTCTTTCGCCCAAAGAACTTCAAAAAACCCGTGGCAACTCAGGTTATTTAAAATCTGATGACTTTTTAATCATGTGCTACTTTCTCATCTTCCTGTTCCCGTTGCGTTGATTTACAGCTTCTCAATTGAAACCTGATGGGGGAAGGACACTTCTATGCAAATCCCTTAATGGTGTGGGGGCATGGCCGAATTGCCCCATTGGATCCTCTCCTGAATGAGCATGACACAGATCTACTATTATGGGCCTGTATAGGCCTATATGCAGATGTTAATTTTAAGAATGTAAAACGGGACCCTTTTATGACGTCACTTCGATTATGATACAATTCTGCAATTAAATAAGTTCTCTGAGAAACGAAATAAGGCCTGCTGTGACGTCACAGTATTTCACAGTACAAATGTACTTCGATCAGTATACAGATCTACTATCATATAATTTCATTAATTTTGAAAATACAAAACTAGTCCTTTGCTTATTGTAACGTTACTCTGATTATGATACAATTTAGCTATTATATTACAAGTTCACTTCGAGAATTAACAAAACTAGGTCTATTGTGACGTCACTTCGATTACACTGGACAACAGTGATTTTGCTTCCTGAACTTTTTCAGGTGTTTCTTATGCAGTTTCTGCTGCTGATCACGAAAATCACCTTGAAATTGTCCCATCACGTAACGTTTTTGAGAAATCTTCAAATTTTCTATTTATTTCCATATTTTTCAGCTGTAACGTTATAATATGCTTCGTGTAGGCCTAACTGAGGTAGGCTATATCCAGACCTGCACTTAGGACAGTTTACATAAATGTTCGTCTTTGCTTAATAAATAAACTTGGGTCTGCATAATTATGCATTAATACTGGGTAGAATCTGCCTGCAAAAGTTCTAAGCGCTATTAAAGCCGATTATCAGCATAGGTCTCTACATGCATATCCCACTAAGGAAGTTGACATCAGCTTGTCTGTAGTTTGATGTCTCAGGTCCAAAGTTTAGTTTTGTCTATATGCTTGTAAATGCATAACAAATTAGCCAGCTTATTTTCAGATAAGCTTTAAACTATAATATATTTTAAGACGGTTAGAAGTTAAAAAAAATTAATTTTTAGTATATTGTAAATATATGCAATATATGAGCATTTAAATTAAAATCTTAAATGTTGTTTTTCTCAAAAACCTTACGTGATACAACAATTCTGAGCAAACCATCGTGTTCAGCACGTCAAATTCTATAGAAAACAGTCAAAGATTTTTCGGAAGTAAAAAAATTTAAATTTATAGTATATTGTAAATATATGCAATATATGAGCATTTAAATTAAAATCTTAAATGTTGTTTTTCTCAAAAACCTTACGTGATACAACAATTCTGAGCACACCATCGTGTTCAGCACGTCAAATTCTATAGAAAACAGTCAAAGATTTTTCGGAAGTAAACAAAAATTAATTTTTAGTATATTGTAAATATATGCAATATATGAGCATTTAAATTAAAATCTTAAATGTTGTTTTTCTCAAAAACCTTACGTGATACAAAAATTCTGAGCACACCATCGTGTTCAGCACGTCAAATTCTATAGAAAACAGTCAAAGATTTTTCGGAAGTAAACAAAAATTAATTTTTAGTATATTGTAAATATATGCAATATATGAGCATTTAAATTAAAATCTTAAATGTTGTTTTTCTCAAAAACCTTACGTGATACAAAAATTCTGAGCACACCATCGTGTTCAGCACGTCAAATTCTATAGAAAACAGTCAAAGATTTTTTGGAAGTAAAAAATGTAATTTATTGTATATTGTAAATATATGCAAAATATGAACATTTAAATTAAAATCTTAAATGTTGTTTTTCTCAAAAACCTTACGTGATACAACAATTCTGAGCACACCATCGTGTTCAGCACGTCAAATTCTATAGAAAACAGTCAAAGATTTTCAGGAAGCAAAAAAAAAGTTAAAATTTGTTGTCCAGTGTTATGATACAAAATGTGCTGTTATAGAAGCGCATTTTGAGAATCTAAACAATGCATATTTTGACGTCACCTCGATTATGATGCAAATTCATTATTCATTCATTATTGGCATTTATATAGCGCCCCTTCAAGAAACTACTCAGAGGCGCTCCCAGCCCAGCCACGGCAAAAGAAAAAAGATTTAAGGGACTTAAGGAATAAGGATTGACTGGTCAGGTGGAGGAGATGGAGGTTAGGGGGGAGGTCATTCCAGATTGACGGCCCCACAACAGAGAAGGCTCGGCGCTGTCTGGTAGCCAAGCGAGCCCGTGGAACAAGCAGTTGTCCCTTCGCAGCAGAGCGAAGGGCCCGACGCGCTTCAATGTCAGAGACTGGGCGACAAAGAATGCGCAGGTAGGATGGAACACAACCAAGGATACAACGTGAGACCAGGGCAGCAATTCGATAATGGATGCGTTGGGCTATTGGCAACCAATGCAGCACATCACGCATGTAGGTAGAAACAGAGGAACATTTAGGGATTCGTCCAATGAGCCGGGCAGCAGAGCGCAGAACCCGATCTAACCGACCCAGAACCCCAAGGGGGAGGCCAACAAGGATTGAGCAACAATGGTCGATTCAACTGGTTATAAAGGCATGACTACCAGCGCATCATGAAAGAGAGAGAGCGTGCAATCACTCGAAGTTGACGAAGCTGGTAGTAACAGCTTCGAGCAACAAGATTGACATGCTGGCTGTGACTGAGTTCACAGTCAAGGGTAACATAATGTACTAGGCCTATTATAGAAGTGCATTATGACAATATAAACAATGTCTATTTTGACGTCACTTTGATTATGATACAAATGTACTATTATAAAAGTGCATTTGGAGAATATGAACAAGACCTATTGTGACGTCACTTCGATTATTAAACAGATCTGCCAGTATATTATGTTCATTGTGCGAATATAAAAATATTATGACGGCGCTTCGATTATCATACAATTATTCTATTATATAAGTTCACTGAGAAAACGAAATTAGGTCTATTGTGGCGTCATTTCGATTATGATACAGATCTGCTGTCCTATTATTTCATTTTTATAATACAAAACTGGGGCTGTTTAAACGCAACATCGCTCTGATTATGGAACAAATATATTATTATACGTCTAGTATGAGAATATAAAAACTAGTCCAATTGTGACGTCACTTCGATCATGACACAGACCAACTATTAAAGAATTTCCTTTTGAGAATTGTGACTAACTTCGATTATGATACAGATCTACTATGACGTTATAGAAGTACATTTTGAGAGTATAAACTAGCTCTATTGTGACGTCACTTCGATTATTACACAGATCTACCGTAATAATTATTGAAGTTCATTTACAGAATCTAAAACGAGGCCTAATGTGACGTCACTACGAGTCTACGATTACAGTGCAAATCTACTATAAATTCACTGAGAATACGAAATTAGGCTTATTGCTACGTCACACAGATTATTACTATCTTATAATTTCATTTTGAGACCATATAACTGCAGAGGTGAGCAAGAGACAAAACTAGGCCAAGTCGACGCGAAGTCGATCGAGTCGATCGTTGGCCGAGCCAAGTCGATCGAGTCGTCGCGAGGTCGGCGAGTCGACGAAGTCGATCGTCGACCAAGCCGAATCGATCGAGTCGTCGAGAGGTCGGCGAGTCGACGAAGTCGATCGAGTCGATCGTCGCGCGAGCCAAGTCGATCGTAGCCCACGACTCGATCGACTGCGGGGTATAGTGGGGCCTCGAGACATAATGTACGTACGCAAAATAAATGTCTAATTATGATGTCCACATTAGCCTATTCATTACCCTGTATTATCCTATTGTCACTTGATCACATCACAATTAAATTCTGTTCATATCTAAACAGTAAACCATAACAGTTAACAAATTTTAGTTAGTTTATTAACTTTGAAAGGGGAGTGAAGTAGAGAAGCTTATATGTATATAAGCATACCAGTTCCACAAAATGCAACAGGTAGTAGCAGCAAATAATATATTTGGCTGTACACAATAATATGGATGGCCCTTATCCAGTCGTGTCAGGCAAAAATAGACAGCATTGCCAATCATAAGCAAAGTAAAGTTTGCACACTCATTGTAATAATTTTTTTTCAAATTAACACTTGGCAACATATTTTACAAGCTTTGTTCTTGGATTTTTGTATATGGACATGTAAGTATAAATGAACTGAAACTGATTTTGATATGGTAACAGACTGTAGTCATTTCCTGAAAGAAAAATGAACCAATTCTAAGATGTTTTAAATACATATTCACATATTTAAAAACACATACATACAGATGGGAATATATCCAACTTGCTTCGGTCCTACAAATTCTACAGGTCAGAAGCTTTAACACAAAGTTCAGTGCTAGACATTACCCTTGTTACAACAGAAACTTGTTACAAGCAGATTTTTCAAAATGGTTCCCAAGTCTACTCTAGTGCACCAATATGCAAGCTTCTGAATTTTCTTGGCAATAGATTTCTGTTGACTGAACATATCATGTTTTAAAAACTGGAATAGTCAATCATTAGCATTTTGGACCGCTATGTTTCTGAATTCTTGTCTGCTTATTTTGGTCTTTTGAATGATGAATTATTCTTGGTTTTCTTCTTTTCAGGCCCTGTAGATTCTGATCCCTGAAATGAAAACTGTCTATATACAATGAGAACATTGCAGAGAGTAAATTTTTACGATTTATCTAATGAACCAGGGGCGGCAGTTATGGGCCATATTTACGCTAGGTGTATCTCTTACTCAAGCGTAAATATGGTCTACACCCGAATAACGATTTAAAACGGTAGTCATGGGTCAGGCATAAACCTTTATTCTGCGAATAAGGCTACTCCCATTCTGGGCCAGGTATAAGTCTCTACTCTCTAAGATGGCGTCGATTTGTGACCCGAAACTCGCTGCATTCGACCACACTTTACATGTCAAAACGTGTTTAAAGAGTCTGCAATGAACTCATATCCTTCGTCGAAGGCGAACATTATATTGGCTTTTATCTTCGTTGTCGCAAAATATTAAAATTTTGCTAAATTCCCTAGGAAATTGCATTTGAAGCTCCGCGTCATGGTAGGAATACCAATTCGTGGGTCGCTTACCTAACGTAGCGACCCTTTTATCTGTTGTTATAAGTTTGTTCTAGCGACAGCTTGCATATTAAACTTCACAATAAATCAAACACATGCCATGTGAAACTGGACAGTTCGAGAAACCAACAAGAAATAGCTCCTTTAAGAATTTTAATTCGGCGACCAGTAGCTGAAACCGGTTACAGTTTCATAAGATTCTATCCCCACATCACCATTCTATTCAAAATCTTTTCACTTTCTCGTTATGTAATTTTTTTCCCTATACCTTTGTAAATAATGTTCACTCACATAATTATTATTTGCTATTATCAAGCCTCGTAATTTTTGTATTTAGGCTATATTAAATATGCATCGTTTTGCTTCACGGCCGTCTATCTACTTGCTTACTTTTCATCGGAAACGATTGTATATAAATATAGTAGGCTATGCGCATGCGCGATACCCTAGAAATCTATAACCAAAGCTTTAGTCGGATGAATAGATAATCCAAGGTCTACACTTGCTCATGACTACCATACAAGAGTAAAACATATTCGAAGAATAACAATGTCCATGAATAGCGCTTACACCTAGCGTAAAATACTCTAGCCCATAACTGCCGCCCCTGGTGTCTATAACTCAGTAAGTATTGATTATTACTTATACAAGATATACAGGGTGCGCCAAAAAGAGACCCACTAGGTTTTTTGCCAATATCTTGGCCAAAAGTAAGAATTTTGAGATGAAATTTTACAGTCTTAAAGACAATTCATATTTACACACAATGGCCAGATTTTATCAAAATATTTCAAACAGAACAAAAGTTACGCCACTTTTAGGGAGGCCACCCACCGTTTTTTGACGATTCAAAAACGTAACGCAACAAAAAGTAGCAAAAACACGATTTTATTATGTCATATCTCAAATAATTGTTATCAAATAGCCCTGACATTGCCAGATGATCATTATTACTACTATTTTAAACAGAAACAGGGTACCAGTGTAGCCGCAGGTCACTGTGAAGCCACTTAGCAAGATGACAATCAAGTTGGTAAATAAGGAATCCGTCAGATTTATAATTTTGCTATTAAGGCAATGAAATTCAAATTAAAAAAAAAAAGAAAATGGCCAAGGTATCAATGACAAAATGTTTATTCAGACACCTCTTGAGCAACATCCTGGAGATATAAGGCTATGAGCAAAGTTTACTGTGATAAACAGCGAGAGCGCAAAAATTACGAGTTAAGCTGAGATTTAAGAGATTTGCCGTAAATGAACGGAGATCGGCTCAATATCGATTGTTCTGGTTTTATTGAGAATGTCAATGGCCCCAACTCTCCAGATTTGAACCCAATGGATTGATAATCAATTGCGGAGAGCTATGCTGGAGAAATATCACAATCTGCATCCAAAACCAGGAGCAGTAAGAGAATTGATGGGCGCATTGGAGTTGATATGGGAAGATTTGCCTTTGGAACGCGTCAACAGGGCCATCAAGAACTTTGCAAAGAGACTCAAAGAAGTTTTGGCACTGGTGGTGGGCACATTGAACACAAGTTGTGAATCACTATCAAGTTAATTTCCAAACAGTTATTTGAGATATGACTTAATAAAATCACGTATTTGTTACTTTTTTGTTGCGTTACATTTTTGAATCGTCAAGAAACGGTGGGTGGCCTCACTGTAAGTGGTATAACTTTTGTTCTGCTTGAAATATTTTGATGAAATCTGGCCACGATGTGTAAATATGAATTGTCTATAAGCCTGTAAAATATCATTTTAAAATTATTACTCTTGGCCAAGATATTGGCAAAAACCTAGGGGGGTCTTTTTTTGGCGCACCCTGTACACTCAAATGATAACAATTTTGCTTCTTACTTAAGTACATCATCTCAATCCTTTTGGGGCAATCGATCATTGCACTCATTGTCAGTACCTGGCTAAGACAAGAAAAGTTGATGATCCATCTCACTGTATTCTAAAAGGAATCCCGGTCACATACCGTCAATAATGTCAACAACAGCAAAAACGGTCTGCTATTGCGAGTATCCAGTCAAAACCGAACGCACAAAACCACGACCTTCAAAACTGTCCCAATCATTACCGCGTGCATTCTTAATGTCCAGCAAAGGACGATCCATGCAATTTAGGGCGGTAATGTTTGGTGCAGATTTGAGCACGTGGTTTGAATGTTGCTCATTTGCACACGTGGTTCTGATAGTCAACCGCCATTAAACTCTGACTTTCAAGCCATGGATGCGATGCCTCTGATGATACCTGTATAAATTTGCAGTGGCCAAATAAAGTCATGGCAATACAACCCACTGGCAACACACTTACCGGTATATCACTTCTCTGGTATTGTTCCATCAGAAATCAAGCTTGCCAAAGTTCTCCCCATTCACAAACAAGGTACCAAAAGTGAAATTAATAATTACAGACCCATTTCTATACTACCTTTTTTCTCCAAATTATTTGAAAGAGTAATGTATGACAGATTACTTTCATACATAAAGCATAAGGACATATTATATCCGTTTCAGCATGGCTTTCAGCCGGGTCACTCTACCTCCATGTCACTGATTGATATACAGGACAAAATTACCAAGGCCATGGACAATAATGAATACTCAATTGGTATCTTCCTTGACCTTGCAAAGGCGTTTGATACTGTGGACCACAAAATACTATTGTATAAACTTGAACACTATGGTATTAGAGATAATGCACTTCGATGGCTTAGTAGTTATTTGGGCAATCGTCTACAGCAGGTGCTTTGTAATGGAAAATTGTCTAACTTTCAAACTATAGAATTTGGAGTACCTCAAGGCTCTATCCTTGGTCCTCTCCTGTTTTTAATTTATATCAATGACCTCCCAAATTCATCATCCATCTTACACTATATTCTATTTGCAGATGATTCTAATGTATTTTTATCACATGCCTCCTATGATCAGCTTCTTCAGCTAGTCAATAATGAATTAATATCAGCTAGTGATTGGTTCAAGGCAAATAAACTTTCATTAAACCTATCTAAAACTAATTATATCATATTTCGCTCAAATAAAAAACCAATACCTATAACAAATAATGAGCTGCTTATTGACAACAAAGTTATTCCTCAAGTTTACACTACAAAATTCCTTGGCGTTCATATTGATCAGCACCTAAAATGGAAAGTCCATATAGACGAAATAAGTAAAAAAAATTCAAAAAGCATAGGCATTATTAAGAGAGTCTCTTACTTGCTTCCCTCTCATGTGCTTATAAATCTATATTTCACCCTAGTCTATCCATACCTTACTTACTCTAATTTAATTTGGACTTCAACCTATGATACCCATCTCCATGTTTTAAGGACCTTGCAAAAAAAGCCATACGAGTTATCACTAAATCCACTATTAACTGTCATACTGGTCCCCTATTTGCTGAGCATAAACTCCTAAATATTAAGCAGATTAGATTTGAACAGACATCTCAATTTATGTATCAATACATCAATAACCTCCTCCCTTCTTCCTTTGCATCTTACTTCTCTCCTGCATTGCATCCTGGACTCACTAGAGGTAATAGAGACTTCAGTATTATTTTTGCAAAAACAAATATTCGAAAATTTTCCATTAAATACCAAGGCCCTGTCATATGGAATAAAATTCCGATTCACATTCGTAAGGCTACTAACTTAACTCACTTTAAACACCTGTTACGTGTGTATACATTATGTAATGTTTTCTGTTAATAGCATGAGGGGTTACCCATGCTAATGCTGATTTATTTGATTGTTTGATTGCTTTTGTTTTTATTTTGTTCTTTCTCTGAGTTTTTCATGTAGTGTTAACTACATTAGTTTTTGTATAATATTTTTTTCTTTCCCTAGTTAAGTAATATCCCTGCATTCCAATACTCCCTTCAGCTTTCACTTTCCCACTTCACTTTGTTAATTAGGCCCCTACTTAGCGGGACTTGTCCCTTTTGGTGTGCCTATTTGCTCCCTCACTCTTATAATACCTATTCACTTTGAGTATTTTTTTTATTGCGAATTATGTCTATACTTTGTTAAACATACATGTACAATTGTTGGGATCAATAAAAAATATGTCTATGTCTATGTCTATGCCCGTAAAACGAACATATGCTATTTTGCATATGTTATATGTGATTAGTCCAAAAACATAATGCATACGTTCAAGCATAATTTAGTCAAAGGTTTCAATGGTAGCATCCGATATTATATACTCCTGGGTTTCATCATTTTAAATTAACGTGTTCACTGAAACTTACTTAAATGGAAAATATTCATGCATAATTGGAGCTGGATTGATGCAAATATTCATGCGTAATTGGAGAAAGATTTATGAAAATGTTCTTGCTTAAATTGGAGCTGGGTTGATGGAAAATGTTCCTGCTTAAATTGGAGCAGGATTCATGAAAAATAATTGTTATCTAAATAGAAGTTGGATAGCAACTATTGAATGACGCGATTGACATTAATAATTTCGGATGTCAAAGTGAACAATTATCGACTTTTATATTTAAGGTCCAATCATTAATTGTAACTTTCTGCATTTCTGATATCTTTATGATGGTAATAATAAACGAATACTTCTATTGTCCTATTGTTTTGTCGACGTCCAGGTTCGCGTTTCGGACTTAATCGCCAGTTCTAACAAGGATTTTGGACGGTTAAAGGCATTTTGTTCGAAAGTCGTCTGGGCCATGTGATGCACGATCGAGTCTCAACCGTATATGGACCGCCGTATGCCGCCATTTGTTTACAACCAGTGGAGGACGAACGACGCGGTCCGCTGGAGATACTTCGACCGAGAGTCACTGGCAGCAGTGGCGTAACTAGGAACTCGGGGGGCCCCTAGACAAAATATGAAGGTGGGGCCATCTCCCTACGGTACTTATTGAAATGTATTATTACTTATTAATTTACTGAAATGCTGATGTATATGAACAAGATACAATTACGTACAAATTACAGTAAACTGTAGTAAGTTCCTAAAAAGGCTGAAATGACAATTATGACATGTGCGACTGAAGTTAAGTAGGCTGGCCTTAACGGCCCGCCGCCTATGTAAGGTTTGGTTGAAGTCCTTTGCTATAGTGTGAAGTCATTCAGTCAAAACTCAGAACTCTTTTTTCCTTGCCTTAATGTTTGCAAATTTGTCCACAAGTGTGTCCAGATCAAGCTGCCTGGCTGCTTCGTTTTCAATGCTGATCAGCACCAAACTGTCAATTAAGGCGATCTTGTGCAATTGATGAGCGTAAGTATGACTTTATGAGTTTCAGTTTTGAAAAACTGCGCTCCACACTAGAGACCGTGACTGGCAGTGTACAGAACAGAATACACGCCGTTCCAAGTTCCGGCATTGACGATAGAAGGAACTTGACGGGTTCTATTTAACATATTTTTTCGGAGTCTTGCAAACTCGGGGGCCCCTCTGGGGCCTCTACACTCGGGGGTCCTAGACTTTGTCTTACCCAGTCTACCCTATTGTTACGCCACTGACTGGCAGTGCTTCAATCAACCGATGCGACAAATGACTCCTTGTGCTTCGACGATTATCCGGACATGCGGCATCTTCCACCAGTGAGAGACTACTCGTCGACATAGTCAATGTGTTTGCGAACACTGTCACCTGTTGTTGCTTTGCACCAGCGTTTCCCAAAGTGGGTTTCGGGCTTGGCGCAGGGGTTCCGCGAAACGATGGTGAAATACTTTCTTACTATGAATGATGATAATAATTGGATACGAAATCATTCAAAGTAGGCAATAAACCAGCTTACTCTTCTAACGAAGACGAACAAACACCTTATCAACATAACGCAAATGAAGCAGAATTCAAATCAACCTTCACTGATCAGTGACTGCAATGGGATAGCTAAAATAAATAGGCCTACTCCCCAGTAGGCCTAACTGCAGTTAGGCCTAGCATGTTTTGCCATTTCTCACATAAAAATTCTACGAAACTGCATTCTCTTATTTTACTGGAACAGAAGCAAAATAATTTTAGAAATCGACGAAACTATGCAGCTGACAATAAGAATCCAGCTTTCAAGCATCAAGCAAGTTATAGACAAAATGCATGAGAAGAAACAAATGCGCTTTGCATTCTAATATCATACGTAGGCCTACCATGCTCCCAATAGACTTATTGTGATCCATGAGTTGTGGTTTTCAAAACACTGCAATTTAATTTGTTTCTATAAGAAAAATAAACTTTCTACAATAGTGCGTGTTTAATAGGTCTATGCTTCTAAAGCGCAATGAATGTTTTAATGCGTTAAGTTGAGATTGGGGTTCCACGAGAAAATATTAGGACGCGAAGGGTTCCGTGGCCCAAAAAGTTTGGGAAACGCTGCTTTACACTATTGATGCAATGTGGTCCAGAGACACTGAACATCCATCCGCACCATCTGTCAGCTGCTGACGGAATCCGTTGGTTGGCTACACCTGTGTGTGTGTGTGTGTGCCTGCCAACGGTGACTCTTCCAGCTTACTGTGCATTGTTTGCTAACTTGTGTAATATTTTTGTTCTTTATGACACTTAACATCAAACAGGCCAGTGCAGAGAGCACCTCTGAGTAGGTTTCTTAAAGAGGCGCTATATAAATTCTCGGACTGAATGAATGAAGGAATGCCTTCTTATTGTAAGCAAAAAACCTTTTTATACCAGTTTCTGATCAAGACCTGTAAATAATCTGACCAGTACAAAATTTGGCTGTGTACAAAATAATTTGTATAAGATGCCCACGACTATACCACGCAAAATTATCTGAGTTGCGGCAATAAAAGTGGGTTGTTCGGGTTACCGGAAACACAACATTAATTTTTTTAGGGCTAATAGGCAAGCATTAAAACAGTGTGCCTAGAAAAATTGTTCACAGTTACCATTCGTGGCCATGTCCAAATATACCGACCATACTTCACAGCACTTAAAGTCAGTTGTGATTGCTAGCAGGCTAAAAGTCTAAACAGTAAACATTTTCAAATATCTAACCTTTCTTTTAGTTGATGTTGCATTCACAACTTTGAAAAAAGAGTCGAGACGTCCCTGTGTTGTGCCTGTCTTTGCCTTTTCCAATTTCCTGACACCATTTCGAATCCTTTCTTCACTGCAAAGTAAACATTAATAAATGTAACAAACAGTGAAACTTCGGTATATTGAACTTTAGTCATACTATACTATATTATTTTTAGATATATAAAGCACCCCTCACAGAACAAGCTAATCAGAGGCACTCCCAGTGCAAAGATCTCCAATTCTCCATGGAAAAAAGAAAAGTCTTAAGGAAACGTGCAGAAACAGTGGTGTGGTGCCTCCTAGTAGTATATTCGTTTAATAAAAATTCAATCTGACAAACCGCAGAATGATTACAGATACAGGTTATACGAAATACGGCCCGCTTCACACGACACGCAGGTCGGCTACACAGCGGGTAGCTTAACACTAAGTAAAACAATACAATACATTTTATTATTTCTAACGTGCTTTAACAAGACAAAACACGTTTTGCACAAAAGTGATAAGATCTTAGTACAGTTATAGAATTTATGTATCCTTGCGCTAGTCGTGTATACATATCAGCATGACAGGCGCCACTTCAATTTAGTTTTTTGATGAAATAATCTGGTATTTTATTAAATCTTAGTAAAAAGTTGATTGAATTTTTTACTTCTGACTTGTTTTCGATACTTTTATCAATTTTCGAACACAACTAGATTTATCTAATCAAAGTTTGTTGCCATTGCTGGACTACTCGGTGAAACAGACACGGTAAACTTACCAGCATGGCAATATACAGTTCTGAAAAAAGTTCTGACTCCGTATTTATTTTCCGTCTAGTAAGCTGTGCTGTGGAAAGGCCTGAACTCAGTGTACATGCCATTTTTGTTACATAGATAGGCGCGACAATGCGTCTCACCAACTCAGTACAAGAATTATTTACTTTTTTGTCTACGAGTCTACGCCATGAAAGCGCACTTAGGAAAGCAGTTTAGTGTTCGAATTTGGTGCCCAGCGGCAGATCGTCTTCAGCGTGGAACTACGACCTTTCTACTTACAACAGTTCCAGATAACTTGACCTTGGACTCTTCCTCGGATGGACCAAATCCGCTCAACCTGGCAAACTCGAAACTGTATCTCCCTGCAAGCCTACCTTGAATTCATCTGTTCCTACTGTCAAGGGAACACCTAGGCTTTGCATGTCAACATGGAACGCCCGCTCTCTTACTGACAAATTTGCATACGTTGCTCATGTGCTTCACGAAAGACAGCTTGATGTGTTAGCTATCACTGAAAGCTGGCATCGTGGCTCGGATGATGTGCCCCCTCGACACGCTGCTCCGGACGGCTACACCATACAGGATCAACCTAGAGACCTTCGATCGGAAGGCCAAGTGGTGCGCGGCGGAGGTATCGCTATCTACACACGATCATCGCTTTGATCATCTTTAATCAAACTTGTCATGGAGATTACGACGTTTGAAGCGCTCTGCGTAACTCTAGTGACGTCACTTGACCCGTCTACCCTGTTATCTATCTACAGACCTGGATCTGCATCAATAACTGGGAAGTTTTTCGAGGAGCTGTCATCCGTTTTTGAGAGCATGATCACCAGAAACACTCAATTGATTATACTGGGAGACTTCAACACACATATTGAAGAGTCAAGGCATTCAAACACATTGCGACTCCTGGAACTCCTCGTGCAATTTGGTCTTCGACAACATGTACACACACTCTAGGAGGAATTTTGGATCTGGTCATCACTTCCGACGATGTATGTATATGACCGTCGGTTTGCCTCAATTATTGATATCCCGACTTGACCGTGTTCTTCGGTCTGCAGCCCGGCTAATTGGGCGAATCCCTAAATATGCATCTGTTTCATCATACATGCGTGATACTCTACACTGGCTCCCTATCTCACAGCGCATCGAGTACAGAATTGCTTCACTGGTTTGGCGTTGTCTCCTTGGCTGTGCTCCGACTTATCTTGTTGAGCTCTGCCGTCCAGTATCTGTTGTCCTGGCTCGCCGAGCCCTTCGCTCTGCCTCTAGTGGGAAGCTTTTGGTCCCACGTGTTGAAACCTCAACCTGTCAGCGTCGTGCTTTCTCAGTTGTAGGTCCATCTGTCTGGAATAGTCTCCCGTTGCAGGTGCGCCTGCTACCAAGGGTTGACTCATCAGTCTTCTACAAGCTCCTTAAAACTTTTTTGTTTCACCGTGGTTGGATTGGGAGCGCTTCTGAGTGGATTTCTTGAAGAGGCGCTATATAAATTCTTGAAATGAATGAATGAATGACCATTTATATAGCGCCTTAACAAGAATCTCACAAAGGCGCTTAATATAGGATTGTAGGTACCCAACAGATCTAAACAGATGTGATTTAAGAGATTTAGAAATGTTTCCTGAGATGAATTCGGTGCAATGTTGTGAATTGTTAATGGAAGACAGTTACAGTATGAAGGGTCAATGCATAAGAATGCATGGCAGCACAGTTGAGAACGGACTGAAGTTGTCGTATCCGGAACTTTGGGAGACCCGCCAGGACACCATTACAGTAGTCCAGGCGTGTCAGCACAAAGGAATGGACAAGAGTGGCCGCGGCATCAAATGATAGATTACGCCGTACGACTCTTATCTGGTGCAGTTGGTAAAAGCAAGACCTACAGAGGGAATTAACGTGTTGCTCCATTGACAGGTCTACATCGAGAAGCACTTCCAAGTCCCGGACAACGCTTTGGAATTTCCGAACATCCAAGTCTGTACCTCCTCAACGATCGCCTGGATCTTTGACGCACTGGCCAAAGTCTCAGACGAGTGGCACTTCAAGTACAGCTGGACATCATCAGCATATTGGTGAACCCGGGCTCCAAGAGCACAGATGAGCTTACTTAACTTGAGTTAGTTGAACTTCCGAGCAAAGATGACTGGTACTTTGTCTCTAGAGTCCTTTTCAAACATATTATTAAAGCATAGTCTAACTATCGATTCAATATAATTACAATAACTGATTACTCCCTTTAATATTTTTATTTCAATGTAATTTTTGTCTGTCTCAATTTACCAGGTTGTGGCTTGCCAACCTGTTTTTGCTCATTAAACGAATATACAGGGTGGGCCAGCATAAATGTCCCGACTTTGCAGGCGTATAACTTCGCCAATTTTTAACATTTATTTATACTTTATGCATCAAATTAAAGGTATTTCACTCTAGTATTAACTCTAAAAAAGTCGAACTGATACTAGTCTCGGTTTTAATTATATACTTGGATCAGCGCTAGCTACCGTTTTTTGTCATTACTGACGCATTATGACGCCGTTTCCCGGGAAAATTCTATCGTTTTTTGCTAAAACGCGCGTAGACACGATCATTTTGAGTGTTTGTAGGGTCCCTACCATGAGTATATTCTAATCGCAAAACCGCGTCCTTTCAATTTTGCCAACAGCCGTGCACTGCCATGCGCTGCTTCAGACGCTTGCACGCTGCCAGTCGTTTCTTTGCGTAAGAGCTGGAGAGTTCGTGGGACTTCTCGTCGACAAATTACTTTAACTTTAGGTCTATAATCTTTTCCAATACGCTATTCAGTGCTTCCAAGACGGCCTGTTTTGCGCTGAATTTGCATGCAGGGCCTGCCCTGGTCATTGTCTTGACTGCAAATGTACGCGGACACACGAGCAATGTTAGCGGATGTGAGCGCCGTGCGCTCCGATTCCCATGGTTTGCAAGTAGAAAGTCCTGTTTTATTAATTTTCCGTAGCAGATAATACAAGGTATTGTTTATTCCATCCTCTGTTAGAATATTCGTTAATCATTTCAAACGAATTAAATCCCTTACCAGTTCGTAAAATTAAGATCGAAACGCGATCATCGTCTGTCAACGGCGCCAGGTTGCGTCACAAATGACAGCAAAATATGGTAGCTAGCGCTGTTCCGGGCATATAATTAAAACCGAGACTAGTATCAGTTCGACCTTTTTAGAGATAATACTAGAGTGAAATACCTTTAATTTGATGCATAAAGTATAAATAAATGTTAAAAATTGGCGAAGTTATACGCCTGCAAAGTCGGGACATTTATGCTGGCCCACCCTGTACATAAATCGGCTGTGTATAGCACGTACAGCAGTGGCCCAAGGACTGAGCCCTGCGGGACGCCGAATGTTACAGGCGCCCATGATGAATTTCCAGAGCCAAAAGCCACCATCATTTCTCGTCCACTGAGGAAAGAACTGATCCACTGGAAGACCTGTCCAACGACTTGGAATGATGTGCGTAGTCTAGTCAACATGATGCTGTGATCCACCGTGTCGAACGCTGCGCTGACATCAAGAAGTGCCAACAGCATGACATGTCCAGCGTCGACGGCATCGCAGACGTCCGAAATTAGCCTCAGAAGGACGGTTTCTGTCGAGTGACCTTTCCTGAACCCGAATTGTAGCTTAGGCATGAGATCGCTCGATTCCAGGATACGGCACCAATTCTTGACGATCTTAGAGAGGAACGTCAGGTTGGAAATAGGACGGTAGTTATTGATGTTATCCGGATCGAGTCCAGGCTTTTTTTATCTCTGGCCGTATGATGGCACGCTTCTGACTTTCCGGCAAGCATCCTTCCGCCAATGACGCATTGCAGAGCTCAACTAGGAATGGTAACAGCTCGTCTACAACTTCCTTCAGGAGGAAAGCCAGTATGGGGTCGAGCTTGCATGTCTTTGATGGTGAAGACAGAAGAAGCGCTTTTAGTTCAAACTCGGTCACCTGCTCAAACCTTTCAAAGCGACATTGGGTTTCAGAGTACTCTGGTGGAGTTGCACCCTCAGTATCTCGGCGGACATCTGAAACTTTCTTTAGCAGGTGTCGAAGGAAATCCTCAGGTGGAAACACTGGTCCTTGTGAGCACCGCGCTCTGCCTAAGATGGTTGACAGATTGTTCCAGAGCCGCCGACTATCCTTCGAGTCAT
Source organism: Lumbricus terrestris (assembly GCA_949752735.1). Lineage (NCBI taxonomy): Eukaryota > Metazoa > Annelida > Clitellata > Crassiclitellata > Lumbricidae > Lumbricus > Lumbricus terrestris. The sequence goes on from OX457039.1 coordinate 24,020,512, forward strand.
GGGCAATCAGACTCTCCCAGTACTCCTGCTCCTTGACCTTGAAATCCGATGACTTCTTCCGCAGAAGCCTGATCCACTCCACTCGGTCCTCCTCTAGGCCACTCATTCTGTATTGACGCATTGCTCTGCACTCAGCATCGAACCAAGGAGTGAGAGCATTGCTTCTAACACGTGCTGTGTGCATAGGAAGCATTTCGTCGATTATGGAGCGTAACGCTCTTTCATAGAGGTCGAACATGTCTGTGGCTGAGAGACCAGTCCCTGTGGAAGCACAGCAAAGCTGACTGTCTGTTACGCGTTGGCGGAAAGCTTCTCTGTCTAGAGACTTCCATTCTCTGAACGTGATCTCTGTGATCAGCGTAGCAGAGTGCAGGAATGGTATGTGGTACATCAGCAGGCTGTGATCGGATATGGACGGAAGCTCAGATGTGATTGGCCCGCAGTCGTCCCTGGTGATGACTAGGCCTTTCTTAGACAACGGCCGCCAGATGTGCAATGAAAACAATATCTTCCGTACAACTCGTGCAACACTGTGTACCCCGGAGTCGAGCTGTCTCAGGCTTTCGGGTGTGTACACCAGCCTAGTAGGCACCGACATGCCACTCCCTCAGCAATGAAAATAGTCCGAATTTGTCAGTAAACGTGAAACTTGTCAAAAAACTTCCAAAAACATTTGTCAATAGGAGCAGAAGTACATCCAGAAACACGTTTAAGATTTAAGTTGAACAAAATCGGTCCAAAACAGAACGTAAGACAAATTCGCATGCAAATAGCCATGATCGGCGTTGACACGCTAAGCGCCACACCTTCACAGACGATTTCTGTGTTCAAGACTTATTTATCCACCCGCCTACGCTGTCGGACCATTCTCTGGTGGAAGTAACTCTTCCCCCATTACAGACCCAACCCATACACACCATCTGTCTTGTGAGGGGTTGGACATCTTTGGATTACCAAGCACTCAGACGAGAAATTCGTTGCTCAAAGCTTGCTGCTGATCTACCATTCTTGAGACACTCTCGGTGACGGAACTTTTTGATCTATACACTAACACAGGGGTCTCAAACACGCGGCCCGCGGGCCGCATGCGGCCCGCGAACCCGATCAAAGAAATCGGTTTAACATTATTTTGCAGCTCTTTTACGGTCTGAACCAAGATTTAAACTGTTTTCTACTCCTTTTCATGTGGACATATAATTCATAACAGCAGATATAGGTAAATGCAGATGGGGTTAGAATTTAGTGGACCTTCAGTGCGATGCAACGCCGAAGCAGAAGTACTGAAGTAGGCTACAGCGAAGTTTGTATGCCGGTGTTGCAAAATGGAGTATCTCCGTTATAATTGTATCTCCCGAGATGATGAGAAGTTGAAAAATGTCACTTCCGCGTATTTTTTGTTTTGCAAATTGACTTCCATTTGCATTGTTTTCAACAATGACACTAACAGGTATATTTATGCTTTCTCGATCATTTTGGGGCTTTGGTTTAGAGCAATTAGAAAATTTAGAAAACTTAAAAACACTCAGAGTCTCTAACTAAATTCAAGTTGCCTTGCTCTGAACATTGCTTAGGATAGATAGGACTACTTAAAACAATAATTTATTAGAGTCAATTAATTTTAGATTTTGATTACAGCATAAATTTTTCAATTATAGCGCCTACGCATTTTTCAATAATTAAGATAACATGGTTTTCAAGTTTGTTTGTAGTACTAATAAATATAATATAATACTAGTAGGCTACTACAAACAAACGTGAAAACCATAACCATATTATGGTTACCAGTGCACTTAAAATATAATATTATGTGAATTTTACAGGGTTATATCATCATTACAGTATTACATGATGCAATGACAACTAACTAATTCTATAGTTTCACATGATCGATTATATTTTTATGTTGCGGCCCGCGAGTCATTACAAATTTCCAAATGCGGCCCACATGCTGACTTGAGTTTGAGACCCCTGCACTAACACAATGAGTGAACTGTTGGACAGACTTTCACCTTCATGTAAGGTCATGATGCGAATCTGCCCACTTGCGGCCTGGTTTGATGGAGAATGCCGTCAGCTTTGTCGTCGTATGCTATGTCTTGAAAGACGTTACCGGCGCTCCAAAGAACCTTCTGATCACCTTACGTGGATCACTCAACTTCGGGCCCTACATCGCCTCTATCGAAGCAAAGAGTCCGAATACTGGGAGAACCTTGTAATTCGCGACGAAAAGAACCCAAAGCGTCTTTGGTCTACTATATCGGGCCTGCTGGGTCATGCTTCTCACTCTTCAACCACACCAGCTTTCGCAGCTGATGACTTTCTCAAGATGATGACTGAACAAAATAGCTGGTCTTCATGCTGGAATGGCTGGTGCTCCTCAACCCGACTTCTCTCAAATGGACTCCAAATTCGACGGCTTTCGACCTATCCTTGAAGCTGACCTCTGACGGGTTATTGGCTCCTCGAACATGAAGTCGTGTGAGCTTGATCCGCTCCCACCATTCATCATTGTTAATGTGCTAAATGACATTATTTCATTTCTTGTGTATATGTTTAATAGGTCACTCAGTGATGGATTTCTTCCTACATCTCAGAAACGTGCAATAGTATTTCCAAGGCTAAAGAAGCCTAACCTGGATCGTAATATTTTCCAAACTTACAGGGCCTACAGGCCCATCTCTAACGTCTCTTACCTATTGACTTTTGAGATACTTGTTGCAGTTCAATTTGTCCCTTACTTGGAGCAATCTGAGCTTTTGCCCCATCCAATCTGGCTTTACGAGTCCTGGGCACGACGTTAAACTGCATCCATCCTCCGCCACAGGGAACCAACAACTTCCTTGTGCCGGTCCTAAGCCCGGACAAAGTGAGGAAGGTTTGCCAGATGGGTGGCGATACACTGGCAGTAAAAGACCAAGACGATTGAAATCCGCAAAAACCACAACACAAGTGGCATAGCGACCCAGATGCTTCAAGGTGTCATGATGTGGAGCAGACATGCACAGGCTGGTCAGGACAGACCGGTGGAGAGAGTCGGGGGAGAGCATGGGACACATACGGGCATTGACCCAAGTTGTCCTTCATGCCTCTCTCCCAATATTCTCTTCATTTAGACAAGGCGGTCTAACTGCTCCAAGATGTTAATGGTATGGAGCAGGTTACCTGCTGACCGGACCTGTTGAAGCTGGGCAGCATGACGCGAGACAGACTCAGACAGAGAGTGGCGTCGGACTCTTACGGGCATTGAGCCCTATGATATTGATGATGATGATGAATCTGGCTTTAGAAGCCACCACTCAACAGAAACTCTTCTCCTTTCACTTCTTTCAGATATTTACACGGCAATTTATAGATCTCAGCTATCTCTTCTTGCACTCTTTGATGCCTCTACGGTGTTTGACATGGTAGATCATGAGCTCCTTCTACAGCGTCTAGACCTCTCATTTGGTTTATGTGGCACACCCTTTCGTTGGCTTGAATCATACCTTACAGATCGTTCTCACATGATTGTCCTGGGTAACACTAGAACACCCTGAGTTAGGGTTGACTTAGGTGTCCTGCAAGGGTCGGTCTTAGGTCCTCTCTTATACATTCTTTTCTGTCCTCTGTAAATCCCAGGCCAAGGATCATCTCTACGCTGATGATGTCCAAGCTCTTGTGGATGGCTCACCTTCTGAACAGAACTCTCTGGCTGCAAGGATGAGCTCTCTATTGCAAGATCTCCACCTTTGGATGTCAGCAAGTAGACTTAACCTTAATCCTTCCAAGACACAATTGATTTGGTTTGGAACCAAGTAACAATATTATTACATATGCTTGATCTTAATTACTTGCCTCATTATTCCCTGACTTCACCTTTTCTTCCAGTGTTCGTGATCTGGGTGTCACACTTGACAGTGCTCCGACATTTACTGAATACCTGTCACTCTTGACTCATTCCTGTTACTACCACTTGCAACGACTTATGGCAGAGGTGCGCAACCTTTTGGTCAGTGTCGGCCGCATCAAAGGCTTACATTCTTACCATGGCTGTCAATGTTTAATCTAGTCCCCCTCCTCTTGGGGGGGATTGAGGTTTCTGGAGAGAGACAAAGGAGCGTCCGGCAGACGATTGTAGAGGCGTGTAATGCCGAGAGGGAAAAGGGTTTAATTTTTTAATCTACACAATGTAATGGGAGTATTTTAGCTGTCATCTGGACAAAATTGCTGTACATTTCAGTGCTAATAAAAGTGGTCTAAGACTTCAATAAATACACTTCGTCCTAAAAAAAATTCTGTTTTGAGCTCCCACATTGTAATGGCACCATTTTAAGATGTCACTTTGATGGCATTGTACCGTGTCGCATGAGAGATTGAGAGAGGAATTGCTACAAAATCACAGTCTCTTTCCAGAATGAATGCATTATGCACTTAACTGCATCCAAGATGCAGGCTTTCACGAGTTTGTCATCTGAATAAGACTTTCCAGCACTGCCAAATTGTCAGCTGTTGATTATGATGCCACTCTGTAAAAGCTTTGCTATGCACATTCGTGGTTTTTGCAAAGTTGGCCATGAAAGATGTCTGTTGTCGAAAGTTTCTCTTAAAGTTCTCCACACAAACCTTCCTCGAGTCGCCTTCTAATTTAGCATTCATGACGACGGAAATGCTGTTTTGCATTTTACTGTTTTAGAGTTTTCACTACTTCACTGCAGTTGAAGCATTTCATTGATTGCTTATTAGCTGTCTCCACTACGAGAAAATCTGTTTCACATGTTTCATTGAAAGTTTTTTTCTCTTCTTTCGTTGTGTGCTTTCTCTTCAGAGACATCATAATCAACAGCTGACAATTTGTGATTTACACTAAGTTTACACTTTACCGCAGTGAGTGGGTAAGATAGGCTATTCATGCAGTCAGACAAACGCACGATCAAAGTCTGAGCCTCATGCAACTTTCTACGCCAGCAGGTCCTGTTTTGCATTCTGCCTACACTGCACAGATACATTTGTACAGTGTTACCCTTTACCGCAGTGAGTGGGTAAGATAGGCTATTCATGCAGTCAGACAAACGCACGATCAAATAAAAAATACTTCAAAATTATCTGTGGTGTAAGTTTCATTGGTCACTCTCCCACCAGCAGCGACCAACTTACGATCAGCCCTGATTGTACTGATTGATTAATATCAAGATCTTTCCACTGACTAGTAGAGGAATCTTGGTCCACATTGTATGCAATGATTGACTGTCCGGATCTGGGTATGGAATATTAGTACACTGACGGGTTCTTTGAAGTTTGAGCTACATCTGGAGGATACACACGCAGCTGATAGCCTACCTCCATGATGCATACACATACGACGGACAATGGGTTTGTGCCAGTGATATTTTACTTCAGCAAATAATTTTTGTTTTACTTCTATTTCAGTTCGGACTACTCATTTTCAGTTCTAGTTCAATTACAGTTCTTCAAAAAATTTCAGTTATACTTCAATTTCAGTTTTTACAATAATTTCAGTTCTCAACTCAGTTCTTGCATTTAAATAATTTCAGTTTTACTTCTTTATAGGCCTAGAACTTGCTTCAAATTAAACCAAGTTCGAGCATTTTCATTATCGATATGCTTCTTAATTTTAAAGAACCTCCTATTTTCACCGACATTAGCGGACAGTTTATTCTCCCCGTGCACCTATTAGAAGTCTTCACCCAGAAAAAATTTGTTTCTTCTTTAAGTTTGAAAAGCCAGAGCTTCAGCATCTTCTGCAAGTGGGGCAGTGCTGCCGTAGACTTGCCTTCTTTTCCTCCAATAATAATTATGCGTAATTTTTACTACAAAAACCAAGCAATTTGAACTCCAGATCTAGTTTGTATAATTTCCTGAAAATTTTAATTGGCATTAGTTGCTCGATGGCACCAATCCGCTAACATGTTTACAATAGCTAATCACATCCCCTTGTCATATTCCATTGAATTGGTCGACCACGTTACATTTCTTTTTTTTACACATTTATGCAGCGCTTGTGCTTTATCCGTTGTGAAGCCACTGACTTGAATCAGTCACATGAAAGTTTCGGGCCAAACTTGAATAAACTTTATTTATTAGCATTCTGTGTGCGCTTATTCACTGAAGAAGACAAATTAAATAACTGAAAAATTTACCAAAAACATCTAGAAACGTCCGTTTTAGAGTACAAGCGTTGCATGGTTAGGCTAGACCTATTTGTCTGTTTCGTTCCTATAGGCCTACTTAAACAATCCAGTACATGATTTTTTTCATTTAGTCCAAGCTGCACGAAGTTATCATGATTGAAATATTTGCACTCCGGTATTCAAAGTGATTTTCACATTTCACATGAGTGACATAACCAGATTCTTTTCACGAAGTTGAAAATTAGTAACTTACAGGAAAGGTCCAAATGCAAAAGACCATAATAAATTGCACACGGAAGCACATGCTAAGCCAAAGATACCAAAGTTTTAAGAGTCAGAAAGTATGTGCGCCTTTTAGACGCGAACTCAGCTGCTTAGGAAAGGCTATGTGCTAAAATTTCCAATTTTGTCATAATTTCCGTTCTAAAATTAATTTTCGTTTTTATTCTAATTTTCGTTCACTGTGCTTAATTTCAGTTCTATTTCAGTTTTCGTTCTCAAAATAATTTCAGTTACAGTTAAAGTTACACTGAACGGAAATCAATATTTTCAGTTCTAATTTTACTTATCGTTAATGAAAATATCACTGGTTTGTGCGCGTGCACATTTGTGTGTGTGCCTGTGTACGTGCGTGCTTCAAGTGAGAGAATATTATAGGCCAATGCTTGCATAGCCTACAGTAAACAAATACAAATGTAACTAATTGCTTCACACTACCTTAGTTTCAAAACAATGGAATGAAAATATTCATGAACTTATCTACAAACCGCTGCCAGTATGTTATAGTTAAATTTGCGTCCACGGCCACCAATAATTCCTCTCACGGCCGTACTTTTCTTCACAAGGCGCCCGACCTGCCACCACTGTCAGGATAGTGCTACATGGACAGTCACTGAGTGCAAAGAGTGACCAAATACTAATGTGCTGTGTGTAACAAGCGTGGACAACACAAAGAAACACACTACATTTGCAAGACTTATGTTTGTTGCCATGCTTCCATGATTATCATTCAAGTGCAAACTCTTAGTCAGGTTACTGTATATGCCTATTCGGGGTATCGCATCCAGTTTCTGTAGATTTTCATTCATTTCCCCTGCAGTGACTGTCGTAGCAAGTGATAATGGCCGTTGTTTTCCAATTCCCTAAGTTGAACAAATTTTATGTCTGCCATGTGCAAATTCCCATTCTTCTATGTAAAATACTTAGAAATGATGAAAATGATATCAACTGTCAATCAGACTCTAACGACTTGCTTGCAAGAGCAGGGGTGCAGCCATGTTCTAAAACAGCGCTTCTCAACCTTTTTAGTTCAGCGACCCTTTGGTAACAGTTCGAAAGTTGTGATGACCCCACGACAAAATTGATCGAGTTACCACTACATTTGATTTTTGTTACCATTGTCAATTGTTGCTAAATTTTCACTTCATAATTTGAAAAGTAGTTTTGCAAAAATTGTGTGGGGTTTCCTGATTCTTGCGTTTCTGAGATGTATACCTATTCGGCAGTTGAGTTCTATGAGTCTAGTTGGTTTGTGAACTCTAATAACTGTCCCGTCTTGCCGCTGGAACTCCCCAAATGTGCCTTCCTGGCCTCATCAGCTTTGCTCTTGAAATACCATGCTTGTTACGCTTTCCTGCATAGTTAGAATGTTTAGTATCTGAATGGCGCTTCTGTTTTTGCTGGGTTTCAGCGATTCGACCGACAAAATGTAGTGACAAATAATCAAACATTGCAGTTTCTCTATTCATGCTGCATCTATTAAACAATAGGCTACTCTTAAAATTGATCAATAGCTCTTCTTTTCCTAACACTCATTTCACCGAGCTGATTCGTTTTGGCAAGTCTATCAATGTCAGAAACGTTGCTTGTATTCTTAATGAATGTGCCGAGCAGGTGTAGGGGTTTGCAATAAAATTACTCATGATTTCAGTGCTCAGTCACGTCACTTAAGACTTCAATAAATATTTACTCCCCATTGTTCAAATTTTAATTTACACACAGTAATTATAGCATTTTCTGCTGGCATTTTAAAAAATAGCTTATTCTGGATGACTTACTTGACTTATGGCTTTGACGATGCTTTCGCATGTGACAGCCGCCCAGCTATGGAAAATCTCCACTTCTCTCTTTCTTGGGCTTTGTGTGTAGCCTCCTGTACGGACCAACCCATCTCCCGACAGTCCTCTCGTATCATGTCGAACCATCTCTTCTTTGGTCTTCCCTTTTTTCTTTTTCCCATGCACATATCCGTTGACAGCTATCTTTGGGTATCTCTCGTCCTGCATTCTGGTTACATGTCCAAAGTAGCGTAGCCGTTTGCTCTGTATATCATGCTGAATATTCAGTCTGTTGTATATCTCTGTATTCCTTATCCTATCCCTTCTTGTGACACCTTCTATCTTTCTTAGGCACGCCATTTCAAACACCTTCAGCCGCTGCTTCTGTGCTTCCCTCAGAGTCCAAGTCTCCGAATTGTACAGCAATGCACTCAGGGGTCATTGCATAATTATGTAACGCTAGTCATTGAAAACGTTATGAAACGTTACGTGGGTGGGTGGGTGGGGGTAGCTAAACGTTACGTAACGCCTTGAAAAAAATATTGATGAATATTAAACTTCCATCGAATGACACTTCAGACATGATGTGACTGAAGTTTAAAACTTTGTGACATTGATTTAAAACATAACCGAAGTAGGTCTATTTATCTGAATAAGATCCGGCAGTAGACAACAGTTACATTCCAGGTCAGTTCTGTTCTCCCTTTTGTGCAAACCGGAAACCGTTTTTCGAATTGTTTTTATAGTTTTACCTATGGAACAACGTGGTAGGCCTAACGTTTTACTTAGTGGACACGATCTCAAACATTTAAAATTAATGCTCAACAAAACTCGGCAATATTTCTAATAATAATTATCGAAGTGCCCAGACTAAGGAAATAGATAGCTCATCTCAATATTGATTAATTGTTAATGAGCCATTCAGCCCATGAAACTTTTCAGTAGTGTAAAATTTTATTTTTGCGTTAGAATGTTAAGAAAATTGCAGTTCACGCATGATTGTCATATAGCCCAGGGGCGCCGTTAGGCGTACGCACTTACGCAAGTGCGTACAGAGCGGAAAGGCAAAAAAATTAACAAATTGTAAATTAAAGCGTGAAATATTATAAGCGATGAAATTCTATTGAATCTACTTTAGTAGTGGACAGTTCATAACTTCATTTCGCGTATTCTTATTTTGTGCAAGTTGCGCGTACAGAAAAAAAGTGCGTACAGAAGTTGTGCGTACAGAAAAAAGTAGCGTTACGTAACGATTGCTACGAAAAATCTGTTGAGATTTAGGTCTATTATTGGCTTATGTGAGCGTGTAATTAGGCCTATAATTCATATTTTCATATAGCGAATTTAATATAGTATCCTACATGTGAATTAGGCCTATTATTTGACAGTAGACTAGTTTTAAAATATACACAATGTTTTTTAGGCTATATCAGCGGCGCCGCCAGGATTTTTTTTCTGTAGCCCCTTTGTCACATATGTGCATCATTGCACATAATGTATATATATATGTGTAGGCCTAGTCTATATGATTACTTTTAATACCCGGACCTGGCAAACAGACATGGCAGATTTGATTCAAATTACCCAGACACGCAACCCGGTTGAAAAACGGCCCCCGGCTATACCCTACATGTAATTCCTATACATAATTATTGTGTACAACCATACTGTAATGCAGCAGAGGATTTAAAAGCACCATTTTGACAAATTCAAGAAATAATCCTTGTTCTGACCCAGTGAAACAGGTCATGTAAAAACCAAAGCAAACGAAAACGAACAACATTCTTCATCATAATCCTGTGTAATAGTTTCAACATCATAAAAAGGGAAGCAATATAGCATACTTGAATCCTTTATCCATCACCATAAACTTAACCAGCTCATCCTCATTTGGTTCAGTCCATTTTATCTAAAACAAAAATAGTACAAATAATCAATATTATTATTATTCAGTATCATTACTGTATTTTCGCGCATTAATACCCTCGGGTTATACAAAGTTTTACACACTGCTTGCCCAAGTCGCTTGGTATATTCGTGGGTATGTTATATAAATAAAATTTTGCACAACCAAATTTTATACCAGATTATTTTCAGGTCATGGACAGATTGCACTGCTATAGAAGGTTTTCTTGATTGTTTTCACACGGTCAATGAATCTCAGTAAAAAAAAGAAAATTGCACCTGAAATAATAAACAAGTTGATAGACCTACAACCAGCAAGCAGTACAACGTTACTTCCCTACGCTTGCAATCGACAATTTTGACTGTATGGGTAATCAGTCCATTTGTGATCAGCGAAACAACAAATCTTACAACCGAGGATGCATGCTCATTGATTTACGAAAATGACAAATTTTATCAGTAAACAGTTTCTTAAATGAGTTTGGATGGGTTTGGCTTTCCATTCAGAAATCATAATTTTATCCTTCGATCAGTTCAAGAGCTGACAAAATTCTTCTGCCATTTGCATCTTCGTGGTTTTGTGAAATTAGTTTTTCAGCCAGAACTGAAATCAGGTGTAAAAAGATGGAGAGACTTCTTAAAATCGACGATGAAATGCGAGTAGGTAATTATGATTGTCGTCTCTGAAGCCTCGTTTCAATTTTATCTGTTAACTGACTAAACTCACTATAGTATTATTAGACAATAAGAACCTTAAAATTAGAATATTATTAAAACAAAAGCGACAAATAGATAAAAACAATTGGCAATTATAATTAAGTGTGACGCAAAATTTTTTCCTTTATTAGTGTGCCGCAAGCCAAAAAAGTTTGGGAATCACTGCTATATATTGCACTACTTGTTACATGTTTAATGTCACTGTGTGATAACTAGGATGAATAGCGGCACTCTCCTCCTTTATCCAAGCTTGGGACTGGAACTGGCAGGGTACAGCCAGTGGCAGAGTCCAACTGAGTAGCCCTTGAAGAGGCGCTATATAAATGCATCTAATGAATGAATTGTACTAGCCTGATATTTGCCTTAAATAGACCTGCATCGCCCACTTTAGAACATAGGCGCATCATGCCAATAACACCTCGTTGGGCCCATAAGACGCAACTCTGACGCCAAGCGCAAAGCACTAGCTTTTGGTTAAGCGCAAAGCACTAGCTTTTGGTTACAAAGTATCTGGAGTTGTCCAAAGAATGATTCAGGCTACGTCTGTAGGCCTAGCTCAAATCACAAGTTCCGTTACCACAGTAAGGCACAGCAGCTGTTAGGCGGGTTTCATCGAGGACGAGAAATATCGAAATAGCCTACTCGTCCAGCTAAACAAGTATTACTAAATTACACATGTATCAGATGAATTTAATTTCCCATCTTTCGATTAGTCCCAATTATCATTTAATCCAGAGTGTCAACACAACTAAGAGAGATATCTGCTACTAAGTGAATTTTACAGGTTGCTACTTACTTACTCAACCCCTTCCAGTGGAACTAAAATGGCGTCCATGTCAGCCGACCAATCAGAATGCAGGAATCTGTTTGCCATTGCGCCTATAGGATAAAGCCAAACTCTCAGTAATAGAAGGCTCTGGGTGGAATGGGAGTGGAGGGAAAGGAGTGTGGGAGGAGGGAAAGAGTGGAGGGGACAAACCACAGAGGGGTGGCGAACCCACCTCTTTGGGGCGGGTGGAGCTGAGTTGGGGACGAAAAACTTACCAGTAAATTTCCCGGGCAATGCCAGGTATCCCTGCAAGTAATTGATATAGCACTTAATTTTGCGGTTTTGAAACAGTGTAGTTATTAGTTAATCCCCATTTTCAGTGTCTTCTGCTGTCTCCTCCACATAAGAAATGCAATTATTGTCAGTGGTATCGAAAGGGAAGTGCAAATTTGGCTGAACCCATCAACCAATATTTCCATCCCACTTTTCATTTAGGAAACATTGTGCCGCATGCTCTGAACTCGTGCCAAAGTCGCAGTTTCCTTTGAACAAATCCACTTTATTTTCATCACTTGATAACTATATATTATATAAGACAATTTTTAATTGTCAGATTTATCAAAACTGTGATCACTTAAACCTAATTCTTCAAGGAAATGTGGAGCTTATTCGCGAATCTAAACCTCAGCGAGGGCCGCCATCTTAGGTCATTCCAATATGCATTAACTCGTTGGTGGACACACGAAAATGCGCGTGTGTTATAATCGGGTGCATGCTGTATAATAATTTTTTTTACTTAACGTCATAAAAGTAGTGAGTTACATGGGTGTGTTTTGAACCCGCGAAAATACGGCAATATTATCACAACAGTTGATTTAATGTTCAAGTGACAAATACCAGCAGCTTAGTTTGCACAGGCCAGCTGGCCCTCGGTCTCAGGCAGCCCCTAGAAAGTGCCATGGTAGGCAACAGTATCATAGTGTTCAAATGTTGGATTGTGACCGAGAGGCTCTTGAAAAGAAATGCTGTCTCGCATGCATCTCCAGAGGTTCTCGACAGCAAGTGACCGATCTCAGACAAGAGACCCTCAAAGTTGGTTTGGGCTATGGGGATGAAGAGGTCCTAATATTTTGCAAGTTTCCTTGTGTCAGTTTTTTCCACTGCCCTTCCCAACCCGGTCACGATCTCGAGGATGTACGAGGCAGCCACCATATCCACCACGGTTGTGTCCCATATCAAGGCCCGCCTGTTTCTCCAGAAGATTAGAGTCTGGCCATCCAATCTCTTCCCATCCAATCTGCAAGGCTTGATGGTTCCTTGATTGGTGGAATGCCAGCTCTATTGAGACTGCTCGAGTACCTGCGTGATTGCTGCACAGAGACTCATTATTCCGCAACTGGGCTTCGGATCCAATCTTCTGAGAGGACTGATTTGCGTGTGCGGAGGATGAGAATGCACTTCGGCGATCGTGCTTTCTCGGCCGCTGGTCCTCGATGCTGGAACAGACTTCCTCTCGCTATTCGATCGGCCGACTCTGTGGACTCTTTTAAATCCATGCTAAAAACATACTTTTTTGCCAGGGCTTATCCCACATGTCTACTTCTAGCTGTCTTTTAAGGCACCCTTGCGCTGTGTTACGGTGCCAAATAAATTGTCGCAATTATTATTGTGGTAAACAAGGTCGATGATGCTGTGTCAAGCCTGTCAACCGAATCCTAGGGAGCCTGACAGACCATCTCAGTCCTTTGCAGGCACATGTGTGCGACTCACATACGTGACACCGGGGGTCAAAACTCTTCACATGTCGGTTTTGATTTTTTTATTCTGTCATATTCTACAGTTAATCTGCTTCAAATACTTTCTCCAGAATGAAAATATCTTTTTTCTACCTGAAGTTATACTCGTTTGATCCTGTAATTTGTAAAATCGCAACAAATGAGAAAATTGAACTCGAAGTTTCAGAACATTTGTGTCCAAAATTCCTTATTAAAATTTCTAAATTTGATTCTTCTGCAATTTGCTGGTCAACAAAATGGTCACATTCTGTATCAAATGCAGCAAACGGCATGAAAATCGAGCTACTATTTTCCAAATTGTGATAGAATTACAGGCAACCATGGCATTTAAGAATACGAATCACTGACTTAATATCCATATGAAACAAACGCATGCAGGCGTAGACGCCAGACTAGTCCGGTGGTCGCAGCAGTCGTCATAAAAATACAGGACATTTGACAGGACACAAAAAATAAAAATACAGGACATTCATGATAAAAAAACCAGTATAGATTTGATTTCCTGCTACTAAGTCAGTCAGTTGCGTTTCCTCATCATCAAAATACTGCCAAACTTTAGTTCTGCTCTGTTAACTATTTTTTCTTGAGCTAAGATAACAGGGATGAATACGTAATACACTAATTAACAGGTAATTGCCTTGCATTTAATCAGGTTATACATGTATTAAATTAATTATTATTTTCCCAAATATCAAACATAGACTATATCCAGTAGTTTGCAACAGTGCCTATCACAAGACAGCTAGAAGATTCTTCAAATTAGGGTAAATAATTTTTTTTTAAACATTAACTGTCAGTACAGCAAACAATGTCAACTGGAAAACAACACAAAAAACAATTTCAACCGCAACTATGTGCAGTTGCCCTGTTGTCTAAGCTCATGGAAGTCATGCTCTGACTTTATTGGTCAAACTGTCAACTTGTATCAAATGAATCATGTAAGAACAAAAACTTGAATATATTCCAGCACACGATAACTCCCTCACCTAATCATTCAATCCAGAGTGTGCAATGTTCACCAAAGTTAGCCAATCGCAATATAAAGCAATGGTTCTAGAGATTTAGCTATTTTAGGAGTTTTGAAGTTCAGCTCAGACTTCAGACTCGTGATGTTCCTATTTCCCACACAGACTTTTTGCCTTCCTGCAAAAACGCACAGTTGTTCAGTAGCAGTGTCCATGTAAGCCACATCCAATAAGCCATTGATAAAATACATGTTCTCAGACTTAAATGCACCTGAAAGCCTCTTTTCCACTTCCTTAACAATGTTGTGCTGTTCAGTTTCTGCAATGTAGATTTCAACAGCTTTTTCAACCTTTCAGCTCTGTTTCTGCACAATTTCATCCACCATCTTCAATTTTCTTCTGGGTTTCTGTACTTGTCTGTGCTTATTGTAGCCCTAATTTTTAATCTTCTTTTTACAGTTTGTTCACCTTTTCTAAATGCTGTTTGTACTTGACATGCACTGCTTTGGCACTACATAGCAAAGCAGGAACCATATTCACACCTGTGGAACTCCCTTCATGGCATGCAAAGCATCTTTGAATAATCTAACCGCATCATGTTTTCTGTTTTAAGACTGGTTCGTTCTTGTGTAACTATTTTCCTATTTGCTGACAAACATATTTCTGTATAAGGGTAGGTTTTCCATTACAAACTAAAGTATCACATCTTCAAGAACTATGGAACCGGACTCAGACGTCCTTTGAACTGCCCTTTAGACAACCCTTCTGACTTGATGCAGAGCTCATGAATAAGCTGACGCCCTGTGCTCAGCTTTTGAGTGGCATAAAAGAAGTTGCAGGAAACACAGGACTGCTACGACCATTGTAGACAGGAAATAGGATGCATGGGCCTAATACTTCAAACAAATAATTAACCATCCTGTTCGATCTAAGAATGAATAATATGTAGGCTTATTCACGGTTTAATTAAAATAAAAACAATTACTGCGACTGTAGAGGATAGGCCTATAGGCGAACCGTGTTGAATATACAAGTGTTGTATATATATATATATATATATACACTGTGTTCGGATAAAAAGTAACCCCCACAAAAAAGTGCAATAACTCGGTCAAAGCTCTTAGGATTTGTCTGAAATTTTAAACAGTGCAACAGTGACCATATTTACACGAGATCCTAAAGCCGATTAGAAATATTCGTGAGTTTGTCAAATTTATGAGCGTTTAAAATGCAGCACCAAAAAATTGAACTTTCCAACATGGAAAACCTGAAAAGAAGTGAAATTCAGCAATATATGGTGCTCAAAATGCCCTTCTTGTTCACGAACACACGACCGTAGACGTAGTAGTTGTCCAGGGATACACTCGGCTTCATATCCGCAGCTGTGGCCCAGCAGTCCAAACCTCGATCCGGAGTACCAGGTGCATTTACTGGCGGGGCGCGTTTTTCGTTCACGCGTATTCATGACATCGATAACCGTAGGGCGCGTCTGATTGAAGAGTGGCAGATGTTTGACCAAGTGATCATCGACCGGACCATCAGACAGTAGCGTCTATGTATACGGTCGTGTGTCCGTGAACAAGGAGGACATTTTGAACATTGGATATAGCTGAATTTCACTTCTTTTCAGGTTTTCCATGTTGGAAAGTTCAATTTTTGGTGCTGCATTTTAAACGCTCATAAATTTGACAAACTCAAGAATATTTCTAATCGGCTTTAGGATCTCGTGCAAATATGGTCACTGTTGCTCTGTTTAAAATTTCAGACAAATCCTAAGAGTTTTGACCGAGTTATTACACTTTTTCGTGGGGGCTACTTTTTATCCGGACACAGTGTATATATATTAAACTGGTCCACAAAATTCATCTAACAGATTTCAGTTCTCCACAAGGCTTGTTTTGTTCCTTATCATGATTATAATAATCACAATTTTTTTTAATGAAAACAAATGAAATTTAGAGGCCAACCCATTTGACACTTTTTATGCTATTTGGACAGATGTGGATAAATTGTTCCGCAACGGTTAATGTACGACCTGAGCGACATCTGGGGAGATTCCATTTCTCAATATTACCGTACTTCAACACTGGTATTGACCTGAGAGTCACCTTCTTGAATGCCGTTCACCATTTTTGGGATTGCCAAGAGTTTTTCCTGACAATTTCCAGTGACAATATTGTAGCTTTGCGGCCCATATTTTCCTTTGATCCGTCGATGCTGGGCAACATTTTGCCTTCTCAGTGAGGTAATAGCAGACCTGCCAGCGTGCAGTCTTGCTTTTCCATTGCGCCTAGCTGCTTCTTGTCCTTTTATTCCGAACTTCTAGAAAATATGATTTCTGAAATTAATGTCATAACCAATCGCCAGTGTGACACTTCCTTCTACAGACCAATGATCATGGTCTGGAAGGCCAACATGATACAAAGCACCAACAACTAAACTAAAGAGGACTGGATGATGTTCTTGGATATATTTTTAATGATGAGGCAGTTAGCAGCAGCTGTTTATGCAGCCATTGTGGAGTGTAGATGTATTGCATACGTACTAGGACTAAGTTGTCTGACACTCATCAATGTAATCAAATACTTCTATAGAAGCAAACGCAGAAAGTTCACCTGCTGCTTCATGACTGCCTTTTGCCTTGTGTTCTTCATTTTAATTTTCACCATTCTCTCTTTTTCCTGCGGTTGCCTCTTTCTGCTTTTTTTGCTGCTGTCTTTAAGTTTACTCCACTCATGCTGCTGGAAAATATGTCTGCTCTTTGTAGGACCTATTCAAAGGATATCCCGATCTTAGTCTTGCTGGATTTCTGTCATCACATCCTTTGAGGCAATATCGAACAATTTTTGAAGATCACTCTTGAACATGTCGTCTTTATCCTGTCACTTTCTCTTTATAGTGGTCCGTGAATCTTCAGAGGTAGGTAGTTCTGATAAAGCTTTGACAGTTTTCTTAGCCTACACACCAGCTGTGTTGGTATTTTGTCAAGCACCAAATACAAACAACTGCATCACATGCCATTTTGTAACTTTCCGGAAGGGGCATCCCTTCAGTGATATGATGAAACTGAAGCAGTTGCCGCACAGCATCCATGCAAAGACATTATCAGCACTCAAGTAAAATGTTCAGAATGGGTTGACCTCTAAATGTTGCACAATCAGGCTGAAATTTTACAGGGAGACTATCTACCCCAAGGGAACAAAAATAAGCCTTGTGGAGAAAGAATTCTAAAAACTTAATTTTTTGGCAATGGTTTGTGGGCCACTCTAATATATATATATATATATATATATATATATATATATATATATATATATATATATATATTCCTTATAAGAACTGAAACATCTCGCATGATTTATCTATTCATGCATGTTTGTTTACATAAATAGATAAATCATGCGAGATGTTTCAGTTCTTATAAGGAATTTTAATTATCTACCCACTTGTAAAATAATTGTTCCTACTTATATCTCGCGCTTGAGGCAATAATAAATTTTTTTATCTATGTTAAGCTATCAAAGCCAGTACAGTACGCCTACCGTACCAATCACACTTTTCTTAGATCTACAGCCATGATTAAAGAATGCTGGCTTAGCCTGTTTACCAAATTTGACAGCCCTGTCCGTAGGCCCAATCTAAAAATATCATTTCTAATGATTAAATTTTTTTAAATATGCAAATTATGTAAAAATAATGTTTGGAAATAATTTATAATATAAAAAGTCAATTTGTTAATACATATAGATGACTTCCGTCCACCACTTCCGGCTTCTAGCACCATGCATTACAATTACACAGCGGATCACTTATAGGGTTTCTGCACTAGTCTGGCGCCGCATGGAGGGTCTTGCTCCCATGTACCTACAGGAACTCTGCTGTCCCACCTCTGGTGTCCAGCGGCGATCTGACCAGCTCTGGTCAGCTGATCAAGCTGAACTCTTGACCCCTCGCTCTCGAACTTCTATAATGCAATGACGCTCTTTCTCAGTGGCTGGCCCTAGAACCTGGAATGGGCTTCCTGTTGCTCTCCGCTTGGTGCCGAGATGTCACACCACTTAAACGTTCCAAAAACGCTAAATGCCGTAACATACATGAAAGATAAGCCACGCTATTACTAAAATAATTGACAAACACGGCTACCGTACTCATTTGCATGCTTAATCTTCGATTCAACCATGCGAAGTTTTGATATTTCCCGTAATAATACATGAAAGATGGGCCATGCTACTGCTAAAATAATAGACAAAGACGGCTACTGTACTTATTGGCGTCCTTACTCTTCAATTCAAACACCATGCGAAGCTTTGATATTTGAGTTCTTTCAGCCGAACGATAATAAAGTGATAATATATGAGATTGCTTTCATTGCATCAAATATTGTACAAGTATTATAATAACATTGTTATAAGAGAAGAAAATTTCGTTTTAGTCTGTGTTTAGTCAGTAATTTGTTGAAATATAATTTTACTTGTAAAACAATGTAACAACAAAGACAACTAAAATCAACCGAGGTTTTAAGCAGTGAGTTCATTTTCGCAATGTCAAAGATTCGGTCCGAAGATCATCCATCGGTTCTGTCTCTCGAGTACAAGTCGAAGACCGTTTTCGGCGTTTTGAAATAGACTTAAATTTCTCGACTTATAGTCGAGTATATACGTTTCAAAAAGAATTCTTACATCAATCAGCTCAGGATCAATCACCTCCGGTTTCCTGAACAACATCCGTGCTTCTTCATAGGGCCAGTCTTCTGGTAATGGATATTTCTATACAAAACAATTCATATATTTCAGTCTAAGCACAAACTCAGTTAAAAAAATAGTCGTTGTCTGAATGCATTGTATATGATTCACGCAAGATGATGACCAGCCAACTAAACTCATTAGAATCAGGTTTAGCAGTCCTGAAAACAATGTTTGAACAGAAAAACGTTACCACACCGTTTCAAGCATCAAGCAACTGCAAATAAACGAATACATATAATTATAAATAATAATTATATTATATAAACAGGGTGGCTCATTAAAAAAGTCCCACTAGTAAAAATTTCTCCACAGAAAATTAAGATTTCTCTTTGAAAATAACAGAAATTATAGAGGACAGAGCCATAAAGAATCCCTGAAAATTGCAACGGGAATGCTCATTATTTCAAAAGTTGAAGCCGTCTAGACTTTGTTTTCCATTTTTTAAAATTTCCGCAGAAGAACGTTTTAATACTCTCATTTCTCTGAGAATTTTTACAGATTGTGGCACCAACATGATGATACGACCTCACTACAAGCTGTAACGAAGCTGTCTATGAAACAAGGTGTTAGCATTAGGTGATATTTTATACATTAAGGTCTCAATTTGTTCATCCATTACTGAGCGTCATGGGCAAAGCTTCTGCGGAAAATAAAATAGGAACCCGGACGTTACGCGAACAAAAACTGGGACATTGCGTGATCATAGCGAAATACTCAGTAAAAAAATGAAGCCTGAGAACAGTGAAGTATATCGGCATGCGTGTTGATGAAACGGGCTCAGGTGTAGGAAGAGAGGCAGAAATTGATTGTTTGGTCTGATGGCAAAATGCACAAGGTTCACGAAAGCGGTCAAGTTTGCAAGGCGCATCATGGTTCATGCTTCAGCTGGCATCTAACATTCTAATACTGTGTTTTTGATGATTTTTTCCCTTCCAACCCTCAGGACTAGAACTGGACATATTTATGTTTCAATAAACATTGGCAGCAAGGAAGAACTGCATCTCATCCTAGACAGTAAACATAAAACTTAACGTTGAACTCTGTTAACCAGACACATTGAAGACTGTAGGTATTATCTGGTCTTATTTGCCAGCAGAACGGTGCTGCACCTGCTCCCACGACAAAGTTGGTTCAAGGCTTATTGCCATCAACAGTTACTGCAGTGAATTCATTGGCAAAGATGAATGGCCACCAAAATCGCCAGACATTAACTCTCTTGATTAATTATCACATACAATAAAATGTGTTAGCCGAAGTTTCTCAAAGCGGTCACACAGGAGCGTCGCGTGCTGTCTTGGCTTATGACATAATGAATACATTTAATCTATAGGCGTCAGGTGTGCACACGAAGACGGAAGGCTACTATTCAGCATGATTGTAACTTGATGATTACAAATTGATGTAATTACAAAGCTGTCTGTTCAGTTAGTAGTTAAGTTTAATTAAGATAACTGCATAACTTGTACATGTAAAGCGCAGTGCGTCTTGCAGGCGTTTAATTAAAGAAAAGATATTATTATATTATTATTATAATTTAGGCATATATAATACTATTTTGAAGTTGTATGTGTAATGAGCGTAGATTTAGGTGGGCGTAAATTTTGCAAAATTCAAATTCTCTGCAATCGCCTGAATACATTAATCTCATGATTAAAGTAACTTTATAATTGCATTTTTTTGGATTGATTGTATAATTTCTAGAACGCCAAAGCTTTACACTAAATGATAAAAACACTGTTAGATACTTTGGTACACTGATTGAATGAAAAAATAACGAACATGATCATTTTTTAACTTGCGCAAAATCCACGCAAATTTATCGTTTTTGGTGCGCAATTTTTTCATATTTTTGGTCCAACTTTCTGGGGGCCTATATCAGTGGTTCCCAACCCGCGGGCCAAAGTGGCCCGCCAGGCCTAAAAAAATGTCCCTCGTCCCTCAAAGAACTAACAAAAATATATGGCAAAACTGACAATTTGGACAGGATAGAACATATAATGATTTTCTATTACAAATTATTTTATTTTTACATCCATATATAACCTAAAACTTTCTATTTTGATTCAATTATACTAATCTTATATGGTTTTAGTAGTTAAATTTTAGCCTTGTGGCTCCCTAATGTCCTTCAACTTAGAAAAAGTGGTCCTCATGCTCTCTAACTTAGAAAAAGTGGCCCTAAAGTCAAAAAAGGTTGGGAACCACTGGCCTATATAGTTGTAAACTTTAAAGTGAAATACAAGTGTTTTTCTTTGCTGTTTCAATGTAGGCTAATCCTACTCTAGTTTACAGTCAGTTGTCTATGCTCATTTTACTTAAAAGAGTTCCTCTCCCTTTAATTGTGCTGTTGTTCATTAATGTTGGCGCCAGGGCTTAAAGTGTGGTAAGACAGCGTCCAGGCACTTATTTTCGACTCTCTCTCTCTCTCTCTCTCTCTCTCTCTCATTTCTTCCCTTATCTTAATCTCCTTTCAACTACTTTCAATTACAATAGTAATTATGGAGGTCTAGACATGGTAGCCCATTGGCCTAAATGGCAATGCATTGGATGATAGTCTATTACCCCTTTGGCTCAAAGGAAACATGCAGCTAAAGCGTTGAACATACTGAAAAATGCCCAGATACATAATTAAAAAATAGATGCAGAAATCATTTTTTTAAAATTCTATTTTGCAACAAAACCGTCAGAAAACAAAAATAGCATAATTAATCAACCTTTTGATCGAGGTTTCGTATGACTGTCTCAATATTTTTGTATTGGCGTATCAGTTCCATTGCTCTCTTTGGTCCAATCCCTCTTATAGAGTCACAGTAGTCACAACCCAGAAGAATGCAGAGATCTACAAACTACATCGTATAAAAGAGATTTGTCAAACATACTTTACTCAATATAGTCAGCAATTCATTTTACAGAAAAGTTAACAAATTTCTTAAATAGAAATCATTTGCATTCCATTAAAAAACACTGAAGAATGACTACTTTGAAAACATTATTATTATAAGAATTCATTTAATTCATGATAGTAAAGTAAGTAAGTATATTCTCTAATATAACCAGCTGTCAAAAAACCTCTCGTGAACAAATATTATATATATATATATATATATATATATATATATCAAATTCACAAAAAGACATAAAAACTATCACTACTAAACAAATAATTAGTATGTGAACAACATTCTAGCTATAAATGCCATCCTCATTTGATTGTCTGCTCCTGGTCATGCCTCGTCATGGCATCTGGGGTTTACCGGTAGGTGACCGATATTTTTAAATTTAGCACAATTTCATCATGTATTGCCAAATGTCTTGTCAGAATTTGAAAGAATTATTCACTTAACTTTGCTAGAACCTATCTTTATAGCTTTACAACATTACATATTCCATTTTCATCATGGACGTGTGAAGCCGGGTGAATCTATCCTCAAAAATGAATGCACAGACATTTCTTGAAATTATGGTTTGACAATCATGTAAATCATTTTCAAATGTGGACATTAAAAATAAATTGCCAAATATTCTTTCACTTATAGTGGAATGGTGACAACTGGTGGCAACAGGCAAACCATCGACAAAAAAGTTTGACCACATTTCAACCGCATTCCAACCCCAGTTTCAGTGGCTTGGACGAGGCAAGCACCCCAAATTTAAACCTCGCATCCTGATGCACAAATACCTCAAAATCTGTGCACCAAGCTACCTTGTGGACAGCATCAGACAGTTAGCAAACGATCCTAATAGACTTCGGCTGCAATCTCGAGTGCACTGATGCATACATTCCTACGACAAAAACTAAAACGTGGGATCAGGTTGCTGGTATGCATGGCACGCAAATGGAACATTCTTCCACCATTCATGAGACAAAAACCCTTTTTTTAAACTTCAAAAAAGTTAAAACTGTACTTGTGTTTGAGCTCTCAGCACATCCACTCCACTGACAGTCGACAGTAAAGCATCCTAGAAGTAGCTCGATACTAACGATGCTATGGAAATGGTTGTAAAATACAAATATAACACAAACTGGATTTTGTACCGGTGACACTGACATGGGCTCAGCAAAGTAAATAACAGTATTCAAAGAAACAGCTTAAGATTCGACTATTTACAAATATTCAGGTTGTAAATACAACAGAAGCTAGCAACAGATCTAAAATCTGATACACTCACCTCATCCTGATTCAACTCAAGTTCCTTTAGGACTCGATCCAAATAGAATTCCTTGATAGGCATTTTCCTAAATTGGAACACATGATAAGAGTATCATCATCATCTGATCATGAAGCAAGCCTTAACCTTGTATACAGGACGGCTCAATAAAAAAATTGCCCCACCAGAAAAAATGTGATTTCTCTGCCAAAAATTAGGATTTTTATGCAAAAATTTCAAGATCTATAGAAGAACGATTTATAAATAATCTCTGAAATTTTCACTTATTTCCTCTGTTGCAAAAATTTACAGCTGTTTAAACGTTCTATTAAATTTTTTCAAATTTCTGCAGAAAAATTAACGTCACTTGTAGATCTACAGGTCAAACAAAATCACTTTCACTACGACATTAGAATTCCGTTTTGCAGTTTATCTTAGAGTACGCTGGGAGTGTACACTCTCTGCTTTCACACAACCTTGAATTCTTTATGTGAAACTCATTTTGGCCTCGTTGATTGAGTCTCGTGGCAACCAGTGATATTTTACTCCAGGAAATAATTTTCGTTTTACTTCTATTTCAGTTCGGACGACCTCAATTTCAGTTCTAATTCAGCTACAGTTCTTCAAAAAAAAATCAGTTATACTTCTAATTCAGTTTCAAAATAATTTCAGTTCTCAATTCAGTTCTTGTATGATTATAATTTCAGTTGTACTTCTTTACAGGTCTACAACTTGTGTTAAATTAAGCTGAGTTCAAGCATTTTCATTATCGATGCACTTCTTTAATTTTAAAGAACCATGTTAGGCGCCTATTTTCAGCAACCTTGGCATGCCGTTTCTTGCCCCAGCAATTATCAGTCTGTGTGCAATCTTTACCCAGAAAATATTGTTTCTCCATAAGCTTGAGAAATCGGAGCTTCAACATCTTCTACAACTGGGGCAATATTGCCAAATACAGACCTGCCACCTTTCCTCCAAAAATAGCCTATATACAACAACCAAGCAATTTGGGCTCCGAATTTATAGTTGGTATGCCCTATCATTCCTTGAAAAGGTTAATCGACCATTGTTGCCACAGTGGATGGCAACAAGCCGGTAACATAATTATTTACAGTAGCCTTTAATGGTATTTCACTGAATTGGTCAACCACGTTACATGTCTTTTATTTACGCCTTAATGGTGAAGCCACTGACTCAGATCAGTCGCATGAAAGTTTCACGCCAGCCCTGGTTGTGCTTGGTCCTTTTTGTTAATAATATATTTCTTAGTATTCTGTGTGCACTTATTCACTGCAGAGGCAAAATTATAAAATCTTATCATGAAGTGCAGTTCCGCACTCGTCCATTTTAGGGTAGGCTTACAAAGCCTAGTATAGATAGGTCTTAGACCTACCGTAAAACGGGGTTGCTTTGGCCCAAATTTTCGGGAAAACTTCTGTCCACTCCCCCACAACAGAGCAATGAGCCTGAGCAAAGTGTTAAAGGAAGACATGGGGTTGATAGAATAGAACATGTGCTTATTTCTTACATATGTTGGACATAAATATTTTTATTTTATTTTTGTGTGTGTGGACAAAGTCACCCCGTGGGTCGGGGTGACTTTGTCCCATATGCTTAGTGCAAGTATTTAACATTGATTCATCAGCTGTAACAATAATGTACCTACAGTGGGGTGACTTTGGCCCACAACAGATGTTTTAAAAACTATATTGCACTACTGTCATGTATTGATACCAGTATAGTGATGCATACAAAAGAAACACATGAATTTTACCGTGAAATTACTGAAATTATTGCAAAAGTTTGTTTCATAATCGTTCACTTGATTATTTCAAGTTTTTAAGAAGTTAGACAGTCTAAATATATGATTACATGCAAAAAGGCTTTTAAAAATTCGTTATATAGAGTAAGAACTGGAAAATTAGAATATTATAAGCCGGGCCAAAGTGACCCCAAAAAGTGGCCAAAGTCACCCCAAAAACTAAAACGTCCATCCCAAAAATATTCCAATCGAATTTATTCCTCAAACAGCATGCCATATTTGTACTATATCAGTAAACAACCGATACAACCCGTAGTCACGTACTGAAAATTCGTTTAAACATTTCTACACAGTAAAGTATACACGTCGTTTAAATTAAGGATTTTGCACACCTGCGATGTTTGATGATAAATAATATCTTTCAAATGTCCAAAATTAACAAACACTCGTTAAAAGCGAAGCTAAGGCTTTGTTTTTCAAGAATACGTAACAAGAAGTTCAATCTCAAATATTGTGTGGCACGCAGAATGCATCAAAACTCCTTAGTCAGTTTGGGCCAAAGTCACCCAGCAGGGCAAAGTAACCCCGTTTTACGGTACTTATTTGTCTGTTTCTTTGCAGTAGGCCTACTTAAACAGTCCAATACATGATTTTTTGGCATTTAGCCAAGTAATTTTCACATAACCAGTCTTATCGCGAAGTAAAAAATTATAAACTTATACTACATGAAAATAATGCACACGGAAGCACATGTTAGGCCAAAGATACAAAAGTTTTAAAAGTCGAAAAGCATGTGTGTCTTATAGATCTAAACACAACAACATCGGAAAGACTGTCAACTAATTTCCGTTCAGTGTGTTTATTGTTTAATTTCCATTCTATTTCAGTTTTCATTCTTAAAATAATTTCAGTTACAGTCAGTGCTTAAAGTGTGGAAAAATAAGTGCCTGGATGCCCCTTATCTTTCCAAAAGAAGTGCCTGGACGCCCTTTACCTTTCCAGTCATTGCTGGCCAATAAGTGGCTGGACGGAGTTCAGATTTTAAAATAAGTGCATGGACGCCGTCCATGACCGTCCAGCCACACGTTAAGCCCTGGTTACAGTTATACTTAGCGGAAATCAATATTTTCAGTTGTAATTTCACTTAATGTTAATGAAAATATCAATGGTGGCAACTGGTCCATATTCATCCATAGTCTAAATCAGGGGTCTCAAACTCAAGTCAGCATGTGGGCCACATTTGGAAATTTGTAATGACTCGCGGGCCGCAACATAAAAATATAATCGTGCATGCGAAACTATAGAATTAGGCCTAGTTATTTGTCATTGCATCATGAATACTGTAATGATGATACAACCCTGTAAAATTCCCATAATATTATATTTTGAGTGTACCGTTAACCATATAGGCTAATACTAGTACTACAAACAAACTTGAAAACCATGCTATCCCAATTATTGAAAAATGCGTAGGCACTATAATTGAAAAATTTATGCTGTAATCAAAATCTAAAATTAATTGACTCTAATTGTTTTAAGTAGATTCTATCTATCCTAAGCAATGTTCAGAGCAAGGCAACTCGAATTTAGTTAGAGACTCTGAGTGTTCTTAAGTATTCTAAATTTTCTAAGTGCTTTAAACCAAAACCCCAAAATGATCTAGTAGGGATAAATATACCTGTTAGTGTCGTTGTTGAAAGCAAAGCAAATGGAAGATAATTTGCAAAACAAAAAATAATAACGGGGATACTCTATTTTGCTACACCAGCACACAAACTTCGCTCTAGCCTACATCAGTACTTCTGCTTCGGCGTTGCATCGCATTGAAGGTCCACTAAATCCTAACCCCATCTGCATTTGCCTATATCTGCTGTTATGAATTCTATGTCCACAGCAAAAGGAGTAGAAAGCAGTTTAAATCTTGGTCCAGACCGTAAAAGAACTGCAAAATTCTGTTAAACCGATTTCTTTCTTTGAAACATAAAAACCCAGGTGGCTGTTCGCGGGCCGCATTGATCGGGTTCGCGGGCCGCATGAGGCCCGCGTGTTTGAGACCTCTGGTCTAAATGAATCTGGGTAACATAGTTCAACGCAAAGTTTGGCATTTACCGTCTGAGATGAGGTGCAGTCTTTCCTTGCCGCCGTAATATACACCAGCAGAAACCATGATGTACTTCACAAACTTGACTCTCTGGACCACCAGACTACTTTCATAAACACTGCACATTTTTCGTTGGACCAAACGACCACTTCCTGCCCCTCTGATGACACCTCACCCTGTTACATGAACATACTTGCAGAGAGTCCGTACTATGCTCAGGCCCCACTTCCACTGGGTATTTCGCTATGATCACACAATGTCCCAGTCTCTGTTCACACAATGCCTGAGTTCTCATTTTATCCTCCACAGAACTTAACTCATTAAGCTCAACAACGGATCAACAAATTGATACCTTACAGGTAATTCAGTGGTTCTCAACCCATGACCCACAGGTCAAAAGTGGCTCGCCAGGCCTAAAAAATGGCCCTCAACCTCTCAAGGAATTTAAAAAATAACATATGTAAAAATTGCAGAAATAAATGAGTTGCCAGCAGAGAGTGAATGTCTTACAAATGATAAATAACTTGAGTTACTTGGTCGACATTACACATCATCTCAACAACTTAAATTTGAAGTTGCAGCACAGCACTGTCTTCAAATTTGGGCAACAATGTTGCTTCCTTCAAAATGAAACTACAAAGTGTTGTTAATCAGTTATCTGAAAAAAACTTTGACAATTTTTAACACTTGGAAGCAATAGGCATCCAATGATTTTGATGAAGACAAATATAAAAGTAGCGTTGCCAAAATTCTGAATGCTTTCCGGTCACGATTTAGTGAATTCGCAAATGACGGTGACAGGTCATATGTGACCCGTCATGACGAAATGAGTCGCGAGACCATTTTTGAGTATTTTGAGTTATGTATTCCACGTAATTCCATGTTAAATTACCTTCAAAATGAGCTATTACGCATCAAAATCGACCAAGTGCTTGCGGAGTTATAAAATTTTTAATCGATCGACCTTCCTAACAGAAAATGTTGGGAAAACGCGATTTCTGAATTTTTTTATATAGGTTTTGAATCTATTTGTCATTTAATCTGCACCAATAGCATGTTAAAAACAGCAAAATAAAGTCAGTTTTAATATTTTATTGAGACATTATATAATGTAGATTCCAAAAATGGAAAAATGAATAATTTGAAGGGTGAACACCTTTAAAAGCGATTTGCAGCGTTCTGCATTGTGCGACTTCCGACTCATTTCGTCATGACGGGTCACATATATAATATATATGCATGTATTTTAAGCAATGAGTCATTCCGTGCCAAATCAACCAATGCCTCCCGCACTCCGACTCGGACTTTCTTGATTTTTTCACCAAAAATCAATTATCATCTGGCATGAAGAACTGGAAAGTTTCAAGTGTCTACTGCGAAAATTGACCAAGTTATGGGGTACTGAAGTTGGTGGGGGTAGGTCGAAAAGTGAACGCGAATTTGCATCTGCGAAATTTTTTCATTTTCAGACGCCAATAACTGTGGATCTAGAACAGCTAAACACATTTGGTTTTCAGTTTTCAGTTCTGTGCATAGCATAGATTTGCATGGTCAAGTAACATTTGCTCTCTTTGATATGAGGAATTAATAAGAATTTTTGAAAAGTGCCCAACCATGTCTTGGCGAGCCACTTATTGTCATGTTTGCAGACACACTACACTGGCAAGACATGCAGGAAAGGAAGAATTTTTGTGTGGTTTTATTCATCTACTGGTGTAGTTGTAAATGTGCAATTTATTTGTCCTTTGGTCTACAGCAGGGGTGTCAAAGAGCTGGCCCGCGGGCCAGAAATGGCCCGCCGACGATTTTTTCTGGCCCGCGGAGCCTTCTTTAGAGATTACAAAATTTGAGGATAAAAGTTCAAATTTTTATATTTTACAGTCAGCGCCAAATACACGGAGGTTTTTTCTTACTGCCGTCACTTTTGCTCAGACGCACAGCTCTGTGTAGACTGTGTATCTATGGTTTCCGGTTGGTTGTCTCTCAAGGATTCTGTCTTAGAGGTTACTTGTGATCATTTTGTGGTCATGATTTCACCCTCAACGAAAGATGGCGCCCCACTTAAAATTCCGTTTTTAACGATAAGAATCATGCTTTGAATCTCGAAAGACATTATTTTATTTTGCAAACAATCATTCGTCAATCTGCTTTCATAGATGTAATCAATTGAATGCTTTTGTTCTGTAAACAAGATGTGAAATTTTCCGGAACTCCGATTATCGCCCGAAAACTTGTACAAAGCGGTAAAAGTACGACCGTGTATCCCAATATACGCGTGAGGTCTTGCACTGGCTTCCTTTCCCGCAGCGCATCTCATTTAGGATTGCATCTTTGGTGTGGCGATGCTTATCAGGCTGGGCACCCTCTTATCTGTGTGAGCTTTGCCTCCCTCTTTCCACTTGCATAGGCCGCCGCGCACTGCGCTCTGCTGTCCATGGTGACTTAATGGTTCCTTTCACTCGATCTGCAACAATGCAGAGGCGTTCATTCTCTATGGTTGGCCCAGCAACCTGAAATGGACTTCCCTTGACTATGTGACACCTCCAAAGATGTTCTCAATTTCACAAACTGTTGAAGACTGTTTTTTTCGCTTGATCGCGGCCGGGAGCGCCTCTGAGTAGGTACCTTGAAGGGGCGCTATATAAATTATGATTGATTGATTGATTGAAAAAAGAAAAAGGTCTTATGTATAGAAAGTCCTTGGTTTTCTGTTGACAAAATTCTGAAAGTCACGATAACACTTATATATTTAGACTGTTGTCAAAATTTAATAAGAAGCGAAAAGTGGACATTGAATCAAGATCTTTTCGCGATATTTGGATCAGATCACTATCCAATTTTGCTTATTTGTTGGAAGATGTTCACACGTTAGCTACATCGGTAAGAGAGCTGGCACCCACGCGTCTGTCGAAGAGAGCGCGCGAGCTGCAGTTCGATTCCCGAAGGTGGCTATTTCAGAGATTCAAAATCTCGGGTTAGCACGGTCCGTCCACGGGGACCTAAATGGCGTGGTGTCCATTCAAACGGTCGAGCGGTGGTGAGGGATCTCACCATCAGGGTCGAGGCCATAAGACAGCCGCTATATAAAAATCCGATTACATTTACACTGGCCCACCACTTCTTGGAAGATGTTCACACTGGCCCGCCACTAAAAAAGGTTTGACACCTCTGGTCTACAGGGACTGCTGTAGCAACTTGCCAAAAACCCTTCATCTTCGTGACAGTGGTCACTTTTAACTGACCAAATGGGCCTGTGGGACACCTGATAAACAAGTCAAACATGCATCATTGGAAAGCTGGAAGAAAAACCTTTTATTGATATCCTGTTATCCTCATGGTAATCTTCATATAACTCATTAAATTATTTTTTTAAGATTCGTGATTTTTGAAAGCGAATTTGCGCCTGCAAATATTTTGTCATTTTCAGACTTCAATAACTTTTGATCTAGACCAGCTACACTCATTTGGTTTTCAGTTCTCAGTACTGAGTATTGCATAGATTTGCATGGTCAAGTAACATTTGCTCTCTTTGATATGAGGAATTAATCAGAATTTTTGAAAAGTGCCCAACCATATCTTGGCGAGCCAATTTTTGTCATGTTTGCAGGCAAGACATGCAGGAAAGGAATAATATTTCTGTGGTTTTATTGATCTACTGGTGTAGTTGTAAATGTGCAATTTATTTGAGCTTTGGTCTACAGGGACTGCTGTAGCAACTTGCCAAAAACCCTTCATCTCCGTGACAGTGGTCACTTTCAACTGACCAACTGGGCCTGTGGGACACCTGATAAACAAGTCAAACATTGTATCATTGGAAAGCTGGAAGAAAAACCTTTCTATTCATACTAATATCCTGATGGTAATCTTCATATAACTCGTTAAATTATTTTTTTAAGATTCGTGATTTTTGAACGCGAATTTGCGCCTGCAAATATTT
The DNA here is from genome assembly GCA_949752735.1 of Lumbricus terrestris. Lineage (NCBI taxonomy): Eukaryota > Metazoa > Annelida > Clitellata > Crassiclitellata > Lumbricidae > Lumbricus > Lumbricus terrestris. Next base: position 24,051,543 of record OX457039.1, read on the forward strand.
TGTCATTTTCAGACATCAATAACTATTGATCTAGACCAGCTATACACATTTGGTTTTCTGTTTTAAGTACTGGGTATTGCATAGATTTGCATGGTCAAGTAACATTTGCTCTCTTAGATGTGAGGAATTAATAAGAAATTTTGAAAAGTGCTCGACTATATCTTGCCAAGCCCATTTTTGTCATGTTTGCAGACACTTTACACTGGCAAGAGAAGTAACTATGGAATAATTTTTGTGTTGTTTTATTGATCTACTGGTGTAGTTGTAAATGTGCAAGTTATTTGAGCTTTGGTCTCCACGAACTGCTGTAGCACCTTGCCAAAAAGCCTTAATCTCCTTGACAGTGACAAATGTCACGGAGATTAAGGCTTTTTGGCAAGTTGCTACAGCAGTCCCTGTAGACCAAAGGACAAATAAATTGCACATTTACAACTACACCAGTAGATGAATAAAACCACACAAAAATTCTTCCTTTCCTGCATGTCTTGCCAGTGTAGTGTGTCTGCAAACATGACAGAAATTGGCTCGCCAAGATATGTTTGGGCACTTTTCAAAAATTCTGATTAATTCCTCATATCATAGAGATCAAATGTTACTTGACCATGCAAATCTATGCAATACTCAGTACTGAGAACTGAAAACCAAATGTGTTTAGCTGTTCTAGATCCAAAGTTATTGGCGTCTGAAAATGAAAAAAAATTTGCAGATGCAAATTCGCGTTCACTTTTCGACCTACGCCCACCAACTTCAGTACTCCATAACTTGGTCAATTTTCGCAGTAGACACTTGAAACTTTCCAGTTCTTCATGCCAGATGATAATTGATTGTTGGTGAAAAAATCAAGAAAGACCGAGTCGGAGTGTGGGGAAAAGTTGAAAATTTGGTTTATTTGGCATGGAATGACCCAATGCTTATTATCCAGAAATATGATCCTGTTGCCAGCAGACAAACCTTCACAGCAAATCTAAACTTTGTACAAGGGTAGTCAACTGAAATGAAGCACAATTCATAGAAAATGTAAGATTAATTTTCTTAGATTGAGGACTTTGCTCTCTTCTGCACTCTTTGCTCCATTGTGCCAGCTGCGCCGTCTTGTGTTAAAGTGCTCTCTTCTGCTCATTGTTTTTTAAATCCTGTTCCCTTGTACTCAGTGTAACCACTGCACCATTTTGCGCTCACTATGCTCTCTTCTGCTCACTTGTGCTAACTGCGCCCTGTTATTCTCGCTATTCTGTCGTATATATATATATATTCGTTTTATTGAGTTCTTGCTGACATACCGCAGCCAGTTACAAATAAGAAATCATACTGAAAAATCAAAATAGTTCAATCAAATGGGTGGAAGTCAGAAAGAGGGGCAATGGTCGAGAATCTGTAAAGTACTCGAGAAATGTAATTCCTTTCATCCTTAATAGGTAGTTCAAAACTGTGAGGACGATGACAAAGATTATAAGGTCTGTGGGCTGTCGGTGGGAAAATGCTAATCAGGACGCTGAGTCGAATCGGATCATTGTGCGAAGAAGCCGATTTTCAATGTCATGTACATTGTACAAGTGCTTCAATGCTCTTCGTGTGCTAACTGTGCTATCTTCTGCTCACTGTGCTCCTTTCTGCTTTGCTATGCTCAGCATGCCGTTTGTACTCAGTGTCCTTTTTTGCTAGATCGTGCTCACTGTGATAATTCTGCTCACTGTGCTCTTCACTCCTCCGCTTTCTTCTCAGTTGACAGCCTTTTCTTAGATTGAGACCCCTTCTGCTCCACTGTGTTCAGTTCTTTCTGCTCTCTTTTACTCTTTCCTGCTCACTGTGCTGTCTTGTGCTCACTGTGCCCTCTTCAGCTCAGTGTGTTCATTTTTGTTCTCATGCACTCACTCTGCTGGTCTCTTGTATTCTCTTCTGTTCAGTGCTCTCCTGTGCTCTTGAATTCATTGCACTTTCTGATCCATTTTGGCACAACTCTCCTGATCATTTTATTCACTGTGATCTCTTCTGATCGCTGCTCCATTCTGCTCACTGTGCTCTCTTCTGCCTACTGTGCTGTGCTCGCTCTGAAGTCAAGCGCCCTCTGGTGAATGTTTACTATTCTGATGAACAGAAATCTTGCAATCCCTAGAAGTGACCTATTGCTGGTTTTTGCCAGTGTTGAGTGACCTCTAGGAGAGTTGTTGTAACTTGAGCAGCTTCTAATGGTGGCTGAGGAACAAAGAAATCTTATGGCCTCTTAGTGTTGACTGTATGCTGGCTTTGCCAGTCTTGAGCGACTTCTAGTGGTGTCATTTGCACTCTAGTGCCTCCAATGACTGCTTGGCGATAGCCAACCTGTACAATATGCCAACATGTTCATTCATTCATTCATTGATTTCAAGAATTCATATACCGCTCCTTCAAGAAATCCACTCAGAGGCGCTCCCAGTCCAACCACAGTGAAATTTTTTTAAGGAGCCTGTAAAACACTGACGAGTCAACCCTAGAAACATGTGTCTGGCCTTCTGAAACAGCGTAAAACAATGCACAACATGCAGGGGTCTATTCTGAATTTTTTAGGTGAGTACATGCTGCCGCTGAAAAAAGCGACTTTTTAGTCATAACAATTTCTGATGACCTTTTTTAAGATCATCGTATGGTTTTTGACAATTTTTTCACCCGAGAAACCTTCATCTCGGCGTAAAACGGTCTAATTTCACGATTTTTTCATCATAAATCGCGATTTTTTATGTTTTATGCTCATCAGACGTCCGCTGGTTCCCACTGGAGCCTGCCTGCCTGCCTTCAACCTTCCTCAACACGATGGTTGTTTGCATTTTGGACAATTCTTCTCCATCCTCTCCTGTTGCTCTCAGCAATTCCTCTGTTGATAATCCCGTCCATTCGCACAAGTTGTCCCACCACCTCTTCCTAGGTCTTCCTCTTGACCTTGCTCCAGGAACCGTTCCTTGCATAATTTAGTCATAAAAAGAGCATTCTCCATGGTGGGTCCCACTGCAGCAACTCATTGCTTATAGTCTCATCTATTGCTTGGCGCTGTGTCCTGGCTTAAGTGCCATCTTACCTATGTGAGCTATTTACTCGTCTCCGTTTCTTTGGCTGCCTCTCGCTGCGCTCAGCTGCCCGTGGTGACTATCTTGTCCCTTTTTCTCGTACCGCTACCATGCAGCGAAGAGCATTCTCCATGGTGGGTCCGGCTACCTGGAATGGCCTTCCTAAGGCTCTCTGTTCGCTTCCCGGTGGCTCTGTAGGATCTTTCTATTGTCCGTCTTCTCAAGTCTTTTCTTTTCGACCAGGCCTGGGTTGAGAGCGCCTCTGAGTAGAGATCGTGAAGTGGCGCTATATAAATTTATGCGATTGATTGAGTACAGCCCTGGCAACATGACACATACACAGGTACACACACATTTCTGTGCACTTATATTATTAATTTACACCGCATAATATTCTTGCTGACATAAAAGTTCTGCTTTCTAAATATGCCCAAATTCTTGTTTTAAATATATTGTATCACCGCCATGTAACCATGATGAAATTTCCAATTGATGTCAAAGTAATAAAGTAATAAATATTATACTAGATGATTGCCCCTCCTAAGAAGTCAAAATGCAATTTGAAAACTTCAAGAGATGCGCCATCATGCAATACCATAGATACTTGAGTATATCGCGAGTTTTTTAGGTCGAATTTCTAAGCTGCAAGTGCGATAGTCGCGGTATATTCGAGACTAGTTGAAACTTAACTTTTATTACACAAAATATGTTCCTTGTTGAAGTCATTTGATGCTTTTAAACTGATATTGGATGGTCGTAGATCGCTATCACACAACACCTTAGTTTGTACACGCGGTAATTTGCATCCCTGAACTCCAACACGCTGGTTCCCCACAGTCCTGAGTCCTTGCTGTGACATGACCAAATAAATGCAACAATTTTAAACGTGCTGTTGTGAGGTGGAAACTTTCCTCCGGGAAGTTTCATATCTGTCCGAAAAGTTTAGGAAACTTTCCGACGTATCTTTCCGGAAACTTTCCGACATATTTTTCCGCCAATAAAAATATTATTAAATACATACTCAATTCTAATAAGTCCGAAATTTTCTTTGAATATAATGTTATTAAATACATCAATCACTATAAGCAGTTAGTGTCGTGAGGAGGAAAAATTGTCCGGAAATTGTCCGGAAAGTTTCTTATTTTTTCGGAAACTTTTCGACGTATTTTTCCACTAATAAAATATTATTAAATACATACTCAATTCTAAGGAGTCCAAATTTTCTTTCAATATAATGTTACTAAATACATCAATACTATATAAGCAGTCTTAGGTGGTTATAACTGATAGTTAATTCAATAGATGGTACTGATAATTGTTCAGATTGTTCACATGGCCCAAAAATACATTTAGGAATTAAATGCAATTAAACTTCACTGTAAATTTTGGGAAAATATTTTTTATCATTCAGTCACCTTCATATTTGTGAGTTATGAAAATATGGCAGAAACAGCAATTGATGCAGTATAGTTTCATGTTTATATCAGTTTTGTACACATTTCGAGCAACAGAGATGCTGTCAACAGCAGACATGCAAGCAACTAGTTTTCTATAGGCTACTCTAGTCTGAAATGCTAATGAACAGTGTTTATTGCTCATATCAATTATTTTTAAGTTCAACATTGTTTGCATCGACAGAAGTACTGTACATAAAAGGAGTTTAAACCATAAAAAAATTTCTGAGAGCGAAATTCTTATATTTTATGAGTAAAATGCATTTTTCTAATTCTTCGGAAACTTTCCGGAAACTTTCTGGCAAAATACTTTTACGGAAAAGCTACATCACTAGTGCTGGTATATGCGTAGCTTTACAGTATAAAAACACACAGATGGTAGGCTGTCTCCATCGGCTGTTCCAGTAGACATTACCTTGTAAGAGACTTGACCTTGAAAACTTTTAGTCTTTGGTACTAGCATTGCACTTAATTGTCGCTCGCATGTTGAAAGAAAATTCAATTTAATCAAATAAGAACAAACTCAATTTCGTTACATTTTATTTATTTATGTATAATATTACAAACAAAATGTCAGATGTGCGTAGATCTATTAGTATTTGGTTAGGGAGATCGAATTTTGGAGCAATTGAACATGGCTTGGCTGTATTTTACATAAGATTTAATAACAACTACTAAAGTCTGGCCATCTGATTTCCTGATAATTTCGGAAATTTTTGCCCTCGCGTTATATTCGGGCCTTGCACTATTCACCAAGCGATCTGCCAAAATGTTAAACCTTGCAGATATATCGGGTGACGCCATAGATGTAAAAAAATGATAAAAATAAAAAAAACGGAAAAAGTCGGTTTAAAAAACAAACGGGAAAAAAGGAAAACGGAAAATAATTTGCCTTTGTTAGGCCTACATCTGAAACTTCATTTTAAGCTTTAAAACCTTGTTTATGCAAGTTTATCTTAATCTGCAAATAACTCAACTTTATTATTAGGCCAAAATTAATTGGTATAAGTAGCATTAATTTACCACAGTTATTATTTCTTATAACCATGGTTTAATAAGAAATTCAGAAAATTAAAGGTATTGAAATCTTTTCAAATTTAAATTGTAAACATAAGTCCACATTATAAGTTCATGCTGATCGACATAACAAAATTAAAAACCTAATAAGAAGCTAAGACCATAGATGTGCACTAAATTACATATTGTACATTTGTACTTTAAATTGTTACTTATAAATATTAATTACAGGCCCAAGCATTTTATATCAAAATAACTCTTACAAATTTCATTTCTTGTAGGGACCTATTACATGTATTTCTCAAATGAGGACTTAAACAATTACCGCACTTTCCGGACTATACGTCGCTCCTTTCTATACGTCGCTGTGACGTCACAATGGAATATTTTTTGTAAAGTCCGTACATACGTCGCTCTGCTAAGCAGGTCACACCCACACATGGATTCCAGAGTAGGACGCAATGCCAAAGACGGCCGTAATCATGTCAGAAATATTAGCAAATACTTAATGGAATTTGTTTTCTTTTATATATTTAACTTTGTGCGCTTAAATAAAATAAAAGAACTTCAACATTTGTTGTCTGTTGTGGTTTTATGATAGTTTTTGCGCTGTTAATAATGACTTGTTTCTGTGATTATACCTTGAAATGGTAAGCACCTGGTTCCATACATCAAACATCCGATGGATGAAATAATTATACAGGCATGTTGTCTAAACAGATTAGTTTAGACTACAATTATTAGTGATAGTTAGAACTATGTACCAGTGTTATACTTTAAAGAAGTAATTACAAGTCTGGCATGAATATTAATTCGAATGATGGACTGATTTCAACAATGCAAACAAACGCGGTGGAAGCATAGACTGGACTACGGTCTAGATTTATAGGCCTACAGGTAATTGAGACAGTCATGACTAGACACGGAATCCTAGGTACGACCTGCAGGATTCTAATTGTTCAAACAAACAATCACCCAGGCTCTACAACACTGACCCTAGTCATGATATAATTAAAAGAGCGCACCTGTCCTACCATGTACAGAGATAATTATCAGCCTGCCTTAAACAAATAAATTAAACAAGCGCTTTCAAAGATCTTTCAAAGATCGGCTGGGCCACAGAATACGAATTGAACGTAAACGAATGACTTCGAAATATAGACGACTAGGGTACCGATAATTAAGATGGCGCCGCCGCCGCCGCGGAATCATAGGTAGGACCTGCAAGGTTCTAATTCTTCAAACAAACAATTGCCCAGGCTGAGCCTCTACAAGACTGACTCTAGTCATGATATAATTAAAAGATCGCATCTGTCACAGGGATTGTCAGCCTACCTTAAACAAATAATTAAAACAAGCGCTTCATCGGCTGGGCCATCGAATATGAATTGAACGCAAACAAACGACCTCGAAATATAGACGACTAGGGTTTCAAAGGGAGGGGTGGTTCAGTACGTCCTCGTCGTCTCTCCCGGGCAACAGGGAACAACCCTGGCTAAATCTGAACCGAGGACAGGGGAGAGACCTGATCAGTCACCCTACATTTCCAAAGGATCATGAAACTTAACCATGGCAAGCACACCAAATACAGGAGGCGACGCATGTGGCGCAGGATAGACAAAAGTGGAGAGCTACCATGGGAAAGCGGCTGACGCGTGCTGACGGCATCGCCTGACGGCCATAAGTCAAGTAAGTCAAGGGTTTCAAAGATCGGCTGGGCCACAGAATATGAAGGAATGCATAATTTCGCCCTCACACATTCTAGACGGTCTAATAACATGAGTCTTACAGCAAATTTCAATCTGATAGGATCCTATAGAATTTTAATTAGTCTAGCAACAACAAGATACAATTGTTCCTTGCTATACCTGCATATCGTAGATTCGCAGGCCTACTTCCCGTGTTAGGTAGGAATAAGCTTTATTTACGTCGTTATCAAAGCCAATCTAACTCGCTGTAGATATAGGTTCTATATAATTAGAGATTACATGCTTAGCCCTGTTTACCTAAGTTGATGACGCTATCGATATGTATCTATTCACAATCCCCGTGAAGCTATGACAATTTACAATGGGTTGTTTCACGTTCAATAAATGTGATTTAATATTGCTTCTTTGTTCCGATTATATTTTCCGAAAATACCGGTTGGAAATTTTTTGAAATTTTAATACATACGTCACACCTTTATACAAGTCGCAATCACCGACGGCCATGCAAAAAACGCGACTTATAGTCCGAAAAATACGGTACATAATGACACTATAGTTAGCAGAATCCTTGAGAGTGCTCACGGTGAAAACGCATGGAACATCAGACAAAAATTAAATTAAGGAAAATAATAATAAACAGTAAAGAGATAAATAAAAGTTACATAAAAAACGATAAAAACGATGCGAAAAAGTCGGTTTTTTGGGCGAGAGAATAAAACACGGAAAAAATGTTTTTACAACTATGGATGACGTTATAATTGAGTATCTATGGTAAGTGATCAAACCCCCTCTCCCTTTTACCTTACAAACCCCTCGTCTCCCTTCAAATTCAATCCTCTATTCGTACCTCATTCACCCTTCATCCATTCCTCCCCTCTCTGCCTCCCTAACTTCCTTCAAATGAGTCGTTTATTCCAAGCTCATAACATATAGGATTTTAGCAGTACACAACTAAACATGCCTAAAAGCAACCGCACTATGGGATTAGATTTAGAAACAAAAACTGGATTAGAAAAAATCACAAACTAATCATGAAATCATATGAACCTTGCTTCACTGAAAGTAAGATGACGCAGAACAACTGATGAACCAAACGTCAGAGCATCCATATCCTCGGTTCCAACAGCAAACACTTTTCCTGCCTTCACAAGCACTGCACATTGTGCTTCTGCCTCTCCTGGTGCCTAAAACAAATGGAAACAAATACTTTCCTAAACCAGGCTCTCATGTATATGACAAGTGAGTTGCATGCAGTCCATTGCAAAGCAGTTTTCAAATCAGTAAAACTGACAAGTCTCATAATAGACAAGCACAATATTCGTCTTGTCAATATTACCAGAAAGTGTAGAACTTTAATTAATTTATAATTGCAATTAGTAACTCAAGCTATGCTGCATCTAATGAACAAGATATCAACTAATGATGCACCAAAACCTAAGATGGCGAACCAAAACAGATCAGTATCCAGAAGATGCATACAGCAGTAGGTGTCTAAGCAATCTGACACAGAGAAATCTCAAGGCTTTGAAAAAATGACATACGGTAAGTTTATACTGTTGCCTAAACTCCGATCAAAAGCAAGAAGAGTGGTGTCACAAAAAGAAAAATCACGGTTTTTCACTCTTTATTTTCATCCCGTTTTCCCATTTTCAAAAACTTTTTTGACCATATTTATTTATTTACCGTCTGCAATTATTTTCCTTACTTTTATTTTCGTCTCATAACCCTTATGCCGTCTCCGTCTTTAAAGTATTAAACTAATCCACTTCACAATTTGACAGTTTACATGCCATCACTTGAAAAACAAATAGCATAGTACAAGAAATGAAATTTAATTTTTTTTTAGTTGACTTATACAGGCACACCCTGTAAGTATATACAGAGTGGGCCATTAGAAATTTTTTGGATTTCCACATTGCAACGGCAACATTCAAGGGGTCATCTTAACAAAATAGCTGTACTTTTTAAGTGACCCATTAGAAACTTTTTGGATTTCCACATTGCAACGGCAGCATTTTAAGGGGTCATCTTAACAAAATAGCTGTACTGTTTAAGTGACCCATTAGAAACTTTTTGAATTTCCACATGGCAATGGCAGCATTTTAAGGTGTCGTCTTAACAAAATAGCTGTACTTTTTCAGTGACCCATTATAAACTTTTTGAATTTCCACATTGCAATGACAGCATTTTAAGGTGACGTCTTGACAAAATAGCTGTACTTTTTCAGTGACTTATTAGAAACTTTTTGAATTTCCACATTGCCATGGCTGCATTTTAAGGTGTCATCTTAACATGATAGCATCATATATTATAGTAGTAAAATAACGTCATTATAATCATATAATAATAAATAATATCACGATATATTATAACACTTCATGTAAAACAATGATGAAAGCAGTAACTAAAAACCAACATCATTTGGTCAAATTTTTCTGGGGGGGGAAATGTCAATCCTGGGGGGGGAACTTTCCCGTCCAGAGACGTCTAGATTAAACACTGATTGACGCATAATGGCACCGTTTACAGACAATGATCGAGTTTTGATCAGAATGTTGCGAACTGATAGGATTTAATTCGTTTCAAATGACTAAAGACTGTCCTAACACAGGATGTCATAAAACATACATTGGATTGTCTGATATGAAAAATTGATGAAACAGGAACTCTGAGTCGTCGACTGCGGGATCCGGTACGCGCGGCGCGCATGCCTTGTGTCCGAGATAATTTGCAATCAAGATGATAACCCGGGTAAAAAGCAAATTTCCACCAGAGAAATTCAGCGCGAAAATGCATTTCTAGAAGCATCGTAAGTAGTATTGCAAAAGTCAAAGATGATCTTAAGTTGAATATATTTGGTTGACTTGGAAGTCCAACAGCTCCCGGGAAAAACGGCACTATATATGACCAGTGTTGTTGAAAGTATTGGGCAAATGTACTTAAGTAAAAGTAAAATGGGTTTTAATTACTTAAGTAAAAGTACTCAGCACAAATTTTACTTAAGGAAAAGTAAAAAGTATCCTTCCAAAATACTACTTTTAAAGTAAAAAGCAAAAATCTTTCTATTACTCAATGCATTATTAACCTTCAAAAATACTAAATTCTCGAAATAGTTATCGTTGAGTCTATGAACGTCATTTCTAGATTTCCATGTCAAATATTGTCACTTTTCACTACGACTTCTGAATTCCGTTTAACAGTTTATCGTAAAGTATGATGGAAGTGTGCACTCCCAGCTTTCACAAAAGCTCAAATTCTTTTTGTGAAGCCCAGTATCGCCTTGTTTATCGAGTCTGAGTTCCGCTTCAACTGATTCCACATTAGCAGCAGGAGTTCTTTCAGCTAGCCAATGTTCTCCAACTTCGGACGAAATGTCTTGCAGCATTCCAGCATTGCTCCCCAGACGTGATAATCAAGAGGATTAAGGTCCATCGAGTTTGTTGGTCATTCATCTTTGCCAATAAATTTACAAATTTACTGCAGTTGATGGCAAAAGGTAGCGTCATCGTAATCAATCATGCCGTGCGAGCAAGCAGGCGCACCTTCCTGCATGCGGGAAAGTAAAACCAGACCTTAGAGCATATATCTGCAGACCTGGTGGTCTTCAATGAGTCTGGGTATGAGAGTTCAGCGATGAGTTTGACATTAAGCCTACCGAATGGGATGAAGTGCAGTCTTTCCTTGCAGCCGTAACACAACACACGCCAGCAGATCTGATGCCGAACCATGACGTGCTTTGCAAACTTGAGCCTTTCGAATACCAAACGACTTTCGTCAACATTGCGCTTTTTTGACAGACCAAACATGCAATCACTTCCTGCCTCTCTTCCGACACATGACCTTCGTTACATAAACACGGTTCCAGATAGCCTTCACTGTGCTCAGGCTCCACTTTTCACTGGATATTTTGCTATGATCACGCAATGCCCCAGTCTCTGTTCACGCAACGCCCGAGTTCCCATTTTATCATCCGCAGAAACTTTGCCCATTACGTTCAGTAACGGATTCACAAATTGAGACCTTAATATATTAAGTATCACTGAACACTAACAGCTTGCTTCCTAAACAGCTTCTCTTCAGTTTTTAGTGAGGTCGTATGACATCATCATCATTTTGTGTGTTGTAATTTGCAAAAAATCCTTACAGAAATCACATGTCATGTCATGTCATAACGCCGACGTCGCTTCGGTTGGCTGTATGAGCGGACCAATGTACACCAGCAAGATCTGTCCTTTACGGTCCTCAATAGCGCCACTCCCGATAGACCGGTCCACAACGTGATGTTATCGAGCCAGCATATTCTGGGTCTACCGCGGCTACGAACACCTTCCACCAGTCTCGTCATGACACTATTTTCAATATTGTCCTGCTGTCGCAGGATATGACCAAAGTATCGTAATTTCCGAGTTTTGACATGACCTAACAACTCGCATTTTGTCCCTGCTAATTTATAAACTCGTTCATTAGTCAACATTTCTGTCCATGAAATACGTAGTAGTTTCCTAATGCATTTGTTTTCGAAAGCCTGTATAATTCTTTCCTCCTCCTTCTTTAAAGTCCACGTCTCACAACCGTATGTTGCTACTGGCCACACTAAGGCCCCCATCAGACGTATTTTTGTCTTGGAGCTGATTGCCTTGTTTTTCCATACCTTTGTCAACTTAATCATGACTGATGTAACCATGGCTAACCTTGTTTTCACTTCTACATTACAGTCTGCATCTTTCGTTACTCTGCTTCCCAGATAGACAAACGAGTCTACCTGATCTAAACTACCACTGATCACTCTAATCTTCAATTCTGTGTATTGGAACGTAATTCTGCAAAAATGTGAAAAAATGTTTTTACACAGCTGTAACTTCTGAAGTAATGCAAATTCATTATTGAGATTTTCAGGGATTGTTGCAAATTCTTTCCTCTATAAATCCTGCTATTTTCATAAAACAATCTTGATTGGTTGCAGAGAAATTGCATTTTTACTGGTGGTACATTTTTTTATTGAGCCACCTGTATATTGTTGAGTTCCACGACTGTTCTGGTCCTGGGATGGGCTGTGGTCACGGGCCAATGACTTTAGGGGTCATTGCATAATTACATAATTGCATAATTTAAGCAGAGGGAGGCAAAGGAAGACCTGGATGGACAACATCAAAGAAGATCTGAGAGAGAAGGGCACCAGCTTGGTCGAGATCGGAGAAATCATCAGAAGCAGAGAAGTTTGGAGGAAATTCATACAGGCCTCATCGTCATATCGATGACGGAAGAGAAGATAGAAGAAGAAGCATAATTACGTAACGCTCGAGGGTGGGTGGGTGGGGTCATTGAAAACGTTACGAAACATTACATGGGTGGGTGGGGGGAGCTGAACGTCACGTAACGCCATGAAAAAATTATAAATGAATATCAAATTACCATCGAATGACACTTTATGGACATGATGTGATCGAATGTGACAATGATTTAAAACTTCACAGAAGTAGGTTTATTTATCTGAATAAGATCCGGCAGCAGACACCAGTTACATGACAGGTCAATTCTGCTTTCCCATTGTGCAGACCGGAAACTGCTGTTTGAATCGTTTGGATCTGTGATAGTTTTACCAACGGAACAACGTGGTATATAGGCCTAATTCTCCTTGAATTCCTGACATCGAAGAACCACCTTGAAGCACGTTTTACTTAGCGGACACGATCCCAAACATTTAAAATTAATGCTCAACAAAACTCGGCAATATTTCCATTAATATTATTATCGAAGTGCCAGACTAAGGAAATAAAAAGTTCATCCTAACTTTGGTTAATTATTGTTAATGAGCCATTTAGTCTGTGAAACTTTTCAGCAGTGCAAAATTTTATTCTTGCGGTATAATTTAAGAAAATTGCAGTTTACGCATGACTGCCGTTTATATAAATTGTGTAGGTCTATATTTTGAGCATTATACTGCCAAATTAGCGTATAATTCACATACTGGGCTATATTAAATTCACTCTGAAAATATGAATTATAATTCGGTCTACGCGCTCATGCACATAAGTCAAAAATAGACCTAGATCTCAACTGATTTTTCGTGGCAATCGTTACGTAACGCTAGGGAGGGTGGGTGGGCCAAGAGAAACGTTACGAAGCGTTACAGGGTGGGTGGGTTGAAAACGGTCATTTTTGGCGTTACGTAATTATGCAATGACCCCTTACTAGACGTAAGGGAAACATCTAGTGACTGACTAGGCCTATATAAGGTTTGACTTCAGGGGGCGTGATGAGACTCTCTGATGTTTTGGACTACGGTCTTTATGCGTGTGCAGTTTTGTGATCAGAGATCTCCTTTAACCTATGTTTAATTAAGGTTTCTTCTCGTTACAACCGACCAAGGTGTCGTTAGTTAAGTTCACGTCGTTGTCAGCCCGTTGCTGCTTTGAAGACGTTTTGTCGTGTTCGCCGCTGAAGGAGCGTCAATGTCGACTTCACTTAAGTACTTCAGTTTGCAACTGTATCATTTCAGTTTCTCTGTTGAATTATACCTCTACAACGAGACACGAGTCTGTTATTTGAGCTTAACCTGGGAGGACATCGTAACAATATATATTGTTGGGTCCCACGACTGTTCTGGTCCTAGGATGGGCTTTAGCCATGGACAACTGACTTGGGTTGCCTTAGCGGAGACATCTAGTGACAGAGTACTCTTATATAAGGAAAGACTTCAGGAGGCGTACAGGGACTCTGATGTCTTCGACTGTGTTGTTACTGCTAGTGCAGTTTTCTTGTCAGAGTTCTCGTTAACTTGACGTTAGTTAAGGTTTTCTCAGTACACACTTTTGCTGTGTCTTTAGTTAAGTTCTATTATTCGTAAGCGTGTTGCTTCGGTGTAGAAGACTGTTTGTGGCTTTGTTCGCTTGAGAAGGAGCATGTTTTCGAACAACCGTCAAGTGCTTTGGTTTGGTAATTGTATTCGTTTCGGAATTCTTTCAATTATACACGTTAAATCTAGACACAAGTGCTTTTTTTTAGCTTAAATAGGATGGACCACGTAACAATACATGTATATGTCATGTTATTCATACGTTCCTCTCGTTGTTGAGTCTTCTCTTTAAGCTGTTGATATCCTTCCGACATCATCCAGTCCAGAAGCTTCTGTCTAGGTCTGCTTCTTTTTTACGTCCCCCCATTCTTCCCTCTATTATTTCCCTCATAAAGGTGTGTCCTCTCAGTATGTGCTCAATCCAATTGCTTTGTCTTTTCCTTATTGTGGCGATTATCGCTCTTTCCTCCCCACCATCAGTTGCACCTCCTCGTTTGCTATGTGCTTCGTCCAGCTAATCCTTTCCATCCTTTGACATATCCACATTTCAAAATCCTCCAATTGCTTGATGTCTTCCTTCCTCATGGTCCATGTTTCAGAACCCTACAAAGTCAAACTCCATATCAGCGTCTTGATCAGCCTTTTTTGAGGTCTCTTACTCATTCCTCCTCTTAGCAACTTTCTCATCCTCGTGAACGTCGCCTTTCCCATCGCTATGCACTTCCTGACTTCCTTGTGGCATCTTGCATCCTCTGTGATCAGGCCCCCTAGATAGCAGAACTCCTTTACCTGCTCAACCTTCTACCCATTAAATGTTATCGTCATCGTTCTACTTCTTTATTACTGATCTTCATCAGTCTTTTTGATGTTGATTTTCATCCTATATTCCATATAAAAAAGTAAAGTCATCCGAGGGCCGAAGGCCCGTTGGTGAGGCGCTCATCTTGGCCCCTGAGCCGGCAATGGACGAATCCCAAGGTTTTGGACACGGGGCCGGTGTATCACAGGACTTGCCGCTTACTTCCCAGCTTACGCCGGCACCAAATTATACTGCTTGGTGACAGAAGCACGTGTGCGTAAACAACTTGCCCAAGGTCGTTACCCGGATTCGAAACGCAACCGCCCGCTCCGTGAGCGAGTTACCGATCTGCCACCAGGTCGCACTCCATATAGACAAAGTTTAATCGCTCCATCATCTTCTAAAGGTTATCTTCTTTGCCCGTTAGCATCAATTGCCTGATCGTCCTCAAACCTCAAAGCCTTCACCAATCTGCCACCCACCTTCAGTGTTTAATCTAGTCCCCCTCCTCTGGGGGGGGAATGGAGTATGGGGGAGGGGGGATGTGCCCCTCCCAACCAGAAACTTTCTTAACACTCGAGTGCCCAAGGTATTTTTTATTTTTTGGTACACAAAGGCCCAAGGGAGGGGTCTGCGTGGACCCCAGCGCTTTCATGTTGATATATTGAGAAGGGATTGGAATATCGTTACAGAATTTAGTTCTATGTAATCCCAAATGAATTTGCAATCGATTGATGTATCTTATATCACAATAGCATCACCTGGTGTAAAATAATAGTGTTAAAACCTCGTGATACACATTTTATGCTTGCTTGCGTCATTTACCCAAGCAAGCCTATTGTTTTCATGTTAATATCTTGAGAATGGATTGAAATATCGTTACAGAATTTAGTTCTGTGTAATCCCAAATGAATTTGCAATCGATTGATGTATCTTATATCACAACCTGGTGTAAAATAATAGTGAAAAATCTCGTGATACACAGGTTATGCTTGCTTGCGTCATTTACATCCGGCGCGTCCGCATGCCAGTCAGCTGCTCTCACTTCCAGCTATCGACGGACCAGTTGCATTATGGTAGACTAAATCGTAATCGCAATTGTAAATTTGTATAGCGCTGTTTCAAGAGAAACTCCTCAGACGGTTTCTGACCTGACAACACCATGCCACGATTGAAAGGGGTAATTTTCAAACAATTGCAGAAGAAGGGGAAGTACGAACGGCTGTGTCACTGTGTGGTGTTAGGCTTACCTGTGGGTTGAGTAAGAAGGGTAGGCCACTACCGTCTACAACACCACCGGCTAAGAAGAAAAGCTGAGCCATTTATTCACGTAACCATGACAGAACGGTTGCCACCGTTTGTATGAACTGTCCTAAGCCCTCCGTTTTGATGCACGCCTGTTGTATGCAGTTGTTGCTGTGATAGGCCTACGCAGACTTGCAGACTTTCAAAATAATTCTGTGCTGTAAACATAGGCCAAACATAGTGCTACTATGTCAGTAATTCTAAGTTCAACAAATTATATGAATCTTTCTTTCATATAACGTGTGCCGACCATTTACTTATTGGCCAGTAGCCATACGCATGTATGACTAATAGCCGCATATCTTGCGGTATCCTTAGTATATGCTGTGGTTGTGGGGTACAGAGTTGGACAATACTCACGCAAAATATACCATTCTATGCCCAAATGGCTGTTCTAGGAATGCCTAAAAGCATTTTTTGCAGATCCATAGCCTTTAAAAAGTTATCCGGGGAAAACCGGCCTGGGGTCCAGTCGGACCCCCTTGGGCACTCGAGTTAATATCCACATTGCAATGGCAGCATTCTAAGGTGTCATCTTAACAAAATAGCTGTACTTTTTCAGTGATCCATTAGAAACTTTTTGATTTTCCACATTGCAAATGGCAGCATTTTAAGGTGTCATCTTAACAAAATAGCTGTACTTTTTCAGTGACCCATTAGAAAATTTTTGATTTTCCACATTGCAATGCCAGCATTTCAAGGTGTCATCTTAGCAAAATAGCTGTCCTTTTTCAGTGACCAATTAGAAACTTTTTGATTTTCCACATTGCAATGGCAGCATTTTAAGACGTCATCTTAACAAATGCTAGCCTAGTTAGCTACACCAGTAAGCGAGAGCGGCATACGTCTGTTGGTTGCAATGGACTGCGGTTTAAGCCCCGGGTTGGGAGTTGACATTCAGAGATTTAGATATCTCGGGCTAGCACGTATGGGACGCAGGGGTGCAAGCTGCTGTGGAGCGACCTTGGACAAGTTGCTTACCCATCATTGTCTGTGAGGAAGGCAACGGGAAACCACCTCACTCATCTCATCTCCAGGGGCGTCAAAGCCATTAAACCTGCCTAGTGCCTACGGGCAGAGAACCATCGTCATCTTAACAAAATAGCTGTACTTTTTCAGTGACCCATTAGAAACTTTTTGAATTTCCACATTGCAATGGTACCCTTTGAAGATGCCATTTTAAAATAACTCTATTATTTCAGTACTAACAAAAAGTGTTTTAGGATTTCAATATAAATTATATATATATATATATATTATATAATTATAATTACAATAAAAAACATCTTTATGTATCGAGTTCAGCAGCTAAGTTCTGCTGTTGCTGGGTTATTCTAATGAATAACTGCAGACGTAAGTAAACTTTTAAGACTTTTCAGCACTATAATCAGCTTATCCCAGTTGCTCAATATGGTCCTGAATTGCACTTCCGAAATCATATGGTGCACAAATCAACCAATAACTAATAAACTATCGGTGCAAAAATCGAGAAGCCATGTGTAGTAATGATGTTGTTTTACTAGGTGTTCAAATAATAGGAATAAAACATTTTGAAATTTGACAGTTTAAAATTCGAAGGATAGCACTGGAGAGAAGCCATTCAGTTGTACAAAATTAGTATTAGTACATAGTATTAACAGTAAGTTATACTCATTTTAGCAGGATTGTGTCATATATTATAATAGTAAAAAGTAAGTAAGTAAGTAAGAATATTCTTTATTATACCACCAGCAAACGCACAGTAGTTTACAGAGGAAATAAATAATAGAAAAAACATTTATGCAAAGCTATATAACATTCGCATAATAAAACTGTTTCTGGCAAAAGAATCAACTCTAGGAAGGGTTAGATTATGTGGCCTTCAGCGGCGCCCGCAGGATTTTTTTCTTGTACGCACAGAAATTTTCGATGAAGGGGCGAACAGGGAAAAATTTTCGTTAGGCCGCCGAAAAATCTGATCAACCTAGAATTTCCCCAAAACATACCTTTTCTATCCGCCGAAAAAACTGATGACCTTTTTTTTTTAGTCATCAACCAAAAATTTCCCCAAAACATACCTTTTTCTATCCGCCGAAAAAACTGATGACTTTTTTTTTTTTTAGTCATCAACCTAGAATTTCCCAAAAACATACCTTTTGGGTCATCGCGCTGTACGCACTTACCTATGTGTGTACGTCTGCGGGCGCCCCTGGTGGCCTTGGTCGAGTATTGTATGGAGTGACCTTAATGGGAGGGAGGAGGTCGTGAAGAATGTGACAAGGATTTAAGAGGATGGAGCGGAAAAGAGCAGAGTCAGCCCTAGAACAGAGAGTGTCAAAACTAGGAAAATCGGTTGGAAGAAAGCTTGAACGGATCAATTTTCTTAAAATACCGTTAAGACGTTTACGCTCTATTGCGTTGGCAAACCCCCACCAAACAGGGGAGGCATAAAGTAATCTTGCAATGGTAGTAGCTCCAACAACATCAAACAGACGTTGACCATGGAGGCCATGGGCAACTAAAACACGCAGAGCAAACATGGATTGCCGGGCTTTACAGCATATTTTGCTAATGTGAGCCTCAAAGCCAATCCGATCAGAGATGATGACACCCAAAACAACCATCTGCTGGACCCTTTCGATGCCCGAGATGGGGGGAGGGAGAGCAATAGCTTTAGACCTAGGTCGCCTGATGATCATTTCACTGGTCTTAGCTTGATTCAGTTTCAGATTGCTAATGGATGCCCACTGAGATATATGGTCAAGTTCTGAAAGAGTGGTGTCAATGCAAGAAGCTGGGATTTAGGGAGAAGATTTCCACTGAATTTAGGTTTGAGACTGGAAATGGCTATGACAAAATCAGTAGGTCCAAGGCCAGAGCCTTGCACAATACTAGCATTGATGGTACAGAGCGGAGAGATTTCACCCCCAAATTTGGTGCAGTGCTGACGTTCGTGCAAGAGAGCAAGGACCCAATTGTATAAAAAATCCGGGATGGGCTGTGATGCTAATTGATCGGCGAGGTGCTTAAATAAATAAATAAACCATAAATAAACCATATAGTAAATAATATTACGGTAAATTGGGTATAATATTACAACAGTTCATGTAATGCAATGATGTAAACAGCAACTAAAAACTCTCATCATTTTGACAAATTTTTGTGGAGGGGATGTGATCTCTGTTTTGAGTTAGGAAAAAATAGTGCTACGGCTCAATCTAGAAGCTTTGCCTATGTTGGTCCTTCTTGTTGGAATCGCCTTCCTCACAAGCTACGCCTCGAGCTACTTGGCCTCTCTCTTCCTTTGTTTTGTAAATGCCTGAAGACTATACTATTTGTTGGCGGGAGCACTGACCTGGGTCGGGAGCGCTACTGAATCTATGTGTGCGGCTCTTTATAAGTGTTCAATTACAATTACAATTGGCCCCATCCACCAACTTACTCAAAGTACTGCACCCAGTTACAGGCAAATTGTTTCCTGAATGCCAAAAAGTTCGTCAAAGTCCCCTACCCAACTTCAATTTAATTATAGGGAGTTTGGGCTTGTTGACCATAAGGAATACCATACAAATTCTAATAATAGAATAGCATGCTTCCAGGGCTCAAAATGTGACTGTACAGTCCTGGGCAGCGACCAGGCACTTATTTTCAAATTTGAATGCCACCCTGCAACTTATTAGACCACCATAGTCTGGAAAGTTAAAAGGTGGGGGTGTCCAGGCACTTTCTTTTCTACACATTAAGCACTGCACATCTGTACAGTTCTGCACATCCAATAATTACTTATGGAAGGAATTCAGGTACTGAGTTCACGGAGGCAAATTATTAGTTGAAAGACCACCAAAAATATTTTTAAAAATATACTTCGATATAAGGGATTCCCATCAGCTTCAGCAATTGCTTGCATTCATCATTGTGTTGCCTTGTCGCCTTAACAAGTCGTTTCTGAAACTTTTCAATTCCTTCCATATCACCTGAAATCAGCACACCATCTTAGTACTTGAGATTTCAACAAAACATAGAAATGTCAGAATATAAATCAGCTAAAAAAAATAAACCCCACTCTCACTTAGCATTTATGCTAAGGAAGGGAGTCGTTTTTCATTAAATGTCTGCATGCCATCTATAGTAATGTGAACCAACTTTGGAATAAGCAATAAGCAAAATTTTATGTCCAATATATACCACCAGTGATTATTTCTTCAGAGTTGTCACATACAGTGCACATCAAGACTCATCAAAATGAGCCATTCAAAATTTTTGCCACACAAATTGTATCTATTTTGAGTATTATTTCATATCTTGCAGAATCCATGAAATCAATTCTTAAAATGTTATCACTGGATAGGTAAAAGACATCTCAAAAGAAGTTGCACAAATTAAGCTTTAACCGACCTTTCTCCTCTGCCATTTTTAGAGATGCCTCAGATTCCTCTCGCTTTTCTGCACGCTTTGCTAGCTAAAATTCATTGACATCATAAACAGATGAGCTCACATACAAAAGAATAAATTATGAAGTCCAATTACATAGAATGATGAAATTACCAGTATCAACTTTCTGTCATCACAAAAGAGATTAGAGCCAGAATCCTCTTCAGGACAATGCAAAACATACAAAAACTAGAGCTCTTGCATTCAAGTAGGCAAAAGAATAGGTGTGTTTTCTGTAACAGAGCTCTAAAAAAATTGGGTAGGTAGGTCGAGAAATATTTTTATTTTGGTAAATTGAGCATTCTCTAGGTGCAGAGGCATGGAATGCACTCGAGCCCATAATTGTTTTGCATCAAGGTTCAGCTAAAAGACTTGTACCCGATGAACGCAAGCAACGAGGAGGAATGTAAGGAGTTAGGCCAGAAAAAAATACGGTTGTGTTTTCGATAACCTGACCGACCCTCTTTCATTGCTGCGACCCAAATAATTTTGTGAATGTTTTTTTAAAATTTAAATTTCTTTTTTTACTATTTTCTTTAAATTTGTATTTGACATAATACGGTGACATTGCCTTCCGTACAGAGTTGGATCTTAGGCCCAAAAAATGTTGTGTTTCCGGTAACCCAACCGACTCACTTTTATTGCCGCGACTCGGAAAATTTTGTGGATTTTTTTTATTTACAGTGACATTGCCTTCCGTATATGAGATGTACAATTGAGACATCATAATTATAGCGTTCACTGAGCCATGCGACGATCGTAAGCGGCCATCTTTCAAGGTATATAATGGACTGTTAATTAGAGCAATCAATAGTTTCCCACAGTCAGTTTGACACGGCAGGCGGTTGTGGGGTGGATGGGGGGGAGAGAGTAATAGATCTGAAAGTAGGGTTTTCTCGTTGCAGGCTTTAAGCACAGGGCCACCTAGCCTGTAGCACACGATGGCTAATACACAGTCTGCTGCAAGTTTATAGTTTAACTAGCTGTTTGTCTGTCCTAAGACAGTCCATTTTTGCTCACTTTAACTTCCTAAGCTGCTAGGCTCTCTTGTGAACACTGTGCCCTCCTTTGCTCTCTGCCTCTTTCTGCTCTCTTTTGCTCACTGTTCTCTTGTGTTTACTGTGCCTTTTTGTGCTCAGAGTGCTCTCTTCTACTAACTCTGCTCTCTTCCGCTCACTGAGCAGTTCTCTTTTTATTTCGAGCACCCTTTGGTGAAGGATTTAACATTCATTCATTCAAGTATTTATATAGCACCTCTTCAAGGAAACTGCTCAGAGGGGCTCCCGACTCCAGCATGGCCAAAAAGAACAGTTTTAAAGTGAATAGAATTTTTCATTTTATTTTATTGATCTCTCAATTTCTATAGCGCCTCTTCAAGCTATCTACTCAGAAGCGCTCCCGACTACAGTGTGGGCACTGCATTAGAGTTTCACGCCTGCCTAACTACATCCTGGCTGCCAGTCTTGAGAAACCTCTAGCCTAATCATTCTCACTTGAGCCACCTCTAACGGTGGCTAGGGAAAATAAATCTAGCAACCTCTAGATGTAACTAGTCACTGGCTCGGCCAGTCTGGAACGACCCCTAGCAGTAATGTTCTGTTCACACTCATCTTCCCATTCCCTTCCCACTTTATCTTACCAGAAAAGATGTCAACAAAGTGAAATTAATGGAATTGCTTTCTAGAGCAATTTTAGGTGCAGAGCACTGCAGACAGTCTGGAAATAGGCAGTTTATACTTGCTTAGAACACGTACTTTGTTGCAGCGTGTACCTTTATGCAAAAAAGAGTAGTGGGGCATAATTTTTCGGATAGTCACTGTATAAAAATATTTTACAAAAATAAAAATATTTTCGACCAACCTACCCAATTTTTTAGAGCTCTGTTACCGGAAACACAACATTACTTTTATTGGCCTTAGTAGTGACTGAAGGTAGGAAGGTGTTAGTGCTGAGGGATTTGTAGGTCAAACATGCCAATTTTAATTTTATCCTGTACTGAACAGGAAGCCAGCGTAACTGATGGAGTAGGACTGAAGAACTAGTTCGTATTGGGACGTGCAGCATCACCCACGCTAAGGAGTTTTGCATACTGCTGTAATTATTATCATTATTATTACATAAATTTCTTACTCATGCAAAGTCACACCAAAGTGTGAATTCATCTGAGGCATGGATAGCAAGCCGCCAGAGGAAGATGCAGCTAAAGACCCATGTGCTTGAAATCCAAAGAGAAATAGTAAGTTTTGAGTCGTTTTTTGAAGTTAAGGAGTGAATTTGAGCAACGAAGAGAGAGTGGAAGTTGATTCCATTCTTTGGGAGCAGAGGCGTGAAATGCACGCGAGTCGCGAGCCCATAACAGTTCTGCATTGAGGCTCAGCTAAAAGACCCATGCTTGATGAGCGCAGGCAACGAGAAGGCATGACTTGTCTGGGTTTATAGCCAAACAGTTAAAACAGAACCAGGCATACAAAGATGAAAGGCACTCCTCAAGTTTAAGTTTGCCGGACTGATCAGTGTGTGACAGAGCAATATGGAGCTGAGTGTCATCCGCGTACTGCTTTAATTGGACACCAAACTGATTAGCTGTGCGACTAATTGGGAGGCATAGAGTGTAAATAATAGAGGACCAAGGACAGATCCCGTGGAACTCCAGCAGTGCAAACAGTGGGTTCAGACCAAGCGGTACCGATGCCCACCTTCCGGTCACCGAGATAAAATGCTAACCAGTTTAAGGCTATACCAAAGACACCGAAGCTTTTGAAAGAAGTTGTTGATGGCCTACGGTATCGAAAGCTGCACTGAGGTCAAGACATACAGAAAGGCAGGCTTTTCCATTGTCTGTAGACGAAAAGATGTTGTCCAGCGTGGATGTATGGGCAGTCTCAGTGGAATAGCCTTCACGATAAGCCATTGCCATCTAGATATTGACAGGCCGTAATGCTGACTAAATTTAGGCTGATGACGTCACACCGCGGGTCCGTCCGTTTCAAACGGAAAGTTTGTCAACACGGAAAGCGATCTTCGTTTTTTCTAAACTTTCTTGCTAAAACTTTGAATATCGTTGATTTTTACTTTTACCTAGTGAGATTTTTAATGATGTCACGCATTCTTGCTACTTGCTAGACCTTTTAAATATATATAATTGAATTTTTGAACTTTTGGATTCTATCGTCGTCGTCGTTCACGTCTTTTGGTTGCACTAAAATCCATTGGTTGCCTTTCGAGCTATTTACTTTTACTGAATTTGGATAATGCCTCGTCATTGTTCTGTACCAGGATGTAGTTCTAAATACACACGCAAGAACGAGAAATCGGATTATACTTCAATTTTTAGCATTCTCATTGAGTGTAATGGAAACGATTTTGAAAGTGTTGTTCAGTGGCTATAGCGAAGTGTGAGGCAAGAGACACTGGCAATAGGAACGGGAGGTTGACAAGAGAAACTGCATCTGCACTGCAACATACTTTTAAGTCTATGGTTCTCTTAGTCAGACATCTCCTGGAAAGCATTGACTAGGTATGTTTTAAGCAGGCAAATTTCAAACTGATTACTTGGAATGCAGATTTCCACAGAACAGGATATTGGCTGGCACTAATTTTCATATTTCTGTGCGTGGAATCATGGAATTCAGAAAAGCTAAAGCTTAGAAGTACAGTGCACATAAATTTTGCATCAAAGAGCAAGATGTCAATAATTATGAAATTTGCAAATGACTGTTTCTTGGAGGGAAAGTCAGATGATATGATAGAATTATTAGAACGTGATATCACACTGCAGGCACAGCCTTTTCTTATTTTTGAACACTCTGAACAGAGGAGACCTGACTTAGCCAACGCAAGAATTGGTTGATGCTTTTGTAAAAGTATTCTGTATATTCCAGTGTTTGATGTCAAAAGCTTATGAGCAACAATTTCTTAGTGCATCATATAAAAATTCTCATTTCTGTAACTATAAAAAGTTTTTTTACAGCATCCATTTACCCACACTGTTTATGATGGTGGATGGTGGTCACAAATTTTCAGACACTGTGTGTGTTATTGATATCAAAATGGCCAATATCTTGAGCTTATCAACTACTGCAAGAAATTAAATGATGGTAGTAATAGTTAGCGGGATATTCGTCCCTTAGAGCCTTCCTTGTTGCCATCGATTATGTGAAGCATGTTATACTATGTCTATTGTTTATGGTTGATGGTTACAATAAATAAATAAATAAAAATCAGGAAAACCACAAATGGCAAAAGTAAGTGCAAATTGTCAACACTGAAGACTTAATTCATACAACGTACAGATGTGAATTTGTGATTCTTGAACTTATTATTACGATAAAATCCCACCTGTTAAAATTGCAATAAAACTGAGGAGAGAAGTGATATCCTATATTTTGAATTTTATTTATCTTTTTATTGACCACTTAGTGCATTTGATGTTTATTGTGATATCTTACAAACTATTTTGTTTATCTAGGTAATTAATTAAATTCTTCACTGAAAGAATTATTTTACGCTAAAAGGTGTTCTTGGCATGGTATGTACTGACTGGTATGATTCGTTAAAAGTGTCAGTGCTGCTGGTGTTGTTTATTACTATTGCTAATGTTGAAAATGTTGCCAATGTTATCATTATTATTATCCTATTATTGTTTTGTTTATAATATCATATATTCTGCTACTACTACTCCTACTCGTTGCTTGAAGACCCTGAGAAATGTCTTCAACTACTACTACTGCTACTGCCACTACTCCTGCTACTGCTCCGGCTACTACTGCTACTACTACTACTAATACTAATGCTATTACTACTACCGCTACCACTACACTACTCCTACTGCTACTACGACTGCTACTACTACGACTGCTACCACTACTACTACTACTACTACTACGACTACTACTACCACTGCCACTTTTAGAAATTTGGAATTTGCCAGTATACCTATAGATGATTTTGTGCTCATTAACGCACTGTTCAATGAAGCCGACGGACCCGGCCTGTGACGTCACAGAATCAGCATTACGGCCTGTCAGTATATAGAAGGCAATGGATAAGCTGACTGAAAAGGACTAAAGTAGGGAGAGGAAGTGATGTTTCTTGATGCAAGTAAGAAAGAGACGTTCAAGGATCTTGGAAATGTTATTTAGGTTTGAGATAGATCTGAAGTTAGAGAGATTATTGGAATCTAGGTCAGGTTTTTTAAGCAAAGGTGTAACTAAAGAAGACTTGAAGCATGACCGGAAACATCCTTCAGCAAAAGACAAATTGGCCAGGTGTGCAATAAGGTAGGAGAAAACATCAGAACAAGAAGCAATAAGAGGTGTAGGTATGAAGTCCATAGGGGATGATTTAGTTACCAAGCTTCTGAGAAGATTATATTCTTTGAAATAGGTAACAGGAGGAAGGTCATTAAAGGTAGAAGTCAGAATCAAGCAGTAGGTAATTCCATACTAAATTAGCAGTGCATTTGTAATTGGATTCTAAAGTGATTAGCAATGTGAATGATTGGGGGCAGTAAAGACAGTAAATAGTAAAGGGCCAAGGACAGATCCCTGCGAAACTCCAGAAACTCAGAGACCGAGCAGTCCCAATGCTGACCTGCTGATTCCGGTCATGCAGGTAAGAAGCTAACCAGTTTAAGGCTGTCCCAGAGACACCGAAGCTAATGACAAGTCTTGAAAGAAGTAGTTGATTCATTCATTATATGCATTTTTATATAGCGCCTCTTCAAGGGGACTACTCAGAGGCGCTCCCAACCTCAGCGCGGCCAAATAAAACTGTTTCAAGATGAGAGAGGAAAGTCTGAGAAGGATTTTTACAAAGAGAGCGGAGGGTCAGAGGAAGACCATTCCAGGTTGAGGGTCCCACCACCGAGAAAGCACGGCTCTGCATAGTGGAAGTTCGAGCAAAAGGTACTGAGAGTAGACTTTGTTCAGTCGAACGAAGGGAGCGGAAGGGGTGAGAACTAAGAGTAGGGCTACAAAGCTCACAAAGATAGGCAGGAGCAAGGCCTAGCATGCAGCGCCAGACTAGAGTAGATATCCTATACTCAATTCGCTGCTTGAGGGGAAGCCAGTGGAGAACGTCACGCATATAGCTGGAGATGTGGCTGAATTTAGGTATGCGGCCAATAAGGCGGGCTGCAGAGCGCAGGACGCGATCAATGCAACTCAGACGGGAAATTGGTAGGCCAGCATAGAGAGAGCAGCAGTAGTCAAGTCTGGTGGTAACAAAAGAATGGACAAGGGTTGCAGCAGCAGTAGGAGTAAGTGAGCGAGCAACAGTGCGTAGTTGACGGAGTTGATAATAACAGGCACGGCTGAGTGAGTGAATATGTGGAGCAAAGGTGAGCTCTTGGTCCAGAGTAACACCAAGGTCACGGACTCTGGTTGAGAAGACAAAATC
The DNA here is from genome assembly GCA_949752735.1 of Lumbricus terrestris. Classification (NCBI taxonomy): domain Eukaryota; kingdom Metazoa; phylum Annelida; class Clitellata; order Crassiclitellata; family Lumbricidae; genus Lumbricus; species Lumbricus terrestris. The sequence continues at coordinate 24,078,470 of OX457039.1, forward strand.
AGGAAAGGCATCAGCGATGGTTGTCATATCTAGCTTTTTCAACTGCTGGCGAGTGCCAAGCCAAATGAATTGAGTTTTTAAAGAGTTGAGGCGAAGTCGATTGGACGACATCCAAGTCCCCAAGGCTTCCATGGCAAAGTACATAGACCGGACAGTTGCAACAGAGTCAGAGGCACGACAGTGCTGGTAGGCTTGCACATCATCAGCATACAGATGGGCTTGCATAGCATGGGAGGCAAGAAGAGAGGCAAGATCTGAGGTATAGATTATGAAGAGAAGAGGGCCCAAGACAGAGCCCTGTGGAAGACCGTAAGGAGCGGGGACCCAGAGGGACCTAGAGGGGCCATGGACCACAGAAAAGGAACGATCACTAAGAAAGGATCTCAGCCAGAGGAGCAGAGTACCAGAGAGACCAAAAGATATATGCAGTCGTTCAAGTAAAATGTCATGGTCCACAGTGTCAAACGCTGCACTAACGTCAAAAAGGGCTAAGAGAGTCAGCTGAGAACGATCGATGGCTCCGTAGACATCAGAAAGGAGTCGAAGAAGTAATGTCTCAGTTGAATGACCTTTTCGGAAGCCAGACTGGATTTCCGGAAGCAGGTTGTGAGTCTCAAGGTATGATGTCAGCTGGAGAGCGACTATTTTCTCGATAAGCTTCGAGATAAATGAAACATTAGCAATTGGACGGAAGTTGACTGGATTGTCTGAATCGAGTCCTTCACACTTGAGAACAGGAACCAGGATGGATCGTTTTTGAGACGGCGGCAAGATGCCTTCAAGGATGGAGCGATTGCAGAGGACGGTGAGGAGTGGAAGAAGGACATCCACGAACTCCTGTAGCAGCGATGTTGGGAGGCTGTCAAGTTCACATGATTTAGGAGGAGAGGCGAGAATGATTCGACGGACGCTGGTCTACAGTGTCAAAGGCTGCATTGAGATCAAAGCATACTGAGAGGCAGGCTTTCCCATTGTCAATAAATGAGAAGATGTTATCAGTTGTAGTGACAGGGCAGTCTCAGTGGAATAGCCTTTGCGGTAAGCTGACTGATAAGGACTGAGGCTGGGACAGGAAGTGATGTGTTTCTTAATACGAGTGAGAAAGAGACATAATGAATGAATGAACATAATACCTGTTGGGTTCCATCGTCCATGTAGTTTTAAAACTAAAAGAACCTAACAATCCATCCTACCTCACCAGACTTCATAGCTGGAGGTTTTCCATCAAATACGTAAACTGGCTTGATGCCATTCTCTATCATACGAATGGTACGATAAAACATTCCCATCAAGTGACTGAAAAACAAGAAATTAACAGAACATCCATATTTACTTAACCTCCTTATCGTTAAGCCCGAGTACAACTCGGGCTGGGAAATCGATGCAAAAACAGTTACCCCGAGTCACACTCGGGGTACATACATTGATACATACATATACATACATAATTATATATGCATAAATATATACATACATGCATACATACATACATACATATACAAACATATATATACATAAATATACATGCATATATGTATGAGCACATATGTATGTATGTACATATGTATGAGCATTGAGCAGTGAGCACATATGTATGTATGTATGAGCACGTATGAATGTATGTATGTATGTATGTACGTATGTATTAGGGCATAGCCGGGTGCCGTTTTTCAACCGGGTACCGGGTCCGGGTAGTTTGTATAAAATCTGCCGGGTCCGGTTACCGGGTCCGGGTATTAAAAGTAAACGTTAATCTCTAAACTGAATAGTATGTCCCCACTTTGAATGCTGTCAAACGAATACCACTCAGTTTGTTAGCTACCTTTGGTGGAATTGAGTGTCAAAGTTTTACTACAATTGAGTTCTGCCAGGGGTTATTGATTGAGAGGTGCCAGTAATATCTGTTCCTGAATTCTGTTGATACAATCATTCTATAGTAAAGAAATGCTGATCTGTCCAGTCAGGCAAGAGAAGGTCAAAGACCCCCGATAAACAGTCCTGCTTCTGTGGTGCATGCAGTCCAACTACATGTAGACATAGTTCAAAGTGTACCATCCCTTAATCTGTGAGATGTAAACATGGCCATATTAGGGAGGGGGCCTATTAAGCGTGGCTGCAGAATCATATCAACAGGTGGAAGGTATCTCTTCTGACAAGTCCTAGTCTCTCTGACTTGAATGATGGTGTGACAGACCAAACAGACTTTAAAGATAATGTAACCCGACCGACCCTCTTTCATTGCCGTGACTCAAAAAATTTTGTGAAATTTTTTATTTAAAAAAAGTTTTTAATAAAAAAAAATTAATTTTTTTAAATTTTTCACTTTTTGGGGGGCATAATACGGTGACATTGCCTTCCGTATAGAGTTGGATCTTAGGTCAAAAAATGTTGTGTTTCCGGTAAACCAACCAACTCACTTTTATTTAAATTTTAAATTTAAATTTTGTGTAATTTTTTATTTACAGTGACATTGCCTTAAGAGTTTCATGCCTGCCTAACTACTTCCTGGCTGCCAGTCTTGAGAAACCTCTAGCCTTATCATTCTCACTTGAGCCACCTCTAACGGTGACTAGGGAAAATAAATCTAGCAATGTCTAGGTGTAACTAGTCACTGGCTCGACCAGTCTGGAATGACCCCTAGCAGTGATGTTCTGTTTGCACTCATCTTCCCCTTCCCTTCCCACTTTATCTTACCAGAAAAAATGTCAACAAAATGAAATTAATAGAATTGTTTTCTAGAGCAGTTTTAGGTGCAGACAGTCTGGAAATAGGCAGTTTATACTTGCTTAGAACACGTACTTTGTTGCAACGTGTACCTTTATGCAAAAAGAGTAGTTGGGTATAATTTTTCAAATAGTCACTGTATAAAAATATTTTATCAAAATACAAATATTTTTCGACCTACCTACCCAATTTTTTTAGGGCTCTGTTACCGGAAACACAACATTATTTTTTTTGCCTCATCGTTGGCGTAGGACCTACGCCTGATGAGAGACAAAGAAGAAGAAGAAGAAGAAGAAGTCTATTGGATGACATCCATGCTTCTAGAGCAGAGGTTCTCAACCGATGTGTCGCGACACACTAGTGCGTCGCGAATAGACCAGCGGTGTGTCGCGTAAAAACGATATGTCGCTGGCGTGTCGCGAAGAGTAATTGGCGTCGCAAATTTTCGCAGCATACACCCGTCATTCTTGCATTACTTTAGCAGTTTAGCAGGCTTAGGGTGTGAATATTCTTATAGCACTCAGCTGCACTCTATAATCTATATCTATTTTTAAATTTCATCGCAATCTGGAATGGCCACAATGGCTATTTTGCAGATGGCGCGGAAATGTGACCTCTTATCTCAGCCTAATATAAAAAGACGCTAGCGAACATGCCGAATAAGCTTTTACCCAATGCTGCAACATTCAAAAATAATGGGGGAAATAAGAAAATTATATTTAAGAAACGGAAAATTTTGCGGATGATGTAGAAATGTTCTCTCTAAGCCTGCTTGCGTATTCAGAGCCAAACAACCATAATAAACAGTGGTGGACAAAGTCCAGGGCCCGCGGTCCCAACGCCTCCAAACTTTTTAACTGAATCTTTCTTTGCTCTTCCAATTTTCCATGACAATAATTGAACGTTTCTAGGGACAGCATTTTGTTTCGGCAGTGTACCGGTATAACTGTCAATTTATCCTATGTTTTCATACTTTGCCTTGAACTATTAGGGTGGCTTAGACTTAGTGGATTATTGATGATAACTTTTATGCTCTTTTTACTTAAAAATAGTTTTATAATTATAAGCTTAGCTACCTTATATAGGCTACCATGTTCATTCTTTATCCAAAGTCCAAGCTTAAAATGTCCAGACTCCAGAGATCTGTGGTTAAGTTGCCATACGCAACTGTAGGCCAATGTACCGGTATTGCATTCACGAAACGTCTTACCATTCAAAGAAAATTCAGGGGCAATAATCCCATTAGCTGTTAGGCCAAACAATCATCGTAGAGTCATAAAGCGACATAGAATCGTAGATTTAGATCGTTGGAATTTTGAATTTTAGAATCATTAGAAACTAAAAATGGATTCAGTGTCAACAATTTCATTCATTAGAAATTTTAACAATTAAAAATAGGTAAACTGCTTTAACCTTAGGCCTAATATAGCCTAGGCCTATTTTAATTTAAAGATATTGACATAATGACAATTGCATGGTGTGTCGCCAAATTTGGTTGCAAGTTTAGGTGTGTCGTGCGCGGAAAAAGGTTGAGAACCTCTGTTCTAGAGCATCCAAAGTCCTGCTGGTATCCGAACAAACTGTTATCAATAGCATTAGAAGGGAGGCAATGGGTGTAAGCCTGAACATCGTCAGCATACTGCTGACCCAAAACCGCATGAGCCATTAGGATTGTGGCAAGACCTGAGATGTATATCAGAGGTTCTCAACCGGTGTGCCGCGACACACTAGTGTATTGCGAATAGACCGGCGGTGTGTCGCATAAAAGTGGTGTGTCGCGAAGAATTGGTGTGTCGCAAAGTCTCCCAGCATACACTCGTCGTTCTTGCATTACACTGACCTGCATGCTTTAGCAGTTTAGCAGGCGATTAGGCCGTGAGAAATCGTAGCACCCTAGGTCTAGGCTATATCTATTCCATTTCATTGAGATCTGCAGCGGCCACAATGTTTGCCCTGCAGGCCACAATATGTATACATACAAGGCGTATTTTTGCGGAAGACGCGAAAATGTGCCATTTCACCTTACAATAAAATTAGCGAACGCGCCGAACAAACTGTTACCCAATTAATGTACCATTAGAAAATAATGGAAAAATCATATTTAACCTCCTTAGCGTTTCAATACTTTCCGGAATAACTTGCTAAAAACGTTACATTTATTTACGATTATACTATTTATGACGCATATATGACGTATGTATGCATGCATGTATGCATGTGTGTATATGTATGTAAGCATGTATGTATATAATTTATGTATGCCTGTATGTATGTATATATGTATGTATGTATATATACATGTATGTATGTATATATGTATGTATTTATATATGTATGTATATGTATGTATGCATGTATGTATATATTTTAATATGCATTTATGTATGTATGTATGTAGGTATATATGTATGCATGTATACATGCAAGTATGTATGTATATCTGTATGTATATACATGTATATACATGTATGTATATACATGTATGTATATACATGCATGTATATACATGTATGTATATATGTATGTATATATGTATGAATGTATGTATACATGTATGTATGTATGTATGTATGTATGTATGCATGTTTGTATGTATGTATATAGCCCGAGTGTGGCTCGGGATTAACCATTTTTACATCTTTTTCCCGACCTGAGTGCTACTCGGGATTAACGGCAAGGAGGTTAAGAAACGGAATTTTTGCGGACGACGCGTAAATGTGCCCTCTCAGTCTGTTCACATATTCAGAATTTCAGAGCCAAACAGTTAAGTTTATAATAAATTGGGGTAGACATGGACCACATGATCCATGGGCTCCTAGGTCCCAACGCCCCCGAACTTTATATCTAAAAAATCTCTGAACTTTTCCAGTTTTTTACGACAATAATCGTTTTGGGGGCAGCGTCTAATTTTGGAAGTGTTTGACTGTCTTTATCCCATGTTTTCATACGCTGCATTGAACTATTAGGGTGACTTGCACTATGTCGATAATTGATGATAACTTTTAAGCTCTTGTTAACCTAAAAATCCAAAACTGTCTTATATAGCCATCCTGTCATGTTCATTCGGTAGTCTCGTTAATGGGTACGGCCCCAAGCCTTAAATGTCAAGGAACATCCGGCTAAGTTGCTACGCAACTGCATGTAGGCCTACCAGTATTGCACTCACAAAACCTATCAATCGTCGGGCCTCTTACTATCCCAAAAAAATCCAGGAGCAAAAATCCCAGTAACTTTTAGGTCAAACAATTAACGTAGTTACAAATCAGATAGCAGATCTATGTTAAAAAGTAGTTTCCTAAAGGTGCGCTATATAATTCCATAGAATGAACGAATGACTAAATGAACGAAAAAGGTGTCCGTTTGCAAGGGGCTGCATGCTTCTAAAGCGCCACTCGAAAGCCAATCGCAGGGCACCAGCAGTTTCACATGTTCTGCATCGAGTCCGAAGCCTATTCCCAAGAGTAGTCAGAAAGAGGTCCGAGTCTGGTAGCCAGGGGGCCAGAGTAACTGTTAATGCGGGTGTCGTTTAGGAAGGTGGAGGATCTGAGGATCAGATGAGTGTGGGTATCAATTCTTTTTAACAGATCTCTTTGTCAGTTTTGGGTTTAAATCCTGAGGCGTGATAACCAGAGCCAAGTTTTTCTACAGTTTGACCTCCCTGGATTCTGTACTGGCAGCTTGCTAAATGGACAAAATGGAGCCTGGCTTATAGCGGACCTGGTTTATATAATTACAATGCTGGTTTTTATCAGGAAATTTTATCAGGGATAGCTATCCCTGATAAAATTTCAGTGTACTTTGAGAAATTTTCAAATTTTTTCGTTAGTATTTAATTTTTTGCAGTTGTGATTAATTGCATTACTGCTGGATTCCACTTAAGTAGGCCATAATCGATAGGCCTGCTGTTTGCATGGGTGCCCACAGAAAGGTTGAAAGTCATTGTAAGAGTTTTTAGAAAGAGCTTGAACATGCAATGCAGAAAGTTATAAAAGTATGTTTATTTCTATAGAGATCTCTAAATGTGGATTTCTTACTTTCATTGTCTGTATCATTCGTATCAATGGTGCATTAATGCAAAGAAATTTGTTAAAAACCCAAAAGTAGTAGTTAAAAAAACGTAGGCCTAGGTTTCAATTTTCCAGGGGGGGGGCAAGTGCCCCCCCTTGCCCCTATGTGCGGGCGCCCATGATGAGGACCTAGAAGAGCCAAGGACCACACAGAGAAAACGTACATGTATGAAGAAAAGAATCTATCCATTTGTAAAATGCACCAGACAAACCAAAAGATACACAGTGAGCATCATTGACCAGTCTATAATCATTTTTCAAGGAGACAACGAGATCTAGCTTACCTGGTAGTTTCACCTTCTGCATTCATCAGAGCACTACCATCTTGTCTAACAGCTATCAGGAACTGGTAGATGCTCATTGAAGCATCAATTGCCACTTTACGTCCTAAAATGAAATTCATAAAATGAGATAAAAATGAGACTAAAATTTTCATGTCTACTTGTAATAGTTTTCAAGTATACATTGAAATCATGTACAGAAAAACTTACAAACCAGAAAGACAGAAAGTTAAATAATAGGGTAGATGTCAATGACGGCTTGGTTGCACATAAACAGTATGGCCGCCACAGATAGAGGCAGAATAGAGGGCCTGACCTACGGCGATCGAAAGTCCAATGTTTCCGCGAAAGTGAGTAAGTCAGTCATTGATCAGAATAATAACAATTTCGGTTAAATTCTATAATGACTCGGTAGCAAGTAACTTTTTTTTATAAATTTGATGAAAAATATTTCCTGACGAAATTGAAGCGGGATTTATCGTGTGAGGGTCGGTTAGGGCTCAGGTTAGGCGTCGTGAGGGTCGGTTAGGGTTAGTTTTAGGGTTAGTGCAGTCATTCTGAAGCTGGATTGATGAACAATAGTTTTCAATGAAAAATGGATGAAAAAATTTGCTGACGAAATAGAAGCGGGATTTATCGAACAAATTCTTGCCTAAAGAGAAGCTGGATCGATTAAAAGGATTCTCGGCAAACTAGAAGTTGGATTTATTAAAGATAACAACGCTGCAACGTTAGTTCTTGGTGTCTACCGAGTCATTATAGAACGTCTACCGAGTCATTATAGAACTCTACCACATTTTCTTTATTGAACAATCTGTGGTTACAGTGTACAGTTATGCAATTGAAACAATTCACAATCTTGAACGCAAATTACAGAAGACATAAATCTTAACTACAAACAGTACAGACGGCCTGCAATACACATCGCTAATAGCAGCCTACAAAGCAAGTGCACCCTACGGGGCACAATCTCGGTAGGCTACCTCTTGCTTTCCATGCCAGCATGTTAACCAATGCTCTACCGGACCCCTCGAAGACCATAAACTGCGGGACTACCGTTTTCTATATGTTGGTCTACAACAGCGCTTCGGCGGGAAACTCCGATTCAGTGTCCGCGCTGGAGTCGGGAGCGCTTCTGAGTATTAACATGAAGGGGCGCTATAACAAGTGCACATACATACATAGAGCATCGGCATCGTCTTCTTCCTCTTAAATAAGACCTTTAGACATTCGTATGAAATGCAACTTCTCACCGAAGTAGTTTTTAATTTCATTTTCTTTGACAGCAGATGGAGCATAATCACCTATGACTTTGGATAACCCCTGAATTCCCATTTTGCAACTTTTATGTCACGATATTTTCTTGATCACACCCGCCCAAATTTAGCGGAAGTACAATACTCAGTGTTGCCACTGAGGTTTCATAACAACCTAGACTTCCTTACGAAAAAACCCAGAAAAACCCAGACTATTCATATAAGCTATTTTAGACCCCCTTTGTTCAAGTTAAGTTGTTTTTTGCTTGTTCGTAGGAGGGTTGACAAATTGTTCGTCAAAAAGTCGAATAAAATGTAATTAAAATTCTAAAAATATCAATTGTTAAAGTTGTCAGAGATTCGATACTGACAATAAACTTAATCGATATATTTGTGTGCGCGTGTGCGCAGCGGTCAAGCCCAGTGTGAGAATTGTGGAAAAATAACTGGGGGGTTGGCCTATGATAAACTTGGAATTGGGGTGTGAAAAACAGAGTTTACTATGGGGCACTAAGAAAGACTGGGGGGTTGAAACCCCTAACCCACGACAATTCTCACCCTGGTAAAGCCTACAGAAGTAGGCAGACTTGCCAGACTGTTCCAGCAGCCGGGGTCAGCAGTTGAAAGCTAGAGCACATAACACATAACACTGTGCACACGTGGCTTAAATTTGCGAAGTCTTAAGGTTGTCTGAGGTTTCCAGCCAAATTTTCTTAATACATCAATAATCCAACGTTTTAACCACCTAGAACATTAATGCTCTGCAACAACTAGCCTAGGATATATATGGTTAATAATTATAACTTACACCACTAGTGGATTGACCTGACCTACAGTGTATATATATGTATGTGTATTTTATAGATGCCTATAGTGACCTACCTATTTTGAGATGTCAAAATGGTTTATTTTTCAGGTTAAAAATTATTTGTGAATTGACAACGTGTGATCTTGATTGTGGAGTTTAAAATTAAAATTAATGGAAAAAGTATGTATCACAGCCATTTTACATTGAATTTCACACAATATTCATGTGTTGTAAACTTGTAAATAAAAAATGTCAAGTCACCAAAATAAACCCAGATTTTGCAACAAAAAACCCAGAAACCCAGACGAAGGCCAAAAAACCCAGATCTAGTGGAAACCCCCCGCTGTGGCATCACTGACAATACTTAATCTCAACCAACGACCTCATAAGTTGCGAACCACCGGAACCGGAAAAAAAATCATGAAGTCGAAATTGGTGCATAACTAAAAATAGAAACTGGGTGCGTTCCTGAATAACGCTAACCATTGATTTCCACTAATGCACAAGTACATCGGCCCCACGACCTTAAAAATCACCCTGATTATTCAATGTTAACCCACAGGCTACCAAGCTTTTTTGTAACACTGACTACAAAGGGGGGGTCACCACCACCACCCTGGATTTTGGGTTTGGTTTGAGATATCATAACTTGTAATACACCATTGGATTCAGCATTCATTTCTGCACAAAATGGTATATTTAGGTTTATAAAATATGAATGCACCTCGAAATTATGAATTTTTTACCATGGGTACCTGTCGATTCCACAAAATGTATACTTACGCATAGGGAATATATTAGATTCTGTGTGTTTTATACATGATTTATATATAAAAAATAGTTTACATATAATAAAGTCCAATATTCAACTATAAAAACTAGTAATAAGTCTGTTTTATGTTCAATCAAAACAAAAAAACATGTTGTAGCCGCTAAAAAACGTTTACGCAGACTTGCGCTGTAAAAAAACCCATTTTCACACATTTTAATTTATTTTGAGCACTTCCGGTCATCAAAAGACAAATTATTTAGTATAATAAAATAGCCCTAAATGCCCTCTACAGAATGGCATAATTTATTTCTATTGCAAAATAAATTACGTATAAGTTATAAATAATAGAAAAAACATGGAACTTTTATGAAAATAAAACACCTTTATATATTTCAATTTATTTTGAGCACTTCCGGTTGTCAAAAGACAACTCAATGAGCATGGAAATGTAGCCCCACATTCCCTCGATAGAATGGTATAATTTGTGTCTCTTAATATTAAAGGGCGGAAAAGTTACAGACGTTATTCTAGGGGTGGTAGTATCCACCCCCTCTGGTACCTTGGGTATATCGGATGTAACTTTTGAACGGTAGGAAGCATCATAAAAGGTTTTAGCTCAAAATGTGTCCCAATGAACACTCTACAGCTACCTATTTTTTCAAAATTTTATTCCAGACGGAACGCGTTTGATTTGCGAAAAACCTAGGGGGGGTGGCAACCACCCTCCCTTGGTACCCCGAGGGTTAATACTGAAGGGCAGTGAAGGCAGGCCTTGGTCTTGGTTTTGAAAGACCAAGACTTTGAACCTCAAGACCAAGATCAAGACCAAGACTTTTACTCTTCAGACCAAGACTTTTATTCTCAAGACCAAGAACAAGACCAAGTCTTTTAAAACCGAACTCGAGCGCACTCGAGACCAAGACTTTGGTCTCGAGGACAACAAGTCTGGCTATATTGTAAAGTACTCTAGGTATGAACCGTATGAAATACGCTGACGACAGCTACATCCTTATACCTGCCTCCGCTATATAGATACCACTTCTCTTGAACTTGAAAATATTGCATATTGGGCACTTTCTTGTAACCTTAAACTCGACAACAATAAATCCAAAGAGAAGATCTCTAAGCGTCCACGATCTAAATTACTCAACCTCCCCTCACCTATACCTGGAATGACTATAGGGTTTCTATTTCTATTCTTGGAGTAACCTTCACGGATAAACTTAGTTTTGACCCCCATATTGACCGGATTTGTATTAAGGCTTGTCAATCGCTCTATCGATACGTGTCCTTGTAGCTCATGGCCCCTCCGGGACGCGAATTCGTAGACCATACAGTGATACGAGTCGAAGCCCTGTCTTACCGTAAACTCATTGAGATCTATTATTAGGTGAACCAATGACATCTGACCCAATTACACTGGCGCGTTGCAGAGCAAAGAAAGGTTCATTTGAGAGTAAGTAAGTTTGCAAGCTTTTAACTGATAACGCGTATACTTTGGCAAAAGTAGTGGAGAGCGGAAAATTCTGTATGACTGTTAAGTATCTAATGACGACACTAATCCTAACACTAACCCTAACCGACCCTAACCCTAACCCTAACCTTATCCTACTCGAACACACCAAGGTCTCCGATGCTGAAAATTTAATAATAAAGAAGGCGAAAGTTAGCTATAATTACCTGAGCAAAGCGTTCGTCCATACATGAGGTCATTTTGTGAGAAAGTCTAGCCTAATAGCCAAACCAGAAACGTTTTATATTGCAATTCGTCCAAAATCGTTTTACCTTCCGCACATGTTGAGTTGTTGACACTTTAAGAAAGAGACAGCGTAATTAAGTTGATTGGTTGGGGTAAAAATAGATTCTAAAATCTGTATGAGTTTTACAGGGAAGTTTAACAGGGAAGTGAAGCCCTGGACTCGTATCACTGTATGGTCTACGAACTTGCCTCCGGGACGCGCTTACATGATGCAGTTCAGGCCACCACATTGGCTCGCCTTATGTAGGCCTATATGCCCCCTGCTTAGTTTGGCGTTGCTAATTCTGGTCAACGCGCGCGCATTAATGCAATAATACGGAAAATGGTGCGGCTCAACTTTCTACCTGTCGACCAGAAGTCGTTCGATGACCTCTAGCTGTGGTAACGCTGATTTCTCCCTCTTCTCTTCTATACTCTACAACCCAAGCCACGTCCTTGCTACTCTATTATCTCCCATTAAGAATGTCACCTACTCACTCCGTCTTTGTTCTCATAACCGTGAGATTCCTCATGCAGACGCATTAACCAGATGTGGCTTGATAACACGGATGCTATTCAAGTGACAATACTTTTTTTCCTGTCCAGCCTAAGTTCTCTCCTGCATGTATAGTTCATAACATGCTTGTTATGTAGTTGCATAATATGTTTGTTGAATTGTGTAACGCCCGCCACCACCGTCATCCTCGGAGTCGCCACTTCCGGATCATCGTACGGTAAGGAGGCCGCGTGCTGTTGTGGGTGATGGTCTTGAGATATGGATAGAGGATAAGAGGAGGTGACTCTCGGGTTCAAATCCAACCGATGAAATGATTGCCAACCATCTCGGCTACCAAGCTCTCTATATGAGATTGGATCCTTGTGGGACAGACGCTCACTTCTGCGCAGCGTGCCCGGGTGGGTGAAATCTGTAGGCCTAGCGCCCAAAGACTCTGCCAGACTGATGGTCGACTGGTGAGGCACGTCCGCGAAGGTAATAGCGGTGGACGTCCGTCCAGGGTTCAAACCCACAACAGATCTTGGGACCGGCGATGCCTCGAGCCGCTCTAAGCGTGTCACAACCTCCGTTAGCACTTCTCTAACGTTAGAGTGCACGGCCGAAATTTCCTCCCTTATATCTGACCTTACCGAGGCGATCGCTTCTTGTGCATCCCTGGCCTGTGACTGCATCGCTTCTTGTGCATCTCTGGCCTGTGACTGCATCGCTTCTTGTGCATCTCTGGCCTGTGACTGCATCGCTTCTTGTGCATCTCTGGCCTGTGACTGCATTGACGAGTGCATAGATGTTATAGCCTCCATTACCACCTCCAGAGATGAGGGGGGCCTGGACGGCTGGGCAGGGGTCGCAGCCTTAGATTCCTCCATAGTATTTCACAAATTAATCCTACTTGTATTTCTATCAACGTCAATTGCTTTCAATGCAATCAATGATTAAAGTCAGCATGTTCAATTAGTATTTCTTTGTATTCGTAAAGTCAGACTATGAAATTCACAAGCAAAGACGTTTCAAAAGCAAACATAATTCAATATAAACAATTTCAATGCAAACACATTTCAATATGGGCACATTTCAACCGGAGTAAGCCTCAGTTGTTCCCCGATTTACGCTCAAGTCCCACGGCCAATTTTACTTCAGCCCAAAATACCTAAAGAAACGATCGCATTGTTTCCCCTCATAAAGCGTACCTTATTTCCGAAGACAAGGGACAAGGCCGACAGTGTACGAAGATGGCGACAGCGTGTCGAATTCCAGAAGATGCTCGCAAATAAACTCCGATCATATAGGTCACTCCATGTGACTGAGCTAAGAAGCGAAGGGAGGTCTTGTCGTTATATCCGGGTGAACAGCCGATGCGAAAATGCGCCGAACAGAACTCCAGAAACGACGCTCCAAACAAATATAATAATAATGACTCCTGTCGTGAATGAATCGCCAGCAGAATCCGAGGACTTTCGATACGAAACGTAACTGCGCCTTATAATCTGAACGTCGAATTTAAGCAATTCCACACGTCTTCTCTCTTTCACGATCCGGCGTGATCTTCTGCTCTCTTCAGGATCCACATTGTCGTCTGCACCTAATACGTTTTCACTCTTCCAGCCTGGTCTTCTGCGCCTAATACGTCTTCACTCTGTCCGGATCTCCATTGTCTTCTGCGCCTGTCTTTGTCCTCCAATACGTCTTCAGGATCCGGCACGGTCTTCTGCCAATCGTTGACAGTGCGCGGATCTTATATAGAGCCTTCTGACGTCACGAACTACGCAAAAAGATCTACGCAGTTGAAATACTGCGTCGCAGAAAAGCTGCCAACATCCGTCCCAGCTGTGCCCCCTTGTCTACCATCCTGTCTGTCGGAGAGTAACGGTCTTTCTCTCTCTCTCTCTGCCTCTTAAAATGCGCGCTTGGTCCTCTTTTCCGTCCATCTATATATCCTTCTCGGTATCTCTCTTTGTGATAGCGACTATGTCTGGTGTCGCTCTCTTTCTCTCTCTGCGCGATTCCCGACTAATGCAGAGCGTGTGAATTTTAGCGACTCAACAACGACCGATTGCCGATCGCTCAGATAGCGATCGCTGCTTCGACGCGAACGATTAAAAGGCGACAATTGCAGCAGCGACGTAGGCCTATCACGTCGCGAACGATTAAAATTCGACAGCGGTAGATTCCCGACAATCGCGGCATCGATGTAGGCCTATCGCGTCGCGAACGATTAAAACCCGACGGAGGTGAAAATACCAATGGCCGCCTTCCAATATATCTCAGTCGCCTGGAGTGCCAATTGCAGCGACCGAAAACCGAAACGCAAATTATATGCAGTCGTTTCACTTGCATATTTCTATTTGTTGTGATTGTACATGTTTTAATTATTCTGTTCTTGTCCATTGTTCCCGCAGTGCGTTTGCAGGCGGTTCAATAAAGAAAATACTTACTTACTTACTTGAACAAAGGGGTCTAAAATCGCCTATATAATATTAATATTAATAGTCTGGTTTTTCTGGGGTTTTGTCAGGAGGAAATCTGGGTTTATTTCTGAAACCAAAGTGGCAACACTCAGTGATGCCACAGCTGGGTTTTTTCCACCCACTAGATCTGGGTTTTTTGGCCTTCGTCTGGGTTTCTGGGGTTTTTGGGGGCAAGATCTGGGTTTATTTTGGTGAGTTGACATTTTGTACTTACAACACATGAATATTCTGTGAAATTCAATGTAAAATGGTTGTGATACATAATTTTCCCACTAATTTTAATTTTAAACTCCACAATCAAGATCTCATGTTGTCAATTCACAAATAATTTATAACTTGAAGAATAGTTCTGCACAGATATAAACCATTTTGACATTTCAAAATAGGTCAGGTCACTCATCTTTTTCCTTGTAAAGCCGTATTGCATCTATTACATGCATATTCAGTTATACACTAGGTCAGGTCAATCCTCTAGTGGTATAATAGCCAAATTGTTGCAGAGTATTAATGTTCTAGGTGTTTAAAACGTTGGATTGTTGGTGTATTAAGAAAATTTTGCTGGAAACCTCGGACAACTTTAAAACTTTGTAAACTTAAGCCACGTGTGTTATGTGCATAGGCTACAATTCTGGTAGACTCAACCCGCTGCACAGGCACACATGAGTATATAGATTAAGCTTATTGTCAGTATGGATCCTGAGTCTCTGACAACTTTGACAATTGATAGTTTTAAAGTTGTAATTACATTTTATTCGACTCTTTTGACGAACATTTTGTTAATCCTCATGCGAACAAGCGAAAAACCAACATAATTTGAACAAAGGGGTCTAAAATAGCTTATATGAATAGTCTGGTTTTGTCTGGGTTTTTTCGGAAGAAAATCTGGGTTTATTTCAGAAACCTCAGTGGCAACACTGGCAACACTGTCCCTTAACAGTGATGCCACAGCTGGGTTTTTTCCACTAGATCTGGGTTTTTTGGCCTTCGTCTGGGTTTCTGGTTTTTTTTGGGCAAGATCTGGGTTTATTTTGGTGAGTTGACATTTTGTACTTTCAACACATGATTATTCTGTGAAATTCAATGTAAAATGGTTGTGATACATAATTTTTTCCACTAATTTTAATTTTAAACTTCACAATCAAGATCTCATGTTGTCAATTCACAAATAATTTATAAACCTGAAGAATAGTTCTGCACAGAAATAAACCATTTTGACATTTCAAATAAGTCAGGTCACTCGTCTCTTTCCTTGTAAAGCCGTATTACATCTATAACATGCATATACAGTTATACACTGTAGGTCAGGTCAATCCTCTAGTGGTATAATAGCCAAGTTTATTTATTTTATTTATTTATTTCAAGTATTTATATAGCGCCTCTTCAAGAAACCTACTCAGAGGCGCAGAGCATTAATGTTCTAGGTGGTTAAAACGTTGGATTGTTGGTGTATTAAGAAAATTTGGCTGGAAACCTCGGACAACTTTAAAACATGGTAAACTTAAGCCACGTGCGTTATGTGCTTACGATTCTGGTAGACTCGGCCCACTGCGCATGCGCACACGCATATATCAATTAAGCTTATTGTCAGTATAGATCCCGAGACTCTGACAACTTTGACAATTGATATTTTAAAGTTGTAATTGCATTTTATTGGACTCTTTTGACGAACATTTAGTTAATCCTCATGCGATCAAGCGAAAAACCAACTTGATTTGTACAACGATTGTCTAAAATAGCTTATATGAATAGTCTGGGTTTTTCTGGGTTTTTTTCCAAAGGAAATCTGGGTTTATTTCAGAAACCTCAGTGGTAACACTGTCCCTTAATCTTTTTTATGTGCATACGAACGTGTGTGGAAGTTCTTAGTTTCAATTAAAATATGAATGCGCCGCCAACTTTCGAATCGTTTCTTCTGTTTGAGGGAGAAAAGAAGTAACGTATTGCGTTTATATAATTTATTTATATACAGGGTCGGGATCATAGGTCGCTATTGTAAAACGTACGCATTTAGTTTATGCATTTAAAACTCCGGCATTTCGGAATCTGCAGTGCCAGGCCCATGCCTGGATGAAAGAGGAGACGACGCTAATGATCTTTGTTTTCACGCATTGTCGCTGAAACTGAAACTAGACCTATTACTTATGCATTTAAGTATGCGGCAATCTATCATTTTAGTGAAAAAAATTATTCGCCATTGCATGTTGTTCTCTTCCAGTGGCCAGGTTCGTACGTCCGATGGCTCCACTCCTCTCGTTGTTGAGCCTCCTCTTTTAGCTGTTGATATCCTCCCACATCATCCAGTTCAGAAGTTTATGTCTCGGTATTCCTCATCCTTTACGTCCCTCCATTCTTCCCTAGAGCTATTATTTCCCTAATAAGGGTGTCTCCTATGTGACGGTAATCACGAAGACTTCTTGCCCGTGCTCCAAACAATATGGTTGCCAACGATTGCAATAAATTAGAGCGCAGCGACCTATCGACGGCATTGCAACATGCATCCCAACATGCAAAGCGCTCAGTAAGTAAGTAACCGGCTCATTGCCCACATGCAAAATAAGTAAGTAATCGAATTAAAGGGCGATATATGGTTAGGTATGCAGTACATTACAGTTTGAGAGTAAATAAACCTGCGCTTTGTGAAAGAATTCGGCGCTTTTGAAGCTATAATTTAGCTGATGAATGGCCTGGCACTTATATGAAGCTTTCAGCTAGGCACGAACATTTTGGCTATTATTTTGAACACTTAGGTAGAGGCGTATTTCTATTAATTCGGTGGCCTTATAATGCAGCTTTATCGTAGATCGTAGCTTTATCGTTAGAACATATTAAACGTGACAATTCGTGACGCCAATTTGCGTATGTAGCGTTATTGTTAGATCACACTAAACATTTCTTATTCATATCGCTTTAATTTTTACTGTTGCTACTTGCGTAGATTACTTACTTACTTACTTAGCCTGCATGTCGGCAAGCAGCCGTTTACTTACTTACTGAACGCTTTGCATGTTGGGATGCAGTGGATAGATGTCGTCAATAGGTTGCTGCGCTCTATTTCAGTGCAATCGTTGGCGACCACATTGTTTGGAGCACGGGCATGCAGTCTTCGTGAATACCTATGTGACTAATCCAGTTTCTTTGTCTCTTCCATTTTGTGGTGATTACTCTTTCCTCCCCACCATCCTTAGCACCTCCTCGTTCGTCCTCTGTCCAGCCAATCCTTTTCATCCTCTGCCATATCCACAAAAGCCTTCAATCGCTCAATGTCTTCCTTCCTTATGGTCCACGTTTCAGATCCATACAGAGTCACACTCCATATCAGCGTCTTGATCAGCCTTTTCTTGAGGTCTCCACTCATTCTTCCTCTTAATGGCTCCCTCCTCCTCGTGAAGGTCACCTTTCCCATCGCTATCTGCTTCCTGACTTCCTTGTGGCATCTCGCATCCTCTGTGATCAGGCTCCCGAAATAGGAGAACTCCTTTACCTTCTTGATGGCATACAAGTGGGGAAAACCCGAATCCCAGAAAATGCTAAAAATGCCCAAACGCTCGGTTGACCGAAAAGTTTTATAATATAAATTGGTTGAACCACAGAAAATTATTCAGAGTTAAATTGAATACATGGTACAATATAGGATTTGCGGACTGACGTAGCGGCTCATTTGCATAATGGCCTGCGCCATATTGGTTTGCATTGCCATTGTCTAATGCTTGTTGACATTGGATACGTATGCCAATAGCGCTTATTATAAAAATTATTATCTGTCTTTTTACTGTTTTATCTGCGGCAAACTTACTGAAACGGATAAAGGTTCAATTAGAGAAGTCCAAAGTACATGAGCTTGAATGTCGAGGTTAACATGCGAAGAGCACCGGCGGCTAAAAACTACAGCAAGAAACATGCAATCTATCGCAAGCAAAACTGAAAGTCACTGTTATGGACCGATGGGTTTTCAGAGGGGGCCATTGGAGGGTAATCACAGCACCCAGGTCCGCACTAGTCTTAATGTGGCCCTGCTCACCTTCCTCAGGCTCCCCTATCCATCACAGCTCACTTATCTCCGGCTTCCCATTCAAAACGAAAATTAAAGCACTTCTTCAAGAACTCTTACCCCGTCTCATCTGATCCTTCCAATTCACAACCCAGACGACGCTCGCCTTAGCTTCTCTGCTCCCTCTGATCCTCTGGCAACTGGACTCGGACCTCTTGTGGACTACTCTTATCTGAGAACCCCTCTGACTCAGTGCAGCACTCATGAATAAGCTGGTGCCCCGTGCTTGGCTTTCAGGTGGTGCTTTAGAAATTTGGAGTCTACAATTACTTTGGAAGCAACCCAGCCATTTACAGTCCGTAAAGCATAGGCCTAGGCCTACTTGTTAATTATAGCAGATTTGGACTCCGGCCGAAATTTGCTTCAGGGATTCGGTCTGCTCCAGCTGGATGGTGTTTACTAACTGTTTAGACCGCTATATCTGTTCAGATATAGGCCTATGGATAAATCAATAGGCCTGTGACAATAACTTTATTCCATCAAGTAACAATTCACTGTGTAACGGCGTGTAGCCTACTTTGATAACAGCTCAGCTGTGAACCAATATGGCCGACCACATAGGCCATTCCCTTTTGCAATAACTGAATGGACCTATAATGGACGAAGCACATCACTGGGGTTCTGGGTACCTGTTCCCGCTCCTTATATCAGAAAAGACGTAAAAAATGAAATTAATAAGATTGTTTTCTAGAGCAGTTTGTAGGTACAGACATTCTGCAAACAAAATTTTCAACTTTCTTTTGCTGCAAATTATAGGCATTTTATATTCGCTTAGAATACGTACTTCGTGCGTGTACCTTTGTGCAGAAAAGTGCAGTGGTATAATTTTTCAGGTAGTCACTGTATAAAAATATATCACCAAAATAAAAATATTTTTCTACCTACCTACCCAATTTTTTAGAGCTCTTTTACTGAAAACACACCATTAATTTTTTGCCTGGCAGCTTGTCAGGGCTTTTTTAACGCATTGACCGCCACGGCTATTTTCCCTGGGGTGGGGCAGGGGGAAAATGTTTCACTTTTTTCAACCCGGCACTTCCGCACCAATATCCCAACCCTCCACACCTCACCCCGCTTTCACCCACACGAACCCCCATCGTCCACCGCACCCCAACCCAGAAAATTTTCAGCATGTGAAGTTCGTGGAAAAAATAGTATTTCGCTTTGTTTTCATTTTGGTCCCATTGCACCTCACCATGGCCCCATTCAACCAAATCAACCCCATCACCCAGCTCCACCCCACCCAGCCCCACCCATCTGAATAAAATTTTGTTTTCTCGCCCTACCTTTTCTTCCCACTTCGCGCCCACCCAACCCTACCTGAAACCCATTCCCCATCATGCAGCCGCCCACCTACCCCGACCCCCACGACCCTATCCCTCACACACCTAACACCAACCTGGAAAATGTTCAAGTATGAAATTTATTGAAAACAATGTTTCACTTGGTTTTCACCCTGGATCCATGACACCCCACCCCTGCCCCACCCCATATTCTGTCCTGTATCGACCCTGTCCCAGGGCTTAAAGTGTGCCTGGACGGTTATGGATGGCATCTAGGCACTTATTTTAAAATCTGAACACAGTCCTGTCACTTATTTGTCTCCAACAGCAGGGAAAGGTAAGCAGCATCCAGGCACTTCTTTTTCTACACTTTAAGCACAGCCCTGTCCCCACTCTGATCACACCCTGCCTTCACCCAGTACCTACCCAGCCCCAAGCTTCTGGGTGACCAGCGTTATCCGAGTCAATTTTTGCTGTTAAGCAGACTAATTAATGCTTGGTTCGCCGTAGGCCTATTGTATAGTACGAGTTATCTCATATTTGGCACCACAAGACGCAAAATAATGGTTCTAGGACTACTGATCATAGGCCAATTGATCTAGGGACTACTCATCAAGGTACAATTCATCACAGTCTGTTTTATCTAAGAACGAACCTAAGCAATTAAATCAGAGAAAAATTTAATAGATTGAAACTCAATACCGGAATTGGTTTACTTAGTGTTAATACTACTTAAATTGCTTTATGGCACACAATTTTAGTACAAGTATTAATTTTACGACTGTTATAACACATAGTAACTTACAATGAAATCCAGTGTATAACTAAAAAAACTTGATTATTCGCTCAATACAGAAAGCGACTTACCTAGTTTAGCATATGGCCGTATTTAACAAGCAATAGAGTACATAGTAGGGTGCTCCAAAAAAATAAAAGTTGAAAATTCATAGCTCCCCGGATATTTTCCCATGCGTATCACAGAGATGAGTCTAAAAAGTCAAATTTTAGGATTCTATATTAAGGTTAAGCCTTGCCACCAGCACGATGAAGTTTTACAATAACCGCTATTTTTGGTTGAAAATACAAATTGTAAGTATACATGAAAATTAAAACTATAGTAGGCTATGGGTTTATTATTTTATTGATCAGAACATGACCCTAATATCAACAGACAAATGTAACTCTATCCACAAACTGCTACTGCAATTCCACTCTCACTCCAACAGACCTGCAGATCTTACAGTGTTACACACGTGCATGCTGTTTCAAGAGTTTCCTCAGTGCTTAAAATCTCGGAATCTGTGTCGATGAGCTTTAACCACCTGTAGAGCAGACTATCGTTGATATTCATCCTTTATGACTGTATTTACCAAGTCTGTTATTACCGGTAGTTTCATAACTTTTTCCATTCACGAACAAATAGACATATGGCCTGGTAGTGCTGCTTACTGGAAATTGTCAATAGCTTTCCCCTGTGCTGGTAGTTGCCTAAGGTGACCCAATCAGTTGCAATATTAAGTAGGTTGAACAATAGGCACTGACTTTTTGGTAATCAAATGAATCAGTTTTGAGGATGCATTCAACTGCGGAAATAACCTACTGAAATGGGGGTTTCCAGTTGTTCTGTTTGTCTCACTGTCAGAAGTTGGCGAGCGATTTGTGGGTTTTGGATTCATAAACCAAGTTCAAGATCAATGGCACAATTTCTTCTGCAAGATATCATAAATGTCTAAGGACAGTAACTTCAGCTCCTGCAACATCTGAATCAGTCGTGTTGAGATCAGTCCAGAACTGCAGACAATCTAAAGGTGCATCCATAGCAGATACCGCTAAGAGCCAGATCTTGACAAAAAAGGCATTGAACGTGCAAACACGACGCTATAAATTATCGCAGAGATTCAAAATAATGGCCTTGACGTTCTTCTTTCGTTGTTCTACAACCCCAAACGTATTTAATTGTTCCCCCTGCTTTCCTCAGCTTTTGGAATCGTTCTAGTAACATGAACATTTGGATCGTTTCAGATAAACGAACAAATGCAGAACATCTCCATTTATAGAAATTCCATTGTCTGGCAATGGGACAATTGGCCCCCAACAAACCATATAGCTTGTCATCACTTCTCAAAAATAGTTCATCCACGTTCATTAAACAATCTAATACACACCCAGTCAGTGCAGGAATTTCCTGGTTTGAGATTCAACCCCATAGTCGTTCTTAAGATCCACAGTAAAATTTTCATTGCACAGCGCAACTCCACACAAATCAACGTCTGACTCACATGCAGCTATTTTCTAAAATTCCCATACTGCACCCAGTGCACCTAATATTTCTCATAATAAATATTGTCAGCCACATACAAAAGCTTGTAAAAGAAGTTAATCATCATGAAATAATTAAGTTTTCCCAACAATTCCCATCATGGTTTCCAATTTGCCGATTTTAAAGAAAATTCCTATGTCTTTTCGCATTGTAAAGTTTTTATGCCGGTGGCAAGGCTTAACCTTTTTCAATTGGTCTGAAAATGGGTACAGTTGAACAAAATGATAAATGGAATGGGAAAATTGCCAGGGAGCAGTATTTTGAGAAACTTTTTGAAAATGCATTACAATCTGGAGCACCCTAGTACATAGCGATGATTCGTTCAATGTTCGATGTGCGTTGCATAATTTGTGATGAATAGTTCCTTGATGAGTTGCCTCTGATGAGTAGTCCCTTGATCAGTAGTCCTTTGACCAATTGGCCTTTGATCAGTAGTCCGCATACCAAAATAATGTACGTAATGTAATGATTATCACTGCACAAGATTGCTTTTACAACTGCGCAAATTCATTTACAACTGCACATTTTGTGTAGAACTGCATGTTAAAAAAGCCCTGCCGCTTGTTTGTATGTGCACTTGCTATAGCGCCCCTTCAAGCTCTCTCTACTCAGAGGAGCTCCCGAATGCAGAGTGGAAACTGCATCGGAGTTTCACGCCGAAGCGCTGAGCAATTGTGAGTGAAGGACTTGCCCAAGGTCCTTACGCGGCGAGGTGGATTCGAACCTTGAACCTTCCGGCTTCAAGGCAATGACGCCACCACTACACCACCGCGCCCCACAAAAAAAAAGACCGGAGTTCGATGGCAATTATATTATTATACATTTGCATATTTCACGATGTCCACCGCTTGTGAGGGTCATCCACATATTACGTACAAAAAAAATCGTATTTTCGACAGCACTCTCCCTGTGCATTTTGAAACCCCCCTATGCGTACCTACAAATAAGCTTCTCTACCCCTTTCGTTGAAAGGCTATTTAACTATTTAAAGTCATCTATGAAACATGTATTTTACTGTAGGCTATTTATTTTTGTTAAACATCGTAATTTGCTAGAGCTCTAGAATTTGTTTACTGTTATAATTTACTGTTTAGATCTGAACAGAATATAATTTTAATGTAGTCAAATGCCATCGGACTATAGGATAAAACAGTTATGAATAGGCTGATGTGGACGTCATAATCGGACATTATTTTGTGTACATACATTTTGCCGAGACTCCTCCCCGTAGGCAGTATATATATATGTATATTATATATATTATATTATATATATCATACATTAATAGATTGATTATACGCTCAATACAGAAAGCAACAACCTGGAATGGACTTCCCTTGACTATGCGACACCTCCCAAGCTCTTCTCAATTTCACAAACTGTTGAAGACGGTTTTTTCGCTTGATCTCGGCCGGGAGCACCTCTGAGTAGGTACCTTGAAGGGGCGCTATATAAATTATGATTGATTAATTTGTATTATGCAAACTTGAACTATGTTATCTTTTTAATTAGTGTAATAAGGGCATGTCTACTGTCCTGAGAATAATGTTTTTCTATTTTTTACCTGCCTCTTATTCTGCCGTGCTAAGCAAAAAGACAGTAACTCCTTACCATAACAGTCTGAGTTACTGTCTTTTTGCTTAGCACGGCAGTAATTGTGCTACCATTATTTGGTTAATCAGTATTGATATTACTCTTCTGGATTTTGAACGAATGGTAGTAGAATTGCTCTACGAATTGGCCAATTTTGCAGTTTCAGCACATTTGTAGAGTCGGTTTAGACAATTTAAGTAGACCCCATGTCAGTTGCGTTTACGTCACGGATTGGACAATGATGTCTTTAACTTTAATTCAGTATAAAAGCATTTCCGATCAACTCGTGACCTACAAATCGGTTTGATCATCCAGATTGTCAATCAAATTAGCAGTTATTTTTCCTTGCTGGCCCCCTCAACAGAGTTAATGCATAATATTATGCCTCGTATTAAGTAAGCACCAATCAAAGTAAGTACTTTCATGTTGTATTGCACTTTCTTCTATAGAGTGGTTATAGAAAAAGATACAAAAGTACCAAATGCTGCAATATTTACTGTCAACAAGGAGGATCACACTCTTGGCAATGCGTTGAGAACGTGAGTTATTTCTTACTTAACACTAATTTTGCTCATAAATTTGATAATTATATATCTATAATTTGCGCTTTCATCCTGCACTCCCTTATGATTCCATTCATAGTTGCAAAAAACGTTTTTTCCATTTTTTATTCTCTGCCAAAAAACGTGGTTTTTTGGTTTTTTATTTTTCGCATCGTTTTTTAGTATTTTTTTATGTAACTTTAAATAATTATTTACTGTTTATTATTATTTTCCATAATTTAATTTTTGTGTGATATTCCATATGTTTTCACCGTACTCTCAAGGATTCAGCTAACTATAGGGTCTTTATGTAATTGTTTAAGTCATCATTTTGAGAAATACATGTAGTAGATCCCTACAAGAAATGAAATTTGTAAGAGTTATTTTGATATAAAATTCTTGGGCCTATAATTAATATTTATAAGTAACAATTTTAAGAACAATTGTACAATATATAATTTAGTACGGTAAGCTTACACATCTGTGGTTTTTTGCTTCTGATTAAATTTTAATTGCGTTATGTCGATCAGCATGAACTTATAATGTGGACTTATGTTTACAATTTAAATTTGAAAAGATTTCCATAACTTTAATTTGTCTGAATTTCTTATTAAACCAAAGTTATAAGAAAAAAATAGCTGTGGTAGATTAATGTTACTTATACCAATTATTTTGGCCTAATAATATAGTTGTGTTATTTGCAGCTTCTTGATAAAATTGCATAAGCAAGCTTTTTAAGCTTAAAATGAAGTTTCAGATCGTTTTTTTTCTCTCGAAAAAACCGACGTTTTATGGCCATACATATTTGTTAATGCTTGTATCTCAAATGCTCTACCGAATTACACTGTAGTCATAAAATATGCCGATATGCTTATAATGCTCTTTCTGGACATTCTTAACACTTTAATGATGGATGAGCTGTATTGGTTTCCCAATTAATTTGAGTGCACTTTTGTGGCTAGTTTTATTGAACAACAAATAATATGGCTAAACACTGTAATTTGTGAACAAGGGTATAACTTTTGAATTTGATATATAGGCAGCTGTTGAAAGATCCACAGGTTCGTTTTGCTGGCTACAAGGTTCCACATCCTCTTGAACATAAATTTGTTCTACGAATTCAGACAACAGCCGACTACAGTCCACAGGAAGCATTTACAAATGCCATTACAGATCTCATCAGTGAAGTGTCGCTTTTGGAGGAACGATTTAAGGCAAGTATACTAATTGACCTTCTGATATTAAATCACTGACCACAGTGATTAATAAATAATTAACAAGAATTAAATGCTGGTTTATAATAACATCTATATTATTACAAGGCTCGTTACAAGGGTGCCTCACATAATTGTAATTGAACATTTATATAGCGCCGCTCAAAGATTCAGTGGCGCTCCCGACCCAAGCTAGTGCTCCCGTTAACAAATAGTATAGTGTTCAGGCGTTTACGAAACAGAGGAAGAGAAAGGTCAAGAAGCTCAGAACGTAGCTTGTGAGGAAGGCGGTTCCACCAAGTAGGGGCAAGATATGCGAAGCTTCTGGACTGGGCCGTAGCTCCACGCATGCGCAGGACAACTAAGAGGCCATTAGCAGCCGAGCGAAGGGCAGAGCGGCCAGGAAGAGTGGAGACCAAGTTACGCAATGCCCGAAGATAAGAGGGGGCTACCCCAAGGCGAGAGTTGCGCATAAGAGTCAGAATCTTGAACTCAATGCGTTGAGGTACAGGAAGCCAATGAAGAGTGTACCGAATAAAATCAGATATGTGAGAGAATTTGGGAAGACCAGCAATTAGGCGGGCAGCAGCTTTAAGTATTGACTGAAGTTTAGAGAGGTTAAGAGAGGAGAGACCAGCATAGGCAGAGTTTCCAAAGTCAACTCTAGAACAAATCAAAGCATGGACAAGCGCCTTGACCGCTTGAAGGGAGAGTGAGTGGCGGATAGTACGCAATTGTCGCAGGTGATAGAAGCATGTTCGAGAGATTCGGTTAACATGGTCAGTAAGAGAAAGGATTGGATCCAGAGTAAAACCCAGATCACGAACAGTTGGAGAAAATTGGATATCTGGGTACAATGTGCTGAGGATCTCCATATCAATCTTGGCAAGCTGGACTCTACCACCAAGCCAGATGAATTGGGTTTTATCAGAGTTAAGGCGGAGACGATTAGAAGACATCCACATACTACTAATAGTAGGATAGACCTTACAAAATAATTAAGTTCCGAGTCCAGATTTGAAGGAGTCAACTGAGTCAGCCGATCGCAAAGCGGGAGAAAGACTGTTCCAGCATCTGCGGCCAGCCACTGAGAAAGCACAGTCACTGAAGTGTGTTCTTATCCGCCGTAAGCAAAAATCACTTTTGTCGAGTGATCGAAGTCACAACCCGGAAGCGGAGGAATGCATCCCGATACAGTAATCATGTAGATACTCCGGCGCGGCTCCGTGGAGAGACTTGTAAACAAGTAAACAGATCTTAAATTCCGTCCGATGGGGAACAGGCAGCCAGTACAAAACATCACAAAGTAGCACTGTCACATGATCATATTTCCTCTCATTGCACAGCAGCCTCGCATCGGCGTTGAGAATGGACTGCAAGAAGGCACTTGGGCGAACCGACCACCAGGCTGATACAACGGTCAACCTGAGAGGTGACAAAGGCGGCAATGGCTGCCTTTGCAGCCTTGAAATGAGGCAGAGCTGGCGATGCTGAGCAATGAATGTAAGATTGAGCACCATTAGCGTAAGAGTGATTAATAAGAGAACAGGATGATTCCACATCAGCTGTTAAGAGGATATAGAGCAGAACTCTGTGGTGACCAAAAAAAGCAGGGCACCAAGGTGAGCAAGATGAGTGAAAAAACAATACATTTAGATCACTCCGAAAGATAGGGAGTCAACCAGAGGTGTTTTAAGTCCTTCCCCTAATCATAAAATTGTGGAGAGCAGAGGAGATCACAGTCGACCGAGTCAGAGACATGTTCGCATCATAGAGGAAGCAGATTAACCTGGGCCTATCCATAGCATCATAAATATCTGATAGTCTCTTTAGAGCTACCCTTGCAGACCCACTTTGACATGAAGGAAGTAGGCTAATACAAGAGACCATTAATCTTATAAATGAAAGTAACAGCTATGAGCTAACTCATACATTCACTGCTCAGCATTACCAAGCTGCTTCTGTTTCTGAGTAGAGATCTTGAAGGGGTGCTATATAAATTTATGCGATTGATTGATTGATTAAGGTTGTAGGTAGACGGAACTGAAGCCCTGGCTTTTTTGATGATAATTGATTTCTTATGGGAAGATGGCAACGCTCCTTCACGAAAAGAGGTGAACATTGCGGAATAGAGTGAGGAATGGTAGGAGAATGTCAATCGATTTCTTGATAAGAAACAGAGGAAGAGAATCTAGCTCTGATGACTTAAGTGACGAGGATCAGTCGGAGGTTGAGTTCAGAGACCTCAGTAAGAGTGGCAGAGAGACAGCTTATAGAGGTGAAGATAGGTCCTGTGAGTGAGCACTGAGCAGTGTCCTGGTGGATCTTGAACTCAAAGAAATCCACAGTGACCTTGGCTGTAAAGGAGCAGTCTGCTGAAGCTTAGGAGGTCCTTGAAGGTGGCCCAGATATGCTGAGTGTCACCATCGTCATCACGGGAAGAAAACATATGCATATTTCTCCACATAGCATCGATGAATGGAATGGACAAAGAGTATCCCAACAGCCTGATCCTCAGCGAGCACATATGCATGAACATGCTAACTATGACGAGCTTGGTGATGTAAGAGAGGGACATTTTCCATCAGCAAAGAAGAGCGAGGATGTAAGCCAATGTTGGCTGAATGTAGACTATGTTGGCTAGAAGTAGATGGTTGATGGATGTGATCTGCTATAGAGTCGTCGAAGAGATCAGCAATGGACTGACCTTAGTCCATCAGCAATGGACTGATCTCATAGGCTGCTCGGGTCAGAAAAGTCCGGATCCTCAGGCAACACCATCGCAAATGCCTGTCTTCCAAGCATCTCCAAGTGCAAATCTGTCTCACATCGTTCACTGGCACCTCCTGAAGAAAAGAAAGACTTGCCATCATGAGGCCATTAAAGATTGGAAAGAACCAGAGACAGCATAGGCGCAACCAGGGCTTAAAGTGTGGCTGGACGGTCATGGACGGCGTCCATGCACTTATTTTTAAAATATGAATGCCGTCCTGTCACTTATTGGCTAGCACAGCCTGAAAAGGTAAGGGCGTCTAGGCACTTATTTTTCTACAGTTTAAGCACTGGGGGCAACCACGTCCTACGAGGACCAAATGGAAATTCTTAGTAGGAGTAATAATAGCGAGTGTGAAACGCGCGAAGCCGCGATTGCCAAAGGCAAGAAGCCCCTAACAATTAGGGAGTATGGGGGAGTGTCGTAAGCTCCCCCATCGGGGGTCTGGGACAGAGCCCCAGAAACCGACGCAATTTTGAGCATTTGATACCAAATCGAGTGCATTTTGGGTTCTAGTTTACCTGAAATTTTGAAACAATGATATCGGAATAAAAGTATCTAAACCACCTCGATCTGTGAAAGTCTAAATCTAAATCAGTCAATCAATCACTTAATGAACCATAGTAATTGACATTTGAGAATTGACATTGCTTACAAAAAAAGGCGCAGCTTCTGGGGATGCAAAGCTTAGGCCTACCCTAAAGGGACAGAAATCATGCAACAAATATTCATTGATTTTAATATAGATTTCGACGCCAAGAAGGCACAAAACTGATGACCTTTTTTAGTCATTTGTTCAGAAATTTATCCCAAGTTTTTGCCAGAGATATCGCAAGTCAGCGACGAAAAAAACTGATGACCTTTTTTTAGTCATCAACTTCACAAATTGATTTATTTCACCTTCCTGCTTAATTTTTACTGCACATCGCTATCGCTGCATATATCCTTCTTCTTTTCTGGTAAACCAGCCTGCAATTACCTTTTTCTAATGATTTCCACTGCAAATGACTGCTTTTACAACTGCACAAATGCATTTACAACTGCACATTTTGTGTAGAACTGCATGTTAAAAAATGCCCTGTGTCTATCACTGGGCACTCCACAATAAATTTAAGTCTTTGAAACTGGGAGACCAAATTATACAACCTCGTGCACACGGTCGCACGCACACACACGCGCATGCACAGTGTCACACATACACGACCACCCAACTGAATGAATGCCAATTTATGATTCCCATGTGTATGAAATGAGTTTTATGCCTCTTAAATAACTCGGAAACCACCGTCGGCCTGATCCGCATGCACTCCATCAGAGAGACGCGATTGTAGGACCAGGGCTGTACTCTACGCAGGCATAGGCACAACCACAACCACGTCCTAAAAGTTGGGGGAGGGACCAAAATTGAAATTCTTAGTAGAAGTAAATAATAATAGCGAGCGTGAAACGCACGAAGCCGCGATTGCCGAAGGCAAGAAGCCCCAATGATTAGGGGTACGGGGGAGCGTCGTAAGCTCCTTCATCAGGGTATAGGGCTCCACCCCAGAAACCGACGCAATTTTGAGCATTTGATGCCAAATCGAGTGCATTTTGGGTTCTAGTTTACCTGTTATTTTGCAACGATGATATCGGAATAAAAGTACCTAAACCACATCGATCTGTGAAAGTCTAAATCAGTCAATCAATCACTTACCGTAATGAGCCATAGTAATTGACACTTGTGGGTATTGTGGTCACATGCAGTACTTTATTTGTGATGCAGTGTATTTGACGTGTTACCTTCTTAATGATAATCCACTCTTTTGTCGTCTCTCGTCTGACTACTACAGCACCCTCTATGTGGGTCTTCCGGTGACTCTGGTTGGGAGCTTGGATCGGGTCTTGCGCTCTGCGGCACGCCTTGTTGGTCGCATCCCGAGATTCGGCCATGTCACTGACTGTATGCGGGATGTCTTGCATTGGCTCCCTTTCTTACAAAGGGTCACTTACCAGATATCCTCCTTGGTTTGGCGCTGTCTCGCGGGTGTGGCCCGTCTATTTGCAGGAGCTCTGTTCTCCACCCTAAACGTCCAGCGCCGTGGCTCTCTCCGCTCTTCTAAACAGGCTGAGCTTCTTGTCCCCCGGTCACGCACTTCTATTCTGCATCGCTGTGCCTTTTCTGTCATTGGCCCTACAACCTGGAATGGGCTTCCTGTGGAACTACGTCTAATGCCTAGCCCTAGAGCCTTTGAGACTACGTTCTACTCTGCTCTTAAGACTGTTCTCTTTAGCTGTGGTTGGGTCGGGAGCGCTTCTGAGTAGATACTCTTGAAGAAGCGCTATATAAATGTCTGAAATGAATGAATGTTAATTATTTAATCTGTTAAATATTTTATAACTTAATTTATTAGTTTAGTATGTTAATGATGTTTTATTCAGTGGTAACTGGGTCTTTTCATAGGAGGCAATCAAAGAAAAACAAGAAGGAGAATAGACAACTCAGTCAGATGAAGCAGGTCAGAGCGGTTGAAGTTGAACTGCTGATGTCTGAAAACAGCAAAAAACCACTGAACACTTGTGTATAATTTCTCTCACAAAATTGAGATCAATCTTGTGTGTGCATCAGAGTACGAACTTTTTCATTTGATAAAGACTCTAAAATGCCATTTGCCGATTTAATATCTTTGTGGTAAAGGCTTTGATAATAAGTCAAAGGTAATATTCCTCTTTGGTTCATATAAATGTGACATAAAGTTTAAAGCCCACAAGTTTAAACTACACGTGTCAAGTGCTATGCTGCATACATTCACCAGCTCCATGTAGCATTAGATATGTATGGTGACTTTGTTTTACAGATGTTTAACCTGGCTTCTGTGGAATTATATCTTTGAGGTCATTAGATTTATTAAGCAAGCTGCTGGATTAAAATAAATATTTCTGCTGTTATGAATTAAACTTCTCTTTGTTCATATGTGCCATATTCATTCAGAGTATTTGTATGGTACCTTTCCTAGATTTCAGAGGAGCACTCAGCCTGACCCTGATGGAAAATGTTTTCACATTTTTACAATTTTTTTAATTATTTGGCAGCACCAGTTTAGTCGAGTGTAGGACATTTCCCCCCTGGACAAAACCCCCCCGGACAAAACCCCCCGGACAAAACCCCCCCGGACAATTCCCCCCCCAGGGTAGGACAATTCCCCCCCTCTGTCGAACATATTGCGTGTAAGTGGTACTACTATAAAACGGCGGTCCTAAGTGTCCTAAGTTGGATTGATGAAAAGATATCTTGCTAAATAGAAGCGGGATTGATACAAAATAATTTTTTACTTAAATTGAAGCTGGATTGATGAAAATATTCTTGCTTAAATTGGAGCTGGATTGATGAAAATATTCTTGCTTAAATTGGAGCTGGATTGATGAAAATATTCTTGCTTAAATGGAAGCTGGATTGATGAAAATATTCTTGCCTAAATGGGAGCTGGATTGATGAAAATATTCTTGCTTAAATTGGAGCTGGATTGATGAAAATATTCTTGCTTAAATGGAAGCTGGATTGATGAAAATATTCTTGCCTAAATGGAAGCTGGATTGATGAAAATATTCTTGCTTAAATTGGAGCTGGATGGATCAAAATAATTGTTATTTAAATAGAAGTTGGATTAAACGCATTTTTGCCTAAATGGAAGCAAAGGGGGAATTGTCCGGGGGGGTTAATGTCCTAGGCTAAATCAGGGGGGGAATTGTCCGGGGGTTTTGTCCGGGGGGTTTTGTCCAGGGGGGGAAATGTCCGCGCCCCGTTTAGTCAGTGATATGCCAATCCATTAGCAGCTTAGCTTGTTTTTTTTTATCAAGACTAGTGTATTTACAAATAGCTGTCATGGGAGTACCACATACCAGTAGAGGTACAAAATGAATATTGACACGTTTACACTTTATTAATTGAACCATGCTTGGAAGTTATAGCATGAAGCCTGCATGTGTGTTAACAATTTCGCCTTCTAAATTGATCAAGCATATCTATAGCCACATTGTTAAGAATGTACTTGTTGTTTTTCCATATGAAGTGAGTAGGTGGAGATTTATCTCCATTCTTAAATTCAAAGTATTTACTCATTTCAATGGCCAAGCTGGACTTCACAAGCCCAACACCACCAGCCTTAGTAGGGCCTGGATGATAAACTCTGCCCGTTGAAGGCAGCATGCAAATGTCTTGAGGAGAAAATGGCACTGTCAATAGGTCACCAGCACAGGCATATGACAGTTGATCCTGTTCCGTATCTGCATTGGACAGTAAAAGTTCAGTAAAAACAATTGGAACATCATCACAGCGCACAAAATTTCTTTCAGGACCACACAGTGACACAAACGGAAATGATTCCTGATAGCGTCTTGTGTGATTTCGTTCAATTCTTTTGAAGAAGAATTGTAAAAACTGCTTCTCTAGAACAAATACAAAAGACAAAAGTGTCAAGAATTGCCGAGCAAGTCCATGCTACCTCTAGAATAGCCACCTCAACTGTTCGCTCTGAACTCAGCTACTTCAACTCCCTTTTCTATAATATGGAGTAATTAATCTCAAATGAATCATCTTCAAACAATTCAGAATGCTCTCTTCTGTGCAGTCACCAAAACAACCAAGCCGCATAAAATATGTATGTGTCTGGACTTTTATAAAGTGCATTTTAGAAACCCTCAAGAGCACTAAAACATGGTTGTACAAAGAATTTGCAAAGGTGTCAAGTCTGAAAAGTTCTCAAATGTCCGTTCATTGTCTTAGGTCAGCACTACATCTAATTTGATCTGTATCTCTGTTCCACACGACCGTTAAGAATTTCTCAGTCTACTTGCATTTGCAAGCTACTATCTATCCCAGTGATACTTTGGAATTTGAGGTAAAAATTAGGCAAAAAAATTGCTTGTTTCCGGTAACCCGACCTACTCACTTTTATTGCCGCGGCGCAGTAATATTTGTTGTATTACATAATACAGTGACATTGCCTTCCGTATACGAGGTGTACAATTGGAACATTATAATTAATACATAGCATTCACTAAAGCAGACAACAACGTAAACAGCCGTCTTTCAAGATATATAAGGGTCCGTTAATTAGAGCAATCAATAGTTTCCCAGTGTCAGTTTGACAAGGCAGATGGAGTAATAGATCTGAAAGGAGGGTTTTCTCACAGTAACTCCTTGTAGGTATTCCCTAAAGGGGTCGTTTAGCCTTCACCTGAAGCAGATGATGGCTATACACACTACACAGTGGTGACTAGTCAGTGCCTAGGGTCCCGCGCTACAGGGACCCCACGGCGACCCAAAAATACTACATCACATAACAAATTAGCAACATGTTATACGAACTTTATTTTACACTTGTAATACAAAGATTGCTGTGCTGGCTGTGTCAGCTCTAGTAAGCCTATATTAATAAATGTAACAAAATGACACGCATGCACTAGAAGGCATATATCTGAGACTGAGAGATTGAAGCAGAAATCGGGTCATGCTCGGTGTTTAATTCAGGCATCTCCCAGGGTGGAGGGAACTTCACCTAGAAATGACTACCCAAAATATATGACCAGATAATAGTTTTAGTTACTGTTTACATTATATTGTATTACACGAACTCTAGTAATATATCGTGAAATTATTTACTATAATATGATTGATTATGATGATAAAATCTACTAATATAATATATGATACTATCATATTACAATGAGTATCACTTACTGTTGATCAGGGCTTAAAGTGTAAAAAAAAGATTAGCCAGGACGCTGTATTATATACTGAGACTTAATTGGTCGTCAGTGGTGGCGCCAGGATTTCAGGTTTGGGGGGGGCTGAAGCCCTAAGCCGTTCCTCCTTCACACAGGTGCATAAGAAATGTTTTCTAAAAGGGTGCTCATATTGCAAGCGCCGAAGGCACGAAGCCCAGGGCTGTAAATCCCGGGGAGGGTAGGGAGGGAATTCCCTCCCCACTTTTCAACCTGGGGAGGGAACGTGGAGGAATTCCCTCCCCACAATTTCTCTCAGCTGTGTCACAATGTTAAGGTCTGCAAGCTGTAGGCGACTGCACATTGCCCAATCGAATTGCAGACACTTGGAAACTTGCTCTATGCATAGGCGCAACCACCCTATGGGACCCACGGGACGCGTCCCCCAACTTTTGAGTGGTCCCTAGCTTTATCATTATGGTCCCCCAACTTTTAGGACGTGGTTCATTATGGTCCTCCCCAACTTTTAGGACGTGATTGCACCTATGGCTCTATGATATTAAAAGCTAGCTCTACAAGAGGTGCAAATGTATCCTTTGAAATTTGAAAGATAAGATCTCCTCTTCATTAATAGAAAGGGGAAGGAATTTACAATGTGGCAAGTACGCCCAATATAGGCCCTATGATCCTGCAAGACTGCAGGGAGATAGCGGCCATGCAGCGAGAAGACAGCTAATGACTGTGTATACATATATACACACAACAATCATATATATATATTATATATATATATATATATACATAGCATACATACATGTAAACTCAAACTGGACAAGCTCCTGTAGGTCTATTATATATAATATATTATACCTTTGTGACTTAATGCACGAACACCTCTCGGCAGTAACTTCCCAGCCCTTTTTCAGTCTGCTGATCAACTTAATTGATCACCTCGGGCAAGGACTACCAGGACCCAACACCGAGCGTTTGCCATTGTAAACCCTTCCATGTGGAATGGCCTCCCTCCCTCTATCCGTAGTAAGATCTTATCTTCAGCCCTTCCGCCCCTTCGCTGCTTGAAGTCTTTCTTATTTTCTCGGGGCTGTCGCGCTGAGAGCGCCTCTGAATAGCTAGTACTGTGATATGCCCTTTATAAATTCTCATAGACAATACTACACAATACACTCATAATTCATGCATGCATAACATGTATACAAGTAGGATACATAGGGTAATTATTATTGGGACTGTGGGCTCAGATTTGAAAGAACTACTGACAGCAGTTCATCTCGAGTCTACAGTATACAGCATATTCGACTGTAGGCCAAAAGAGGATTATAAATAATTTTAAACAAATTAAATTCATGGCTAAAAGTGCTGTGCGTTAAATAATTTAAACAGTCTAATCTTTTTCGTTTCCAAACCACTTCAATCTGTAAGTGTGAAGAAAATAGTGCCAATGCACACTGCCTTCTCTATTATAGGCTTAGCAGTTTTTCGCATTGTATAGCCTACATAAAAATTAGCTATTGCCTGAATCTGTGCATCAGAAATGTGACAAACACTAACAGCATTATATCATTATGATCAGATTCCTGTCATTTTAGTTTTTCCACTTAACTCTCTCACCCCTATAGCCCCACAGCATGCAGAATGCCCACCCGATGGCCCTGAGCAAAAAGTATATAATATATATATATATATATAAATAATATATAATATAATATATATATATAATAATATATAATATAAATAATATATATAATATAATAATATAATATATATAATATATATAATAATAATAATATATAATAATAATATATAATAATAATATATAATAGTAATAATAATATAATATAATATAATAATATATAATATATATATATATAATAATATATAATATATATATATTTATATATAATATATATATAATAATATATAATAATAATAATATATAATAATAATATAAAATAATAATATATAATAGTAAGTAAACGAATAAGCCACGGTTTATATGTTGAAGCCTCTATAGCGGCTTTACGGGTATTTGTCAAAGACCACCAAGCCGTTATAGCGGCTATACGGGGCAAGAGGGTTAAAATCTGTGTTGGTTGCAGTTTGTATTTGTGAGAGCAATCACAATCTCGAGATTTCTTCAGCGCCAACAGAAGCTACAAGTTGCGGAAGCCAGAGGTCTCAGTCAAAAGAAATTTAGCTATTAACGAAATCGATAGGCAAGGGATGGCAAAAATGACAAAATGACAAGCCTATTGTTGTGGATTATGTAGGCCAGCGGTTCTCAACCTTTTCAGACTCACGGACCCCTTTTAAATTTTTGGTCCCGGTCACGGACCCCCACTGAAATTTGGCGCCTTTGGAACATTATTGTGACTGTGCGACTCTATAATCTTATATAATAGTAGGTCTAGATGTATGTTATAATATAGTCTATATAGGCCTGCGCTCCTGTAGTGCAAATTTATATAACTTATAAGATTATATATATTTTTAGAAAAACCTTTTTT
The DNA here is from genome assembly GCA_949752735.1 of Lumbricus terrestris. Lineage (NCBI taxonomy): Eukaryota > Metazoa > Annelida > Clitellata > Crassiclitellata > Lumbricidae > Lumbricus > Lumbricus terrestris. The sequence continues at coordinate 24,115,096 of OX457039.1, forward strand.
TAAATTTTAATGTAAGCTCTGGGCATGCATTTCGAGCACATTTTATCTGCTCGAAACACTCAATCTGAGCCCATGTTAAACCTCAAGCCGTGATCGATAATTTTTAATTGTTACCAGGGTAGAATAGCCACATTCACAAAGATATGATGTTGCAAAAGGTGAAATAATGTTGAAAGCTTTCTCATGCAGTTTTGGATATTCATGTGAAGCTTGTATCCAAAATGATGCATCAAGCTGACTCTTGCATGGATGCAACAGCTTCAATGTAGGCCTACTATCACTGGTCAGTTCAATGATTTGGTTCAATTCTGTAGTTTAAATTCCACGAATCAATGTTTGCCAGAAACGGACTGGAAACTCACGAAAAACTTTGAATGTTCAAATTACGAAATTAGAAGTTGAATTATCCATCTATGATTGAATAGGTCTGGAAATTAAATTAGCAAATTGTGGTTGATTGATCTGAGCATTTCTGTATATTTATGTGAATTTATGCAATTGATCACATAACTTTGACACACGTGTAAAAGTTATCGACCACTATCCGTTTTGCACCAGAGATCAAGTTTTTTGTAAAAGCAGACACTTTATCACTAGGGGTGTCTGCATCACTTGCATAGAGGAATTCAGTTCATTTAGCTGTTAAAAAATGGCAGCCAGGTAAACCAGAGTTGAAACCCATGGGTTGTTATTAAAATGAATTGCAGGCTGTGGGTCTTTTTCTCTAAGAAACTCTCTCAAAAGCATCCCGAAATCTAGACAGTCTGTTAGAAACTTTCCCTCTTGATAACCAGTGAACTTCGGCTGGCCTATACATCATTAACTGTCATGATTTCCACATCCGAACCTAATGTAACAAGACAAGAGTTTAGTGGATGTGCCTTGATGAAATTAGCCTAACCATTTTTATGCCCTTGAATGCCTTGATCGAAAATATATTTCAGTCTACACTCTAGCGATTGAAACAAACCGACCCATCTAAAACAGATGAATTTGTCATTGATAAGCGTATTATTAGCTTCATGTCTCCATTGAAAAGGGGAATTTTTGAAAAATTGACAAAATTTATCTGTTTCTATGTTTTTAACTAAGAAATACATAATTTTCAGGACTTGCTCGCGGACCCCAGGCAGATCGCCGCGGACCCCCAGGGGTCCGCGGACCCCCGGTTGAGAACCGCTGATGTAGGCTACATGTAGGAAGTTATGGATAATTAAAATTAATTTTATCCACCTAGTTTATATGTACATTATTGACTGAGGTTGACTCAACTCTTTAAACATGTCTTAACTCCTTGTCAACGCATTAATTTGTTAGAATACTGTAACCGACTTGTCTAAGACTCTAAGTTGATGATCAAACATGAAGAATACAGAAGCGGGTGACATCTAAATTTAGAGTAGACCCTACAAATGAGCCGCTAAGGTGGATGTCTAGCCTCTAGGCCAGGGGTGTCAAAGAGCTGGCCCGCGGGCCATTTCTGGCCCGCCAACGATTTTTTCTGGCCCGCGGAGCCTTCCCTAAAGATTACAAAATTAGAGGATAAAAGTTCATTTTTGTATTTTACACTAAATTTACAGTCAGCGCCAAATACATTGTTTTTTTTACTGGCGTCACTTTTGCTCAGACGCACAGCTCTGTGTAGACTGTGTATCCATTATTTCCTATTGGTTCAAGGTTGTCTGTTAACAAAGGTGTCACGACAACTAGTCTACAGACAACTCGTCTAACGACAAGTGGTCCTGAGACAATTCGTCTACCGACAACTGGTCTACAGACAATTGGTCCAGCGCTTGAGAAATGTAAGCTGGATGAAAGTTTTCACAGGTGAAATGGAGGTTGGATTGATGAAAAACGCAAGAGAAATTAAATCTGGATGAAGGTTCTTTTACAGGTGAAATAGAAGCTTGATTGATGAAAATAACGCATGAGTAATAAAAGCTGGATGAAGGTATTTCTAGATCTGAAATAGAAGCTTGATTGACGAAAATAACGCATGAGAAATAAAAGCTTTATATCTGAAATAGAAGCTGGATTAACGAAAATAACGAGCGAGAAATAGAAGGTATTTTTAAATCTGAAGTAGACGCTGGATGCATGTTGAAATACATGAATGAAAATCATCAGTGCAGCTTCCATTTAACCTAGAAACCATTTAACGTTTTTTCATAAATCCAGCTTCTATTTCACCAATACGATTCGTCTGTAGACCAGTTGTCGTTAGATGGATTGTCTGGGGGGCCACTTATCGTTAGACGAGTTGTCTGTAGACCAAATGTCGTGGGACCGTTAACAGAATTATGAAAGTCACGAAACACTTAGGCCTAGAATATTTTAAAATATTGTAAAAATTTAATAAAAAGCGAAAAGTGTACATTGTATCAAGATATTTTCGCGATATTTGGACGGATATGTATTTCTTTGTTGAATACAGCAGTTATCCAGTATGTTTAATTTGCCAGGAAAAAGTTAGAGTTGTGAAGGAATAGCCTACAACCTCCGTAGACATTGTGATACGTAGCATGGTGATATTTATAGTGGGGGCCTAGGCCAGAGTAATAAAGATAAGATTGAAGATTTGAAGACCAACTTGGTCAAGCAGCAGAATGTTTTCAAAGCAATCATTCACCAGTCAGTGTCTGCTGCAGTAGCGAGCTATGCAGTTTCTCACATGGTTGCAAATTGCCACACCAATAAGGCTTTTTGCCGAGGGAGATTTTGTAAAATATTGCTTGTTGAAGGCCTCAGAAAATGTGTGCCGGGATAAAAAGTAGTGTTTTGCTAATATAAGTTTATCACATATTTGACTTTTGTATGCTAAAAAGTGCACCATTTGAGATTTACTTATAAAAAACTTTTCTGGGAATTGGATGACCAAGCCTGGAGCTCTCTCTCAAATCACTACCCAATTTTGCTCTGGAGCTTCGACACCCTGGCCCGCCACTTGTCGGAAAATTTTCACACTGGCCCGCCACTAAAAAAGGTTTGACACCCCTGCTCTAGGCCTACTAATCCATTCAGATGCAGGAAGTCAAAATGAAGAAACAATTAAGCGACTATATAGGCCTAGTACTTTCAACTGTTTTGGTTTGACAAGAGAACCCTAGTCGTGTTGTTCCCTCTAGTCTGAACATAAAAATATGTGCAGTAGTGTGAATGTCGAGGAGTGGATGGGGTTGTCCATGGCGGACTGCATAAGGAGAGCGAGGGACAGAGAGGGATGAAGGAAACTGACGTCGTTGGCTCTGATCTCCGATCCGCAGCAATGAGGATGGTCAAGATGATGAGTGTGAATCTACAATTTTTAGCACTAACCTTAACACTAACCTATATTAGGGTGTCCCACGATTGCACAGGAAAAATATTTTTCTTGAAACTTGAAATGCAGTCCCTCCAAAAAGTTTCCTTATGGTCCTATGATAATACCTGCCAAATTTCATGACATTTTGAAAATATTTAGAGGGCCTCAAAGCTCATAGGCCTATAATAAGTTGTCACAAATTATACGTACGACATATCTGAGTTTGAAATTTTCGGAGATACACACTTTGATCCCACTAGCGTGCTTATGTATTGCTTAATAACATTATATTGTTCTGAAATACTAAAATCTACAAATATGCAACCTTATTGTATTTGTGAATGAGGTTTTTCAAGCATAAGGACGACAGTTAAGCTTTCGAGCAAACGAAGGATGTAAATCTGTCGTGCACTGGGATTGCAGGCTGCTACCTCTACATGACAATCATCACTGGAGTGGATATGCATAAAGTTAGCAGATTGTCAGTCTGATTGTTTTCTCTAGTTGGTGGAAGTACAAACATGTTGGTGTGCCAAAGTTGACCTCTGGACCAGGACAGGAATCAACGGTTGCAGTTTGGATCCTTTGATATCATGGCAGTGTGATGCATTAATTATTGGCAAATACTTTGAGACAATGGCCTTGAATAACTGCATATTAAATAGAGCTTGCAGTGCATTGCACCCTTCTACATCAGCCATCAGTCGTAACATCTTGTTGACATCACAGAAATCTTTTAAGTCCTGTTGCCTGGTGCATTCTTTGCGTCCTTGGTAAAGTTTGACCATGGTCTGTAATTAAGCTCTTCAAGCCATTTACAGATGAATGCGCTCCAATATGGTTCACCGTCAATCAAATCCTCGACCAATGCTACTGCAGTTTGCATCTAACAAATCATAGGAATTCATTACTGAACAGCTTCAGCGTGGCCATCCTCTAATTATGACATCAAGAATTTCCTCAGCTCTTGGTATCCATAGTTGGATTGAGCAATTCGGTAGCATTCGGAAACCTGGTGCTCATCACAGAGCAAGTTGGATGGGCAGTAAGGCAATATAGATATAATTGCTTTATGATGGAAACGAATCACATATACAGTTGACGACCGTGAATTACAGGGCATCCAACCCAAACAATTCTTAGATTTGTGGTTGACATCTACAGTCAGGCGGTGTTCTCATGTAGACAGTAGAGTCACTGCTCTCTTTGAATTAATCCAAAGCTTTATAATTCTGGCAGTGCTGCTCTAGACGACAAGTCTGCAAATGATGCAACATCATTCTTGGTATACCAGTACTTAAGATATAAGAGATAGCAATTCTCTCTGTTCTTTCAGTGATTGTCTCATTAATGTGGAATAACGGGGTTATCTCTTCCTAAAAGTTTTTCCCAAACCATGCTGCGTTCAAAGATAGTTTTCTCGATCTTTCAGTGAAAGAGTGGCGAGATAGCCAATCGTATAAGACCACGTGTGATTTTTCATAACATTGGTCTGTGTAAATGACTGTGCTGAACAAAATGACGCAGCTTTGATGCAGAATTTCAGCTCAACGATAACGAAGAATGGAGATCAGAGACAATTTCTCGTACAAGTTGTCGAAAAACACAGGCACATGTTTTCTAACCACAATTGTGACAATCTTGCTGACATGTGTAAATGTAGAACGTAGAACTGAAGAACAACTTGAGGTGTGTGCAGTGATGTAGAATAAGTAGATCAACATGAGAATAGTGAAAACATAACGGGCAAGACGTTGATTTGTGTGTAGCTGTATGGTGTGTGCAATTAAGACTTCACTGTGTGGTCCTAGGAAAAAATAGGGGTTGAACCCCTCAGCCCTCCCAGAATTTCTTATCATGAAACAGATGAAGGTAGAGGAGCTAAAACCACGACTTGTTACATTATCAAGAGTTTGTAATGACTACTACCAATGATTGGTTGTGTGTACACTGATACTGTGTCCAAAGTCCAAAAATCTCAAATTTTTTCTCGATTTTTGCATTTGTTGAGCGTAAGACTATGCCCAAAATATCCATTGTATCCAATACAGTTAGATACCTGTAAATTCTACCATTCAAGAGCTTCCAATGGTATTAAATTTGTTATAATAGGATCAAGGGTTGGGATCTACAGGCATTTAGAAGTTTGGACACATCAGGCGCAAATTATGTCAATATGGGTAAAATTTGGGCGGCTTGAGGGACCCCTAAATATTTTTGGGGTGTCATAAAATTTTACTGGTGTTATTATGGGACCATATGGAAACTTTTTAGGGGGACTGCATAGAAAATTTTGGAAACAATATTTGTTGGGACACCCTAACCTATATATATATATATATAGGGTGTCACTGAACTCAGTGACCAGTGGGGTCCTTGAGGGGGCATACTGCGCACAATTCCGAAGGGGAGATTTTCCCTCCCCACATTTAGAAGCAGATTTACGGCCCTGACGAAGCCCATGCCGACTAGGGGGTCTGGGGGAGCGTCGTAAGCTCCCACAGCGGGGTCTGGGGCTCCGCCCAGCGACCAACGCATTTTTAGCTGTGTCGACCTCAACTGGGAGCCCTTTTTCGGCCCTTGTTTGCCAGCTATTTTATGAACGATAAAGTCATGAAAACTCCAAAAATAAGTCGTTTTTCAGAGTCGCAAGCTACCAGGATAACAATAAAAGTCAAAGTTTTATTGTAAAAGATAAAGGTTTTGTCTTTACCGTAATCACAACAGTTAAAAGTTTAGACCAAAAACAAGTTTGTAAGTATGCCGTTGTATGGGTACCGCATAGGAAACTCAAGGGGCACGTCGTATTTAGGGGTTTTTACGGGCTCAGCCCACCCAAAATGTGTGATTTCCTAATTTTTAGAACAAATTCTATGAAGGCTTAACTTATTGTATTTTGCGACCATTGCTTAGTGTTGAGCCACTGAGCAGAGGGAGGGGTTTTGGTGGAGAGGATAGCACCTCCCCACATAGAGACAGACAGAAAGGTGACTCCATAATAGCTTTTTTACAGAGCTTTTTGCTACTGCCCTGGCCTTTATAGAACGAGAGTATATAACCCTCTTCTCCATTCGTCTAGGATTACCGAAGAAATACGGTCTATTTAAGCTTGCACTCCAGTGTGCTTGAGCATATTTTGCTGCGAGTCTGTAGATCCCTCTGACATCAGCAACCTCTGCCTCAGTAAGCACTTCCAGGATAATTTCTGAGTCACCAGTCTTGACCCTGGATTCATACTAAATACCTAATGTTCATTATGGGAGGTTGGTGGGTAGTTGAGTAATGAATCGTAATGCTTACACCACTACACTAGTTTTACTCTTTAGGGGCATGTCTTCTCCAAGGTTAAGATTTCATGGCTGATCATTTGGCAGGCCCAACAAAGCTGCCTGAAGAAAATGTCTTCAGATTTCCTGCAATTCTTTGTTATTTTATTCTTGGGTAGCAGCAACAGATAAACTGATAAAAACTTAAACTTACCTTTAAAACATGAAGTAAAATTCTTTATTCTGGCATCATCCAAAAAGAGCTGCAAATATCACACAGATTTTTTAGTGGTTTACCTTATACATTGTCCTTCCAGAAATCAGCGTTAGTTGGACTAAGCTGTTAATAAGCATCCACCTCAATATACAGCATCAATTACTGAAAACATTGTGGCAGCTCACCATCATGTTAAGACTACCACCTGGCAACATCTGCTTAATTTGAAAGTCAGGTTGCTTAGTGAACGATCCTGTGTCATAAATCCTGTCGGCTACAAGGGCTACTTTGTTTGAGTTGAGTGATGAAGAAAGCAGACCAAATGTCTGAATTGGTTTTGGCAATACAGACAGTGGCCTGTTCCACGGAAAATTCATGACTCAGAAACCGAGTCAAATTTTGAGTCCAGGGCTTTGTCCTGACAGTCCAAGTCCGCAGAAAATTGGTCTCGAGTCGGACTCGAGTCCTTTGCCGGGCTCGAGTACTACATCACTGGTATGGTGTCTAAAGATTGCTAGGTTTTGTGAAAATTTATTTTGGTGATGCGGCCGAAATGCGTTTCGGTGATTCGGGTTTCGGTGATTCGGGTTTCGGCGATTCGGGATGCACCCATTGTAGCTTTCTGTGGTCAATTTTAGTGCTTACCTCAATCACTGTTTAATGTTTATATAGACTTCAATCTCTTAAATGACAGGTTCATATTTTTAATTAAACAATATTTAAACAACAAAGTCAATCCTTCCCATTGAGGAAATAAATAATAGAAAACATTTATGCAAAGTTAAACAACATTCGCATAATAAAACTTCTTCTGGCAAAAGAATCAACTCTAGGAAGGGTTAGATTATGTGGCCTTCAGGGCCGGCCTTAGCTAAAATGGCGCCCTAGGCAAAGCATGCATTTGGCGCCCCAGCATGTATTTGGCGCCATAGGCAAAGCATGCATTGGACACCTCAGGCAAAGCATACATTTCGCGCCCTCAGATCCTCACTCAAGCCTAATTGTTCAGCCCACGTCAGAATTCAAAGATGAACCAGCCAGAGCCTTTACACTCAGCTGAGTAATTTACATTTTTGTTATTAGTACACTGAAGGCTGAATAAAATTAGATTTCGTACATAATGCTAAAAGTGAAAAAGACTATTAATATAGGCCTACATTTTTGTGCAAATGACTCGCCCACTAGAATTTGGCGCCTCAGGCAACTGCCTGCTTTGCCTGTGCCTAAGGCCAGCCATGCAGCGCTCTTGAATAAGCTGGTGCCCCGCGCTTGACTTTAGAGTAGCCCTGTAGAAATTTGGAATATACGATTGCGATTACGATCTTCACTATCGAAATTGAGCGTCGCGTAGTCTGAATTACTATAGCTGACGACTGGGCGCTAACATTGACAAATAGAGTTGTCTCAATTTTGTTTTTAAAATATTTGTAAACCGATTCGTATTGTCTTTTTATTCTAACTTCTGTCTTCTGTTTTTTCTCTTACGACTTTGGGCACTTTAGGTTTTGATATCATTTAAGTTTTAAGATCAAAAGATTCACACCATACACAAAACTAGGCCCTATAAATAACACAGCAATTCTTCAATTGTTGGCGAATTCAGTCGAAAGATGTCACTATGTCAGTCTTAGCCCATAGACATCGGGATAGACTACAAAGAACAGAGTAGGCCTACGGAATGCCATTAAAAATTGAATTTTATTAGCTGATATAAAATTTATGCAGTATTTGAAATTGAATTAGGCCTGCTAGAATTGGTGCAATGAAATCAATAATTAAATTTAAAATTCTTTCCAAAGTATTCAGTTTAAAAGAATATAGTGTAAAAAAAAAAAATCGCCGGCGCCGCGGCGCCCCCCAAAGACTGCGGTGCCCTAGGCAACTGCCTACTTTGCCTATGCCTAAGGCCGGCCCTGGTGGCCTTGGTCGAGTATTGTATGGAGTGACCTAATCAGGATGGACGAGATCGTGAAGAATGTGACAAGGATTTAAGAGGACAGAGCGGAATAGAGCAGAGTCAGCTCTAGAAACAAGTTCGTCAAAACTAGGAAAATCGGCAGGAAGGAAGCTAGGACGGGTCAATTTTCTTAAAAGACCGTTAAGACGTTTTCGGTCCATTGCGTTGGCAAATCCCCACCAAACAGGGGAAGCATAAAGTAATCTTGCAATGGTAGTAGCTCTAACGTCAAACGTTGACCATGGAGACCATGGGCAACCAAAACACGCAAAGCAAACATGGATTGCCGGGCTTTACAGCAAATTCTGTTAATGTGAGCCTCAAAGCCAATCCGATCAGAGATGGTGACACCCGAAGCAACCATCTGCTGGACCCTTTCTATGCCCGATTTGGGGGGGAGTGAGAGAAATAGCTTTAGACCGAGGTCGCCTGATGATCATTTCACTGGTGGGTCATTCCATGTCAAATCAACCAATGGTCCCCACCACACCATCTCAGAATTTGATGATATTTTGTCTAATATTTTATCTAATATTTTGTTTAATTTTTAAATTTTTAAATATTGCACAAATGCCAATTTACACCCATTCGAACATGTATAATTGTATATATATATCTCAGATATATGTTCTTATATGGCCATGTGGGATAGGCAGCACAGTTATGAACAGCACACCATTAAAAAGAGCTTGAAAAGTACTTTGATAAGATACAAATATCATTTTGCTTCTGTGATGCCTTCTGTTACAAAATTCCAGTTGCAAAACACGTTTTTTACATACTGAGATATTCATATATATGTTGAATTGATGTAAATTGGCATTTGTGCAATATTTAAAAATTTAAAAATTAAACACCACCAATGATACCACCAAGATTCTTACATATTTGAAAAGAGTACAACAAACTGTTCACATGAAAAAATAATCAGTTCTTTGGTTCATTTCCTGGCCTAAATAGGACAGTCCAAACTATGCGGATCGTGTTGTTTTCTCGTGATTTATTCCCGAATGTGTAAAAACTCGTTTTTCAACTGGCATTTTTTAATGGAAGGCATCATGGAAGCAAAATGATATTAGCATCTTTTGAAAGTACTTTTCAAACCCTTTTCAATGGCATGCAGCACACAACTGTGCTACCTATCCCACATGGCCATATAAGAACATATATCTGAGATACATATGCAATTATGCATGTCCGAATAGATGAAAATTGGCATTTGTGCAATATTTACACATTCATAAATTAAAAACAACCGATAATACCACCAATGTTTTTGTATATTTGGAAAGAGTACAACAAACTGAATAAATTAAAGAAATATAAGTCCTCTGGTTCATTTCCTGGCCTAGATATGACAGTCCAAACTTTGCAGATCATGTCGTTTTCTCCCGAATGTAAAAAAACCTCGTTTTTCAACTGGAATTTTGAAACGGAAGGCATCACGGAAGCAAAATGAAATTGGTATCCTATGAAAGTACTTTTCAAGCCCTTTTTAATGGTGTGTAGCACATAACTGTGCTACCTATCCCACATGGCCATATTTCAATCGGCAGATGACCTACTTTTCACTTTGTGCAGTTTTCAGGATGGTCTAACACATCAAGTTAGCATTTAAAATACCTCAGAATTTGCCAGGTTATTCATCACAAGGCCCATTACAAACCCAAAAAGTTCTGGGACTTTATATTTAATACCAATGAAGTAGTGGTTGTTCAAATATCACTTTTCATACTGTCGAAATGAACAAAATGTCATTTTTAGACTGAGCTGGGCTCACGAGTAATGGTTCAAACTGTAAAATTCTACAATTTTCAGAATCTACTCATAAGACTGCTAATGTTGTGAAAATTTTATAGAATTATCTAGCATACTTCCTGAGTTATTAGCGATCAAAAACGCCTCAGAATTAAGTCGTTCGCGAGCTGTCGCTACCCCCCCACTATAAAAATGGTCATATCTCAAAGACCATTCAACATTTTGAGCTAATATTTTGCATAGGTTCCTAAGATATGTTGGTTTACAAACTGACAAAATATCATCAAATTCTGAGATGGTGTGGTGGGGATGTTTCTGAATTTTGGTTGATTTGACGTGGAATGACCCTGGTCTTAGCTTGATTTAGTTTAAGATTGCTAATGGCAGCCCACTGTGATATATGGTCAAGTTCAGAAAGAGTCGTGTCAATGCAAGAAGCTGGGATTAGCAAGTAGCTATCATCAGCATATTTAGGAAGACGATTACCACTGTTGATGGAGAGACTGGACAGGGCAGGAAAGAAATATGGAATGCAGATCAATACAGGAAGGATGCAGGTCATGACAACAACAGAAACCAAATGTACAGTCAGGATCAATCAAGAGGAACTGGAGCAGGTGGACAGATTTACGTATTTGGGGTCAACGATAAACGAGGACAGTGATTGCGGTGCGGAAATCAGAGTTCGATTGGCAAAGGGTTATGCAGTGGCTACAGACCTTAAAAAGATATGGAAGAGCCATGACATAACAAAGATAAAGTTATGGAGAGCACTGGTATGGCCGGTGGCTATTATATGGCTGTGAAAGCTGGACAGTGAGGAAGGAGGAGGAAAGAAGAATAGAGGCATTCGAGATGAAGTGTCTGAGATTAATCATGAACATATCTTGGACGGAAATGCGGAGGAATGAGTGGGTGCTGGAGGAGGCAGGAGTGGAGAGGAGTCTTCTGAGGACGGTAAAGGAAAGAAAACTCATTTATTTCGGACACATCATGAGAAGAGAGGGAATATGCTTGGAGGAAGACATCATGCAGGGCACAATGCCGGGAAATCGGAAAAGAGTAAGACCGAGAACAAACTGGTTGGGGAACATAAAGGACTGGACGGGATTGGAAATGGATGAAATGATAAGACTTGCGGAAGACAGGAGACGCTGGAGGAATATTGTTCATGATGCGGCCGAACCTCGAAACGAGGATGGCTGAGAACAGAACAGAATCAGCAAATTAGCATTGTACCCGTGCCCATAACTATGAAGTACTCAGTACTTACTTGGCCCTGATGGTCAACGTAATAGAAATATTCTCGAACTTTTGCTTCTGGCGCCTGGCCTTGTGTATATTGAACACAGTCACTCAACCATCTTCGACACGATTGCAGGATCAACGAAAGTGCAACCCTCGAGAACATACCGGTACTTTCGATAATAAAAAAAATGTGCACACGAGAATACATAAGAGTAAATTTCTATAATGACTCGGGGTACGGTAGCAAGTAAACAATATGGTGGCCACAGATCAGCGCATAATAGAGCGTTGTCACGTGCGGCGATCAATAGCCCAATAAAGTAGCCCAATAAAGTAGCCCAATGTTTTCAACAGTTTCCGCGAAAGTAAGCACGTCAAGAATAGTTTATTTATTTAATAATCTGTGTTAGCGGTGGTCATATGACAGTTGGACCACAGTATAAATAATCAACAGTAGGTCTACTTCGAACCTCGCTGTCGTCAGAATAAGTGACGAAATTTGAAAGTGAGGTTGGCCCCGCCCACTGTCATCCGCCATTTTCGTAGCAATACACGCCCAGAGTGTATAAAGGAACACGCCATAGGCATCTTACATTTACTATTAATAGCAACATATTAGTCCGGTCAATTAAGTCTTAAACCTGGACATTTACTATGGCAAGCAAATTTTTGCTCGAAAAGTTTTTAAATACACTAAACCAAAGAATATATGGTAGAAATCCTAACAAAATACGATATGGGGAAATAATTAAAATTTTGAATTTAGTTTTGAGCAGACGACCAACAGCCACGCCTATACGAGTTTGTTTACATCTCAGGGACTGGCGGAAGTACGATTTATCTGCTGGATACACAGTGAAATTACCGATAAAAAAATTAAATATCGATTAATATATTTATTATCTCAACTATGTAAATGTCGATCTTGGAGACAAAAATAAATAAAATTTTATGCAAAAACTCTGCAGTGTCTTGTCGATAACTACCCCGCAGTTAAGGCCACGCTCATAATGCATAGGCGATGACTAAGCGAAAAGCTATACGAACAGTCATAATTTGTACCACAATAATTAACGATTTAAACATATTTCCCCATGTTGGAATTTATTCGGATTTCTACTGTAGTTTAGTAGGGTATTTACGTACAATATTCTGCCAAAAAAGGTCTGCCGTAGCAAATGTCCGGGTTCATGATGAATTTCCCGTATTTTGACTGGGCTTTATGTGATGTCTATGCTGGTCATTAGCTGCCAAAATGGAGGCTAACCACGTGACCAAAGAAAAAGTTGTCAATAGGCAGCAATACGAGTAGACCTACTGTTGATTATTTATACTGTGGTTGGACTGAAGAAAATAATTATTGTCAAACAGAAGTCGGATTGATGAAGATCATTTTCCTTAAATAGAAGTGGGATTGGATGTCATGTATTTCAACATGTATGTTTCGTTAATCCAGCTTCCAATTCTAAATACCTTTTATTTCTTATTTCTAAATGCCTCAATTTTAATTATTTACTTGCTAAATTAACGTGCTTACTTTCGCGGGAACATTGGGCTACTTTATTGGGCTACTGATCGCCTCACGTGACAGCGCTCTATTATGCGCTGATCTGTGGCCACCATAGTAATAGTAATAGTAGTAATTGAACATTTATATAGCGCCGCTCACAGATTCAGTGGCGCTCCCGACCCAAGCTAGTGCTCACCGCTAACAAATAGTATAGTTTTCAGACGTTTACGGAACAGGGGAAGAGAAAGGCCAAGAAGCTCAGAACGGAGCTTGTGAGGAAGGCGGTTCCAAGAAGTAGGACCAAGATATGCGAAGCTTCTGGACTGGGCCGTAGCTCCACGCATGCGCGGGACAACTAGAAGGCCATTGGCAGCAGATCGAAGGGCAGAGCGGCCAGGAAGCGCGAATACAAAATGGAATACAGCGAAGACCAGGGCGGAGCTTCATATGTAAATGACGATTACATGTCAGCTTGATCAATAATAATTTGCGCTCATTTGTATTTTAACAAGCCTTAACGCAATAAATGGTCCTGTAATTTACCAATAAAACCGGCTCATTTAGTATAAATCGTAAATTTATTAAGCATTTTATAGATAATTATGCGAATCGCACATGAGAAATGCAAAGTTCGGAACTAAAGGATTTTTTTTAACATTTAATCAAAATTTGTTTCCAATCGACGATTTGCGGTTTGCGATCTCGGATTTTCCGGGTTGTTATAGCGCTTTAATTTATTCCTGTAAATTTTCCAAAATGCCACGAATTGCCGCAATTTTCGGGCAATTTCTCCACGTGAATTTACTGCCATTATTTAAAAAAATTCTACCGTGAAAATTAAAACTTTTTCGCGAATTTCGTCTCTAATACACAGGGACGTCATTTGGGGGGGGAGGGGGCATTTGCGCCCGCCTGAATTTGACCGATTGTGCTTACACATGACATATTTTGCAACGCCACAAAATACCAAAAAGCCTGTGTTCATAGGCAACAGATATCGGCTTATATATATATATATATATATATATATATATATATATATATATATATATATATATATATATATATATATATATATATAGATATATATATAGTCTGCAACAGGGAATGAGCTCTGGCTGATATTCGAAAGCCGTAGTTTATTCCCGCTATATAAAGAGAAGACCTTGTCCCAGGTCAGTAAGCTCACCAGATGTGTGCATAGGCGGAGACCTGGGCCGAGACTTGGGGGGGGGGCGGAAATTTTCTGATGGACGAATGGCTGAGTGCCGCAGGAAAATTTCCATCTTTTTCCGGCAAAAATTTCTGACAACCGGCGAAATCTCGAAAAAAATTCTATTTTCGCCGCCCAAAAAGTTGATGACCTTTTTTTAGTCATCCGGCCAAATCCCGACGAAATTTTCTGTTTTCGCCGTCAAAAAGTTGACCTTTTCCCCCCTTCTTTTCTTTTTTATAGTCTTGACCCTCAACGATTGGGGGGGGACAAATGCATGGGCCGTCCCCCCAACACCTTCGTTGGGGGGACCGGTCCCCCCCTAGGTCTCCGCCCATGGATGTGTGGGTCCTGTGACTGCATGTTTACTTCATGTATATTAAACATTTCTTTGAGTCATATCTTTTCCAGGTTGATATAATCACTCATGACTATCTGCTTGCTCTCCCAACTCCTCAAGTTCTTTATGTTGAAGTAGCCTATGCCTTTGGATATCGCTTTACATATCACCAGCCCACCTATGTATTGTAGAGGCTAATGGCAGACTACTGGATTTACATTACCCACCACAATGATAAAATCCTAGTAGCATCACTGGAAGTCATCTGTGATCCATTCAGCCGTAATTCAATATAGGCCTAGCTCTTTTTCAGACAAATCCAAATATCTTATACATGTATCAGTGCTTTGGCTTAAATTAAACAACTGACGTCCAACAAGCCATTGACAACAAGCCACTTCAATGATCCCATAGATAATAAGTCATTAGTCCAAAAATAATTATTACATGCCTAGTGCATGCATGCAATATTGCTTTGTGAATTGTTATTAATGACAAATGAAATAAGTTTGTTTGAATTTCCACAGTGCAATAGCAGACAGACCGCAAGCAACGAAAGGCTGAAGATTACATCCCGAATAAGATCTTACCACGGATAGCAAGGTCATTCTACATAGAAGGGCCTACAATGGCAAAGGCGCTGTGTTGGCCATGGCAGTCCTTACCCCAGGAAGCCAGTGAAGAACATCAGTCAAGTGGGTAGAAATGTGGGAGTAGCCAGGTTAACAGTTAAGCGTAAACAACACAAGTATCTGAACTGTAGTCTTTTATATTCATGAAATAAAATAGTAAATTAAACACATCACCCAAAACATTTTCATCAGAAGCATGTAAAAGGGGTCAAACAAGAAGCCATAAATTTGAAGTTACTCTTGCTCCTATTTTATTGTCATTGATCTGCTTTAGAGAAGTCCTGAAAACTATATGAGCATCCAGATACGAGAAAATAATATGATTGCAGTGCCATGGTAGAACACATGTATTTAATGTTAAACTGCCTATACAGCCTTAATATATTCTGAGCATTACTTGCCAAGAGACAGACATTTTTCAAGCATTTTTAGAGAGTGTCAGTATTGATGCTGTTCATGGTGGTTATGAAGTAGTAGCCATTTATTGACTTCACCAAACACAAAATAACAGCAATCATTAAAAACTCAATGACTTTAAAATGATTGGAGAACAATTATTATAAACAACATGAAAAATAGCTACTAAGGCAGGTGTCTGGGCTGCGAAGTGGAGGAGACAGGGCATAAGAGCTCTTGAAAAACATGACATGACTTAAGTCTAGTAGACATAGGTTGACAGGTTATTAAAAAACACTATATGAATATGTTTATTGCACACAAAAGTCAAACAGTGCAACCGTGCGTCAATAAAAATCTGTCTTTAACATTTCCTACACACAAGTTGGAAATTGACAAATACCACTACATGGCATGATTGATAGCTTTAGCTCTGTTCAGTTTGTGCTTCAAAGGCATTTACAAATCAGAAGACTTAGTCACGTCTTAACTTCAGAAGACATTCGGCAGTTTAGGTTCATATTCCATGGGTAGAAACGATTGTTCTGTGCACAGAGGTCAACATACGCTTAATACCTCGACCTTATAGACATTATAAAGCCACATACATGAATGAATTAGCATAATTATATCTCGCCTACAAATTACATTATTATTTTTAAATTCAAAATTCCGGTGTTTCTCCAATTTCACGCAGTACAACATGGTATCATCTGATAATACTTTGCTATGAAAAGTAATGGTAATATTGTAATTTTATATAGTGCCACTTCAAGAGAACTCCTCAGAGGCGCTCCTGACCTGACACCAAACCACAATCAAAGAGAATGGTTTTTAAACGCTTTAGAAACTTGCACGCGACTTCCAACCCAAATAAAATGCGTTTTTCCAGAATTTCAGCAATTGAGCTTTCAGGAACGCTTCCATAATGGACTTTATCAACTGCAGACTGAACACAGTGAACAGATGCAGGAACTTCTACATCCATGACCGAAGGTCTAATCCTGCGGCTTAAATCCCCATGAAGCAAGTCCAGCCAACCAGATGGAGCTGGACTGCCTGTGGCCACCTCATAGAAAACATTATGTTTATCAGTGACTTGGTATGTAGAAGGAAAATCTTGACTTTGTGTTAATACATAATGTGCATGCTTACAAAATTTGCCGGTCGAGCCAGCAAAGCAAGTGCACATGGTAGTCGCCATGTTCACAGTATACATGGTGCCATCTTGCTTGCTGGAAGCAACATCGTACACATCATCAGATATTTTGAGTATAAGCTGGTCAGTGTATGGTGGAAACTTGACTGGCAAGCGTTGCTTTCGGTTGCTCGCAAAGTCGAGTAGGCGTCGTGCGTAGAACCCAGAAAAGCGCTCACTCATGAAGTCGATGAGTTGCACAAGGTTGAAAGCTCGAGTTCTTTGAAAGATCTGAAATATAATGCATAACAAATATCGCATTTATAGTTGCTTACAATGACTGTTCAGTATGCTAGAACCCAAATGTCGGAATGACAGATAACATGCTTTTTGCCATGTACCTCACAGCCAATATTAGAGATAATATCATGCTTTCTTCTCAATACTTAGGCAGTTCATATAGGTCAGTGGTTCTCAAAGTGGTGGTCCGCGGACCGGCGCCGGTCCGCGGAGACCTGATCACCGGTCCGTGAAGAAGTCTGAGAGTGAAAATAAATTATAAATATTAATTTATATATGTTTCAAATTGTGAAATCATTTGAATTGTTATTCAAAATTTATTCATACTTATTCCTCGAATTTAAAAAATACATTACCAGTGCCTTATAATTATTAGGCTAACTCGCCAACTGGCTTTTAAAATAATTTGCATTTTTAAAATAAATTTCTGCTTCTATGACTGCAGTCAGTTTCGTTTTATTTCTGTTGATTCTTTGGTGTGCGATAGTCAAGTAAACGCTGATCAATCATTAAGTTTTCCTGCTGGATGCAAGTCTTTTAATTTTATAACACGATATAAAATTATAAATACAAACAAAATTTAATGTGTTTGTGTGATTTAAAAAATTTGCAAAATGTAAGCAAGCCTGTCTGGGCATTTCTAAAAAAAAATTAAAGAACATTGTTAGAGCATGGCCGCTCAGACGCTCTGAGCACATAAAATGATAATTCTGAACTGGTTCCTATGCAAACATCCATGTTATAAAAAGGAATCAACCATTCACACGAAAATATGATCCACTATATTTAAGATGTGGTGACATTATGATTTCTGTTTTTTTTCGAGCTGGTGTTTCCATCATTAGCGTACAATCTTAGTAGTAGGCTATGTCATTATCTATTTTTGCAGATCCTCTTACGTTAACAAAAATTCTAATCTTGCTTGAAGCTTTGAGTTCAAATTTGAAAAAGGCAATTAAATGACAATTAAATTGAGAAATAGCAAAAATGAAATGCTCTTAGGAATATGTTCTAATTAATGAAACAAATCACAGACACTGACCATGTCCTTAAGAATACGCAATTACGCATAGATGCTTCGACATAATTATTAGTGTTGTTGCCACGCAGAAGTGTGTCACGGCGAAACGCAGAGCACCAATCTGCCTTTCGGTTGTCGTAAAATTGTTGCACATGATTTTTGAACAGTGGATACTTGTTGACAACTTCAGACCCAAAGAAGACTTGTTCACTGAAAAAATTAATTCTCATGGAATGTATCACAAAGTTTACAGAATTATGAACATATTGTAACCCTAAACATTTCCTAAAACATAACTTAAGCACAGATGAAGTTTATAATGGTGTGTACATATGTGTAACACTTAATAAAATAACTAAGGAAACAGACCATATAAAACTGGTTTGTCTTCTTTGACAACACCATGTGATGACAGCAGCAACCGTCTCCACTGAGCTTGGAGTACAAGTGAAACCAGAGTAATGACACACTGTGGTGTACCAGCACTAGTCAGCAATTAGGTGTTTAATAAGAATGCTACATTACATAATTGATCACACGCATGAATAAGTCTGTGATACTGAAATGCGAACTGGTGAAATACTTGATACATTCCAAGTTACCTGTCAGTGAGAATGGTCTCAGTTTCAGCATAAACCAACTGCTTGAAAAGACCATATAAAACGGGTATGTCTTCTTTGACAACACCGTGTGATGACAGCAGCAACCATCTCCACTGAGCTTGGAGTACATGGAACTGGCATAAGCAATGTCTGGCTCTGAGCAAAAAATACCAAGAGATCAACATAAGTAATGAGTAAAACAATCAATATTGCACTAAAAAAACAGTTGAAAGATTTTTGCCACTTCATAGGCCATGGTTTAACAGTTGAAAAATCAAACAGTTCTTAATTTATGCCAAATACTACTTTCCGAAGTCGACACCAAGCACCTATTCATACCATTCTACAATAAGTTATATGTAAACATATAAAGTCTTAGACACGAAAATGTCTAATGAAATATGATTTCAAATGCAGTTCGGTTTAAAATTGCCAATATCAGATGCATTAGGCAGAATGGCAATTGTGCTACAAGGAAGTTTCAAGATTGCACCACATCATGTATTGTGGAATTTATTGCCAGTGTTACAGAGAGGTAAATAGGGCTTACGATGGCCACACAGTACGAAGGGCTGCCTGCTCTGCGGCACTGTCATCCGTCATGAAGAGCATTGGGCCATGATTTGCTCCACGACTGAAGAAGCACTGATCCGGCAAAACTTCTTTCACAAGATTGAATAGAGACGTGAGGGCCTCTGCGCTATCCGATGGCGTAATAGCAACAGCAAGAGGTAAACCTGAAGAAACATTCAAATGATCTTTACACATATAATTCAACCCAATTTCAGTCATTATTAATAATCTGCCTAGTGGTACTCGGTTTGAAATCATTACATCACACTTCAAGTTACCAAATGCATATTTAAGCCTTTTCGTTACAAAGTAATGTCAGCTCCGTTTCTCAATGGAGACTGTCACTTCTTCACTCAGCTAGACGACTGAAAGTAACTTTTATGAGCGTCTGTCACCACTAAACATCTCATCAGTTCAGTGCCTTGTCTAGAATCGAATCTTCACCGTTTTATCACTCTGACGTCCTCATATTTCGTTAGTACGTAATTTTTATTAATATCAACGTTGCAATTGGTCAATGTTTATTACTATCCACATCATCTCCACTTCAAGAGTCAAAGCTCCATGCTTTTAATATCTAATGTATTATATATATATATATATATTTATGTGATGCCACAATATCTAATTAGTTAATTGCCACGTTAATTGCCTGTTCACTCTTAACTACATTACAGAATTAAGGAAAAGATTATTAGTTTGTTCGATAAGCAGATAATTCACTACGCTAACCTAACTGCTTCATTGCTCCACACAGAATATTAGCTGGAAACTATTTCACAATTGTTAGTCATAAGCTTCACAAAGTAATACATAAGGTTGTCAATACATAAGGTTCTCCTAAGGTTGGTCATGCGACAGCTTTGCACTTCTGGTGCTCTGCTGCATAATAAAACTCATTTAATCAAACACAAAGACAAAGTTGCAAATCCTGTAGGATTATCAGAACTTCTTTTGCTCTGAGGATCAGAAAAATCTGTGCATGGCTATTCGATGCTACAGATGAAATAAGAATGCAAACATGACATTTTCATGAAATGTAGCTTCATGAAATAAAAAACCAAGAACTCACCTCCAGTTTGGCTGTGTGTCATGAAAAGAAAAATTCTGTATCCGTCACGATCGAATCCACCGGAGGAATCAACAAACACTAGTTCTCCTGACTCTTGTATGGACTGGTGAATCCTTTTCATAAGTGGAGTACAGATGGCAACAAGATGGCCAGAATTGAATGATTTAACTTTGACACATGTCTCCCCTATTTCATGATTGAGTCTTTGAGCAAACTCTTCCAGTTTATCAATGTTACAATGCTGGTCACCGTACTGCTTACGAAATTCCTTCACAAAAAGGTAGTGGCAATGTCTGTAGTCTGGGCAGATTGAACGGTTTGCTAAAAGCTGCTCTAAACTTTCAGTTTCGTCCATGTTGTCTTCCAATTCCATCCGAACACACTCAAGAGCAGAGCTAGGGCTGTGTCCATTTCTGAAGAGTTGCAGGATCTTCTCATCCGTTTCGGAACTAACAGCATAGTGGCGAACAACATCAGCCGCTGATAACGGATGATTATGTTCCCACCTCAAATTAATTAGACACAAACCATCACGGTGCACTTTTGTGCGGTCTTTCCTGATGCACTGCGGACAATGTCGTATTGTAACAGTGGCTTTGGCGTTGCATGCAGTATGTTTACGATAACCAATAACACCACCCTTGACATTATGATGACATTTATAGGTTTTCTTGCATGTGACATATCTTCCATCACATACAAATGTATTAGATATGGTAAATTGAGATTTCGATTTCTTCTCAAAGTTCTTTAACCATTCAGAAAATTGTTCTTCATTGTCGACGTTTAGAGTGAAAATTGAATGAAATGCTTCAGAGTTTGACAATAGGTCACTGAATGATTCAACAGAGTATTTGTACATGTCAGACATCGGTAAAAGCTGGAAACAGATGAAACAATAGCTACTTAGAAAATTTCCTCCCAGAATGCGCCTTCTTTTTACTGGGAAAGTGTGATGTGATAATTGTTACCCGTGCTTATATACATGTAGTACTATTTTTAGTCCTATCCGACGCTATACTCATTTACCAACATTACCGCTCGTCTAATAGAGTAGGCCTATATGTTCCCTCACCTTTCGCAAGCGGTCATCCATATCGGATGTCGTTCGTATAAAATTAATAAACAATGTAGGCTAGTTAAATATATCCGCAAAGGCGAAAGATGCAAAATATAATCACTTGAAATAAAATGACGAGCGAATCTAAATATGAGGTCGTTGATCTAAATTCACATACGCATCAGAAACGCGGCTGTCGATTGGCTATTGTTTCGTTAGCAGTGATTGGTCAAGCCAAAATGTATTGATGATTTACATTTGAAACTCCGCCCCCTTTGATCGAGTGGTCTTCGCTGTATTCCATTTTGTATTCGCGCGCCCGGGGTCACAGAGGATAGAAGAAAAGAGGGATACATCTGCCTTAGAACATAACATGTCAAAAGTAGGGGTGTTAGAGGGTTCTACCGAAATGTCTATGTGGATGTGACCTACCGGGTGAGAGGCTCATCTGACCAGTGGTATGATGTTGAGTATCGAAAGGCGAAGCGTCAGGTCAGCAGACTCGAAAGGCGCTACAAGAAACTGCATTCCGACTACGCTCGTGAGCAGTGGATCAGAGAATTTAACAAGTTACATCAGTTGTGGAGTCAAAGCGTCGGCGTTATTGGATGACGAGGATAGACACACATCGTGATCCTGTGGAGCTCTGGCGAGTTATTGATGACGGAAAGTGTGTAGAAAAGTTGATGAGTCACTGGGCTTGACTGCGACTGATGGAGCGGTGCCTGCGGAAATCGTTGACATCTGGTCAGAGGATCGATTTCAGGACTTCAAGCCGGTCGCGATAGAGATGGTTGGCGAAGCAGTGGACAAGTATTCAATGCTTGACCCTATACCGACCTGGCTCCTCAAGTCGTGCATCGATCTGCTGGTCCCATTTATCACCGTGATGTTCAATTCTTCTCTGCAGTCTGGAACATTTCCAGTGTTCTACCGAAATGTCTATGTCACACCTCATCTTAAAACCCGACACTTCCGCATGATGAGCTCTCAAGCCAGTGTCGAATCAACCAACATTGCCAAAGCTGCTCAAAAGGGTAGTTTGCAGACAATGGGTGAATTATCTTATATCGGCAAAGCTTCTTCCTAAACATCGATCGACGTATCGGAAATTCCACTCAACAGAGATGGTGCTGCTGAAGGTCTTCACCGACCTGGTTGAGGCGGCTGACAATGGTGACCATGCGTTGCTGGGCCTTCTCGATTCTTGGCTGCGTTTGACACTGTCAATCACGACATCATGATAGAGCGACTTTCTCGGACCTACGCTTGGTAGCGCTGGACTGGATTGGATCCTATCTACGCAGGTGAAGCCAGTCGGGGTTTTTCAACGGAGTGCGTTCGTCGGTGCGCGTTCTAACCAGTGGAGTAGGCCTACCTCAGGGGTCGGTTCTCGGCCCTCTGCTGTATACGGCCGATCGTGAAAGACTTGCCTCCGAGTGAGGCTATCCTCTCATTTTTATGCCGACGACTCGCAACTATACACCACTGGTCCGTCGACAACTGTGCCTCAACTGCAGCAACATATGGAGTCGGGAGTAGAGGTGTTAGCTGATTGGTTGAGGTCCAATCGCATCCTCCTGAATCCGGACAAGACCGACTTACACACCGATTTGGTGTGTCACTCGTAGGAGATGTGATTAGCTCAGCAGTGAGTTTCTGAATATCTGCGGGATATCAGCGCGGCCTTGCACTGTGGTGTTCCTACTGCGTGCAGTAGGATTTGATGTAGTCCGGTGTTAATCCATGTAGTGACTTGTAAAAGTGATTAGTAGTAGACCCTATAACTTGTAAATGTTGAAAAGCCATGCATTTCTAAATTTCATGTGGTTGCATTTGCATCACTCTAGTCTAGTGTTAATACTCATTGCAGGTCTATTCACTACATGGCCTTGCGCCGGACTACCTCAAATCCTACTGTGTGCAGATGGCTTCGTCAGGTGCTGGACTTGCGCTGAAATCCAGTGTGAAAGGAGATCTGTATGTGCGGAGGACAAGGACACACTTCAGAGGGCGCACTTTTTTAACTGCTAGCCCCCACTGCTGGAACAGTCTGCCTACCAGTGTTCGTTCGGCCAACTCAGTTGGGGTCTTCAAATCTCGACTCAAGACATATCTATTTTCTAAGGCGGACCTCTGACTGATTTTGCTCTTGTTTGTAGAGGCACCCGTGTAATGGCATGTGCGTGCGTACGTACGTGCGTATGTTTGTATGTATGTATGTATATATGTATGTATGTATGTATGTATGTATGTATGTATGTTTGAGAATCCATAGGTTCTGTATTGACAGGGCGCTACATTATTAGAAATTCTGTCGAACTGTGTGTATTAATGTGTATGTATGTGGTGATGGGTGAAAGGATTGACCGTCTGAAAAAGTAGACCGCGCTGATGCAGCAGAACTTAGACCTGCTGACGATAGCGTGGTTGCAGCCTGGTTTGAGAAAGACACGCAGCAGTACGGAGACAGATGAATAGACGGAGGAACCAGACACGGAGAGAGAATGAGCGTAGACGCCGCTTTATGCTGAGGTCAGCGTCTGTGTTGCATAAAAGCCCCCGACGCTAAGGCAGTGCGCGACTCCACGGAGAGAAGACTGGATGATCGGCCCGTGTCCTCGGATCAAACGGATCAGGACTGCGTGAACTTTGTTATATGAATTGGCGACTCCATGGATAGAAATCTGGACGGACAGCCCGTGTCCCTGGGATCAGACCGATCGGGACTCGATCGGTAACGTTACTCTGTTTGATAGACAGCGCTGTGGAAAGTAAACGAAGAGCGTCAGGAAACGTGACTGCTGTGGAGCTTAGGTCGAAGTTAGATACGTTGTGAAGTTAGGCCGTTACAATACAATAATAAGTCTCCGAACAAATATAATTTAATACATTCTAAATCGTGACTGTCATGACGCTTCGCCAGTTCGCAATACTGTAACTGCCGTACAACATTCCACATGTTTAGGTAATTGGCATGACGCCTCACCAGTTCCCAATTCTGTAGCTTTTTTACAGCAATTTCTATTAGTCTATTAGTCTAGGGGCCGGAAAAGACGATTTAAACTGGGATCTGCGACGATAAAGAGGTGCCACCAGTCCACTTTATTACAGCAACTTGACTGTCTTCAGAATTCCACTGGTTTACAGTAATTCTACTGGCTTATACAGCCTTCTGTAGGCATAGCTATACAGGCGTATACACTAATCGTACTGATATATACAGTATTCTGTAGGTATATACCCTACATTCGTACAATACTGTTTTTCATTATCTTTATGGCCTGATAATTAATCACTCTAAAGTTTTCTAGATATACCGGGTGGCGCATAAAAAACGTTCCCAAACTTTGCTAACCTGGCAATTAAACAATTTTAAATTAAATTGAATCATAGTATATCAGACTAATCATAATTCATATTTGTACAACACAGCCAAAATTTAGCCCAAAATACTCAACAGTTTGAGAGAAATTGTTGTTAGAACTGTATGACCCATGGTGACCATTTTGCACAGTTGTTTAATGTTGATGTTTTACGCGAACAAATGTTTAATTAATCCTCCGCCTTCTCTTGTAACGACCCTTCAACGCTGTTTCCACTGTCTTATTGAATTCTCTATTTGTGTGTCGTGACTGTCGTCTAATAGAGACCATTTTGCAACGAAGTGAAGGAGCACTGTCTTGTTGAAAGATGCAATTGTCGTCAAGATAGAGTCTACGACATTCGGGAATGAGCTTATCGCGTACCTGGTAACCGTAACAGAATTCTTTGTAGGCCTACTGAGCTACTTTAAATGCTCAGAGTGCCGGTGTCACGAAATAGAGTATCCCCGTATTAATCGTACCCCCCCCAATGAAGAAAAGTCGAAAAAGTCACTTCCACGTGTATTTATTTTTGCAAATTAATTTTCATCTGCTTTGTTTTGAACAATGACACTAACAGGTGTGTTTGTTCCTACTAGATAATTTGTTTTGCTTTGGTTTTAGAGCATTTAGATCATTTAAAACACTTAAGAACTGTCAGGGTCACTAAATAAATTCGATTTGCCTTTCTCTGAACATTGCTGCCCGGCTCATTGGACGAATACCTAAATTTTCCTCTGTTTCTACCTACATGCGTGATGTGCTGCATTGGTTGCCAATAGCCCAACGCATCCATTATCGAATTGCTGCCCTGGTCTCACGTTGTATCCTTGGTTGCGCTCCATCCTACCTGCGCATTCTTTGTCGCCCAGTCTCTGACATTGAAGCGCGTCGGGCCCTTCGCTCTGCTGCGAAGGGACAACTGCTTGTTCCACGGGCTCGCTTGGCTACCAGACAGTGTCGAGCCTTCTCGGTTGTGGGGCCGTCAATCTGGAATGACCTCCCCCCTAACCTCCATCTCCTCCACCTGACCAGTCAATCCTTATTCCTTAAGTCCCTTAAATCTTTTTTCTTTTGCCGTGGCTGGGCTGGGAGCGCCTCTGAGTAGTTTCTTTAAGGGGCGCTATATAAATGCTAATAATGAATGAATGAATGAATGCTTAGGACACTTAGCCTACCATAAAACAATTAGAGTCACTTTAAATTTTGATTAGAGCATAAAATTTTCAAATATACGGACTTTTTCAAAAAGGGGATAGATTAATTCATCCCCCCCGGATAGCTTTCAGGGGGGATGAATTTCTTTATTTCGTGACAGCAGCAATTTTGCGTTGAGATTGATGTGTGCCAGGTGCATTTTCCTGCGATTGACAGTCTCGGCATTTTCAACAGTCGTTGCAGTACTGTTGTTGAGCGACCAATTCCAGGCTTGCGAGCAACGCTACCAGTTTCAATAAGCTTATTAATGACTCGGTTTATGCCTTGTCTTGACAAGTTTTTACGCGGATATCCCTGAACGATTCGCTTGCCTCACCAACCCGTCTCCTCAAATGATATCTTAATAACAGCGATATCATCATTTGAAAACACCATGCTTTAATGTTTACTGCTTCGAGGACTAGTTTAATGAAGGTACTCTCGATCGTTACTTGACGGCGAAATAAATTACGTAGTTTTGTGAATTTTTTTAAAAACAGGTATGACGTTATAAGCTTGCCGCAGAGTGTGACATAATAAACGTAGGCCTACTCTCTTGAAATGTGACATTTGTGCACAGAAATAATTGCTTAACAATTTGGTGTAAATTAATATTTGCTATCTCTGAAATAGATCTTTGCCAGGTTAACAAAGTTTGGGAACGTTTTTATGCGCCACCTGGTAGGCCTATAGAGAATTGAACTACCGGTAACAATATGATTCCAACAGTATGGTTTGTTTAATTATTTAATTAAATAAGATGCTCAAAATGTCCTCCTCCTGCTTGCACGCAAGCCTGGAGGCGCTGGCGCCATTGGGCAACAGCATCATTGATTATCTTCTGGTCCAGGCCATCCCACACTTCCATCAAGTGCTTCAGATCATTTATATCATGGGTTGTTAATGGTAGACTCGATCTTGCATTACGCTCCACACTTTATAGTTGACAAGATTCAAAATTAATCTTGGCTGTTATGGAGGCCATAATGAGGGAGAAATGAAGTCTGGCATCTCTCTTGGCAGCATTTCGATGGTTTCCTTGGCTCAGTGGGCTGGGGCACTTCAGTTGAAAAACAAAGCAGCCTTCTGGGGATAGATTTCTGATTACAGGTAGAAGATGTTGTGATAGCAGAACGTCGTGATAATAGGCTTCATTAATTTTTAC
Source organism: Lumbricus terrestris (assembly GCA_949752735.1). Taxonomy (NCBI): domain Eukaryota; kingdom Metazoa; phylum Annelida; class Clitellata; order Crassiclitellata; family Lumbricidae; genus Lumbricus; species Lumbricus terrestris. The sequence goes on from OX457039.1 coordinate 24,142,427, forward strand.
TCCAGGATCAATGAAGACGAAATGCATCGAAACCGAAACGGACACCATAACAGACTTGCTGAAATGGGATCGCGTACGCAACAGTCTGTTTGCAGCAACCCAGCCAAGGAAACCATCGAAATGCTGACAAGGTGGAAGATGCTGTAAAAGCAAAACGTTGCGATAATATACTCCATACATTTTTACTCCAGGATCACTGAAAACCAAAAATTTGGAACTATCAAGCGTCGAAACCGCATCGAACACCATAACAGACTTGCTGAAAACTGAAATTTCGGGAGATGACGTTGAAATATTCATATCTTTCTATCCGTTCAAATTTATGACATGATATTTTTGGAATCGTATTCTTGGTTCAATTCGCTAAATATTGGGAAAATTTTTAGTATGATTAATCTTCAGAAATTAGAGATGTAAGAAAAACAGTTTGGCTTACATTTAATTGAATCTAACAGAAAATTGCTTGTAAACTGAAATTTCGGCATATCAAGTTGAAAGATTCATATCTTTTTATCCTTTCAACTTTATTTTTTTCTTGAAATTTTGGAATCATATTCTTGGTTCAATTCTCTAAATATTTGGAAACTTTTAGTGTGATATGTTATCAGGCATTGGAGATATTTGAAAAAGTTTGGCTTACTTTTTTAAACCACGGTGTATAATTATATACTGTTTTGGTCCCACGACTGGTTTGGACTGACATAGATCTAGGATGGGCGTTAGTCACGGATGACTGAACTTCTTGGACTGTGGGGATACCTCTAGCAATACTTTATTTAATGATAGTGTGAAGGGAAGTTCTGACGTTTTCTTGACAGCTATCGGTTGTGGGCAGTTTTGTCAGTTCTTCGTTTGTCGTAGTTAAGTCTACTTTGTTCGTACACCTTTAGTTAAGGGGCCGGGGCGGCCAGGGCCGTAAATCCCGGGGAGGGTAGGGAGGGAATTCCCTCCCCACTTTTCAACCTGGGGAGGGAACGTGGAGGAATTCCCTCCCACAATTTCTCTCAGCTGTGTCACAATGTTAAGGTCTGCAAGCTGTAGGTGACTGCACTTTGCCCAATCGAATTGCAGACATTTGGAAACTTGCTCTATGATATTAAAAGCTAGCTCTACAAGAGGTGCAAATGTATCCTTTGAAATTTGAAAGATAAGATCTCCTCTTCATTAATAGAAAGGGGAAGGAATTTACGATGTGGCAAGTACGCCCAAAATAGGCCCTATGATCCTGCAAGACTGCAGGGAGATAGCGGCCATGCAGCGAGAAGACAGCTAATGACTGTATATATATATATATATATATATATATATATATATATATATATATTAGGGTGGCCCTTAGCATACAGCCAAAAAATAAAAATCGTAAAATTTTGTCTGGCACCCTTTCAATCCATGCCAATTATAGAAATAACATTATGTTGAAAAGGATTTTAAAATTGCAAAACATTTAGGGGTGCCCCTCGAGCGCCGAAATTTATTCTTTAACACAAATTTGATCAATTGAATCATACAATTTCAACCAAACTATATTCAACACACTGTCACTCAGAATTTTACAGTGATGACTAATATACACTCTAGTGATGCAACAATGCCAATGAAACAAGTGTTTACTGTTCAATTATAATTCAGTCATTGTTCACTGTTCAGCTGGTCACAGAAGTAAATGATCAGTACAGTACAATAAAATGCAGGAATCACTGCTTTCTACTAATTTGACACGAGATTTCTTTTCGTAGTCAGGGAACTGTCGTCGATGTTCACTGACAACCTGCAGGAGAAATTGGAGCTGATCCTCATCTTTTGTTACCTTTTTATTTAAGTCATGGATGAGTGCCTCACCTCGTTCAGCTCTATCATTGACGACAGCCAACCCTTTGAGTACTTCTTGTTCTTCTCGAAATGCGTCATGCTCTTCCCAAAGGGCAGGATCTTTGGAAAGCATGATCTCAGATAGTCCATGCAGACCAAGCACCTGGAACAGTTTCTTGGAGTTGGTTGTACAGAATTGTTCCAGACCGCTGGTGCCAAGAAATGCATCTGACTTCACACTGGGTCGTTTAGACGGATGATCTGGGGCTACTTCTTACATGGCAGCAATCATTAGCTTCTTGGAGTCATTGGATACCCTTGAATCAAAAAGAGCAAGCCCAATAAGCTCTTCAGACAAATACCAGAGATGAGGCCCTGGCTTCTTGCGTGTAGCAGAAGAAATTGTAGTATGTGGACATGTGAGAAGGTTTGCCATGAGAGTGAAGTCATTCAGAAGAGCCTCCACAGCAATTGGCGCAGTTATCCAGGTTTTCAGGTAGACAACAACTGAAAAGATGGCAATATCACGAATGCTGCATTCTTCTGCAGCAGTCTTCTTGAACTGAGCACGAAAGAGCCACATCTTTATGGTATAGATGACTTTTGCCATCCATCGTGCCCGGTGCATAGCGCCAGGTATTCGAAACCGAATTCCACGAGAAGGAACACCTCCAAAAAAGACAACTGAGAGCTCGAGAAATTCCCTGCAATCGTCTCGTGGCTGTGCAGTTGCTAAATGTCTATGAGCAAACTCCAAGATATCACTTGAACAGGAATCGGTATCCAGTACTAACTGGCTTGTACACTCCGCGAGCTCTTCCTGCATGTGCTCTTTTTGCGCATCTGTTCCACTTCCGTCCGTTCCTTTGCACGCTGTCTTCGACGCATATCCACCATGTCAGCTGCACCAACTGAACCTGGACGTCCCTTCCGCCTTTGAGAGAGTAGAAAGTCTCTGTCTTCAGGAATGGAGATCATTGTGAGAGCGTCTGCATGGGCAATATCAAACAGGTCATCTAGTCTCTCAATAAATTTCTCCTCCTTAATCTTGTGAGCTGTAGCTGTTCGGTGCCTATGCTTTTGAAGTCCTTTCCATTTCACGAACACCGACTTCAACTTGTCAATACAATGCTTTTGACCTCTTACAGGTATACCAGCTCGGTTCCAAAATAGAGTGGCTATTTCTATAGCCTGTTGACTGGAGCAACGGACGGTCTGCTTGCCAACTTTGAGTAGATGCATGAAGACTTGATGAAGTATCCAAAAGTTTGACGATACGTTAGCAACTTTGCTGCAAAAATTTCAGGCTCATAAGAACCAAGTAGATAGACACTTGTTATCCCTCGCGTTTGCATAATTAATTATGAATAATTATTTGTAATATTTCGTATTTACTATGTCTGACAAATGTACGTAGGCCTATATATATGTTTCCAATAGTATACTAAAATCAAATGTCTTTTCTATTAAACAATTCTTCATAAAATATTGCCACCTTTTTTCAACCAGACAACAAACGTTAATAAAACATATATTTGAAATTGTACAGTGACTAAATTTTAGAGCTCACGTAATTTTAATAAGTAAGTAAGTACTAAATATTAAATGTTGATGCATTGCAAACATTAGTAGGCCGACAGAATGTATTAAAGCAATGAAAATTTCAGTTTGCGATTCCAATTATAATTTGGAAGTTTACTTGTACATTATTGAAACTTGAGAGCTCGGGGGCACCCCTAAAAATTGCCCTATTGCAAAGATTTTTTGCACAAATTATTTTCTTCATAATTGAAATAGATTGGAGGGGTGCCAGTAGATTATTTTTAACTTTCATTTTTAAGGGCCACCCTAATATATATATATACACACACACAACAATCATATATATATATATATATATATATATATATATACATAGCATACATACATGTAAACTCAAACTGGACAAGCTCCTGTAGATCTGTTATATATATACCTTTGTGACTTAATGCACGAACACCTCTCGGCAGTAACTTCCCAGCCCTTTTTCAGTCTGCTGATCGACTTAATTGATCACCTCGGGCAAGGACTACCAGGACCCAACACCGAGCGTTTGCCATTGTAAACCCTTCCATGTGGAATGGCCTCCCTCTCTCTATCCGTAGTAAGATCTTATCTTCAGCCCTTCCGCCCCTTCGCTGCTTGAAGTCTTTCTTATTTTCTCGGGGCTGTCGCGCTGAGAGCGCCTCTGAATAGCTAGTACTGTGATATGCCCTTTATAAATTCTCATAGACAATACTACACAATACACTCATAATTCATGCATGCATAACATGTATACAAGTAGGATACATAGGGTAATTATTATTGGGACTGTGGGCTCAGATTTGAAAGAACTACTGACAGCAGTTCATCTCGAGTCTACATTATACAGCATATTCGACTGTAGGCCAAAAGAGGATTATAAATAATTTTAAACAAATTAAATTCATGGCTAAAAGTGCTGTGCGTTAAATAATTTAAACAGTCTAATTTTTTCGTTTCCAAACCACTTCAATCTGTAAGTGTGAAGAAAATAGTGCCAATGCACACTGCCTTCTCTATTATAGGCTTAGCAGTTTTTCGCATTGTATAGCCTACATAAAAATTAGCTATTGCCTGAATCTGTGCATCAGAAATGTGACAAACACTAACAGCATTATATCATTATGATCAGATTCCTGTCATTTTAGTTTTTCCACTTAAAATCTGTGTTGGTTGCAGTTTGTATTTGTGAGATGTAAACTTTCGCCCCCTTGATGTCGTCGCTATCTCATCGAAGGGGGACGCCGAGGGAGCAATGGATGGATGATTATGAAGAGGCGTTGTAGCTTGATAACCTAGAGAGTCAGAATTCGGAATAGGTTGCAAAACGGAATGGTTCATTGAATAGGAGTCGTATATTTCAGAGTTAGCGGTTATTCTACCAGGACGCCGCTCGAGTGGAATAAAGGACATATCGTCGCCGGTTCTCTGTCCGAGAACGCCCGCCGCCAGGGGTCGGGCTGGGTCCGACTGCTCCCTGCCGTAGTCTGCTTCTAATTGGCCTGACACCACGCTAGCGTGCCACAACTGCATGAGTCCTACTCGGGCATCCGCTCGGGCCTCGTCGTCCGCCGCGGTTGTAATTATAGTTTCCCTCTGATCCCGTGTGAATGCGTCTTCTGCTCGATCGCAGGCGGAGTTATTAATGTTCGAGTACACGTGGGCAGTATTAAGGGTTGAATCATGGGAGGAATGTTTTTGTTGGGTTGCCATTTTATCTTGCATCAGTTCACCAACAAACAACACACAAAGATTCGCAAACTTAATCACCACTCGCAGTGTATTATCATTAAAGTAAAATCGCAAACAAACTGTCCGATTCAACTAAAATTACTAAAACCGGCCATATGACAACGTGTCAGCCATTACAGAACGCAACCAGAAAAGGGAAAGATCTTAATCTTAAAGCGTTAACTATCAGTCGGTCGCTATGGGTAATTAATTGGCGCCCGCTAAATCTCGGCGGTTTCCACTATACCGTTTGGCCGTATCACGTGGCACGTGAGCTAAGGGCTGGTCCTTTACACTCTCCCCCACCTACTCAAGTGGTGAAACCACGGGGAAACCAACAAACGGTACTGGACCATTCAAACAACGGTCAACCCCTCTACAAATTTCCATACCTCGGGCCTATATCAAAATACAGCATCCGGCAAATGTAAATCTGGACTACTGGTTCCGCCTACCCAAATGGTGAAACCCGGGAAAACAAACAGTAGATGAACCATTCAAACAACGGTCAACCCCTCTACAAATTTCCATACCTCGGGCCTAAAGCATCCGGCAAATGTAAATTTGGACTACAGGGTCACCGACTGTTCCTACCCATGCACCCAATGTTATAACGCAACTGTAACAAAGCGCTCCAACAGAATGCAGAAACAAACTAACGCGAAACAGTAGAATCATCCTTAGCCTGCTACATGATTAACTATCGCACGACCCAGGGTCGTCTGTTTCCTTGCACAATCCTTTAATCAGAAGTTCGGGTTCGGGCAACACGAACACTTATCTAGGTGATTGACATCACCAACACGGTTTCACAACGGTGAATAATACGTTTTTCACAACGGTGAATAACTGGTCAGGGCGTGGTTTATAAACGAAACCGAACAGGAAGAACATGGGGACGGGTTGGTCTGGGGACAGGGTTCAGTTCCTCGTCTCGGACAAGTTCGTCAAGTCCCAAAAGTTCGTCTCGATCAGTAACATCGTTCGAGATCGGCATATCCCAGTCCTTCGGACAGTCTCTCCCAAAGTTGTTCAGTCTGTCCACGTAAACCAACTTCGGCTGAGCACGGGTCGACCTCGGTATTCGATAGAGCACAGGTCCACTTGGTCTTGATACCGGCGTGTCGACGGGGACAGCCGTACCATATCCATTGGTCAGGTCCGAATGCGGCTGGGCGCACTCGACCATTGTATCGAACCGTCCGATGCTGCACGAACTGCTGAAAGTGAGTTCGCACCAGACGATAGGTGCCCTGCATCCGGTGCAGGCGTTGATCCACCAACTCGTCCACTGTTTGGTCGCAGAGTTCTGTCGCCGAACCATCGCCAGAGACTTGGCCGATGGGCGCGCTAACGTCTCGTCCCACGAACAGGAGGTTGGAGCCGAATTTCGTACCCGAACGCTTGGTAGCGCGGTACGTAGCCATCACTCCAGGTAAGAGGATGCTGCGGTCGTCTGGGAGGGATTCTTCCGATCGAAGAGGAATTCGCGTAGTCTGCACCATCTCCACATGATGCGGTCGACGTGAGAGTTCGTCAGCGGAGGGTCGCGCGGAGTCGGGTTGGGGCTGATTCTCGAAATCGCACTCTTCAACGACGGTGAGACACGGGGCTCGCAGTTGAGAGGGCGCAGTCTGAGTCGGCCGATCGTTAACTTCTAGCGGAACGTCGTCAAACACGTTCTGCCGAGGAGAGGACAGCAGGATGTCTGGGTCACCAGACACATCGACTTCTGTGGTTCGAGCAGGTAGCGACGCACTGGTTACAAGAATGTCAGATTCGCGCACTTGTGTCGGTACAGGACAGGGTCGAAAGTCGTCCTTCTTGGTGGGAAGAACGGCAAACACCTCCCCATACGCTTCGCTCGTAGGTGGCGCAACAGTTCTTGCCAACGATATTTTCCGACATCGCGCAGTTCCAGCTCCACGAGACAGTGCGTAGTCTCGTCCCTGCAGTTGAATTGATCGTCCGCGGAAATTCCAACTCGCGTTCTGTTGTTCCAGCCAATTGAGTCCCAGAATCATCTCGCTCAGCTGCTCGGTGACGAGGCACGGAATCTGGAAGATCTGCCCTGCGATTTCACCTTGCACCATAATCTCACCCAGCACACGAATGCTGGTGCCATTGGCCGCGTTCAGGAGCTGTCGCGATTCTCGCATGTCTTGAAGGCGTACTAACGAAGCAGGAATTAACGACATCTCGCTTCCTGTGTCAATCAGAGCGAGGATCTTGCGCCCATTTATCCGAAGTGGCAAGTACGCGTTAGTACTTCCTTGGATATATCTTGCGTTAGCTATCCTTTCTCCTTCTTCTTGACCTTGTACGTCTGTCCTTGCTTGTGGACAGTCTTTCCGGAAATGTCCTGGCTGCAAGCAGAGAAAGCACCGACCACCACTTCGTCGATTCCTTCGACCTTGCGTCTCTAAATTGTTTCTCGTTCCTCCCTCCGATCTCTGTCGATTTTCCATCGGCACATATCGAGGTTCTACCGAGTGTCTTTCTCTTCCGTCAGATGCTTGCAACGTTGGCCCACACCACCACTGTTCCATCTGCAGTTGACGCTGTTCCATGTTAGCCATTTGCTCCGACAATCTACGAAGCAATTCTTCGCTAGAACTGTCATCTGTTCGGATCGCTTGGATTCGTCCCGATCTACGCTCATGGTCTCCAGTTCTACCTCGAGTTGCTCGATTCGCCTCTAGTCGAATAGCACATCTGCACGCTGCTTCGAGGTTAGTCGGTTCGCGGTCTCTCACGCATAGGGCAAGCTCGGAGTCGTCTATTGCGTCGAGGAATGCATCGATGGCGACCATCTCACTCATCTCCGTGGGCGGACCAGCATAGGCCAGCACCATCAGGCGTCGGATGTCTTGCGCTAATTCTTGCAAGGACTCTTCTTTTCTCTGTTTTCGCGCACGAAGTTGCGTACGATATAATGTTGTCTGGTCCGAACATCCATATCTGCTCCTAAGTCGCTTTATCAGATCGCTCGAGGATGACAGACCTGAGGCGTGAAATTCCCACAACAGATGCGCTGCTGGTCCTACCATGGCACACATCAATTGGTTCACCTTTTCGTCCTCGTCCCATCCATTCTGTCTCGAACAGATCTCAAACTTGACTAGAAACGCTTCCAGAGGCGTTTGACCATCAAATTTCTCTAGTTTCAGCCACTGCTTGTGTCTGTCTCTTGGTTGCTTCTTCGTTTCATCCTCCGTACATGATTTCGGTTCGATGGTCGGCTTATATCTCAACCCATCGCCTTCAACTAAAATCACTGGACGAGTTTCTAACGGACTGGTCACCAAGGGACGACTTAACGTTTGTCCGACTTCCGTGCACAGCCCAGGACCATTGCTTACACTTTTTCCACTCTGCCCGCAAATCTCACTGAGATGCCTACACAGTTCTTGTAGTGGTGCTAAAAGGTCTTGCAATTGTCCAGTCTGGGTCGTCGTCGTGTTCTTCTTTAGTCGTGAAGAATTAATGCTAGTTCCATCAACTTCTTCCATTCCCCTTGCGTACTCTTGTTGACATATACTCCTTTTCTTCACTTCACTGCCTCTTAATATCTCGCCTCTCCTTTCATCTTTCCGTTTCTCTATTTCGTCTCTGGTCTCATTATCAACTCTCGAACACCTTTCATTCTCTTCATCATCTTTTAAGCGCAATCTCCAACTTCTGAAATCACTTGTAAGTTTGGGCTGTCCTGTTTCATCCATTTCAACACACCCCACACTTCTGGAATCACTTGTAAACTTTCGCCCCCTTGATGTCGTCGCTATCTCATCGAAGGGGGACGCCGAGGGAGCAATGGATGGATGATTATGAAGAGGCGTTGTAGCTTGATAACCTAGAGAGTCAGAATTCGGAATAGGTTGCAAAACGGAATGGTTCATTGAATAGGAGTCGTATATTTCAGAGTTAGCGGTTATTCTACCAGGACGCCGCTCGAGTGGAATAAAGGACATATCGTCGCCGGTTCTCTGTCCGAGAACGCCCGCCGCCAGGGGTCGGGCTGGGTCCGACTGCTCCCTGCCGTAGTCTGCTTCTAATTGGCCTGACACCACGCTAGCGTGCCACAACTGCATGAGTCCTACTCGGGCATCCGCTCGGGCCTCGTCGTCCGCCGCGGTTGTAATTATAGTTTCCCTCTGATCCCGTGTGAATGCGTCTTCTGCTCGATCGCAGGCGGAGTTATTAATGTTCGAGTACACGTGGGCAGTATTAAGGGTTGAATCATGGGAGGAATGTTTTTGTTGGGTTGCCATTTTATCTTGCATCAGTTCACCAACAAACAACACACAAAGATTCGCAAACTTAATCACCACTCGCAGTGTATTATCATTAAAGTAAAATCGCAAACAAACTGTCCGATTCAACTAAAATTACTAAAACCGGCCATATGACAACGTGTCAGCCATTACAGAACGCAACCAGAAAAGGGAAAGATCTTAATCTTAAAGCGTTAACTATCAGTCGGTCGCTATGGGTAATTAATTGGCGCCCGCTAAATCTCGGCGGTTTCCACTATACCGTTTGGCCGTATCACGTGGCACGTGAGCTAAGGGCTGGTCCTTTACAGAGAGCAATCACAATCTCGAGATTTCTTCAGCGCCAACAGAAGCTACAAGTCGCGGAAGCCAGAGGTCTCAGTCAAAAGAAATTTAGCTATTAACGAAATCGATAGGCAAGGGATGGCAAAAATGACAAAATGACAAGCCCATTGTTGTGGATTATGTAGGCTACATGTAGGAAGTTATGGATAATTAAAATTAATTTTATCCACCTAGTTTATATGTACATTATTGACTGAGGTTGACTCAACTCTTAAACATGTCTTAACTCCTTGTCAACGCATTAATTTGTTAGAATACTGTAACCGAGACTCTAAGTTGATGATCAAACATGAAGAATACAGAAGCGGGTGACATCTAAATTTAGAGTAGACCCTACAAATGAGCCGCTAAGGTGGATGTTTAGCCTCTAGGCCTACTAATCCATTCAGATGCAGGAAGTCAAAATGAGGAAACAATTAAACGACTATATAGCCTAGGCCTAGTACTTTCAACTGTTTTGGTTTGACAAGAGAACCCTAGTCGTGTTGTTCCCTCTAGTCTGAACATAAAAATATGTGCAGTAGTGTGAATGTCGAGGAGTGGACGGGGTTGTCCATGGCGGACTGCATAAGGAGAGCGAGGGACAGAGAGGGATGAAGGAAACTGACGTCGTTGGCTCTGATCTCCGATCCGCAGCAATGAGGATGGTCAAGATGATGAGTGTGAATCTACAATTTTTAGCACTAACCTTAACACTAACCTATATATATACGTATGTATGTATGTGTATATATATATATATATATATATATATATATATATATATATATATATATATATATATATGGTGTCACTGAACTCGGTGACCAGTGGGGTCCTTGAGGGGGCATACTGCGCACAATTCCGAAGGGGAAATTTTCCCTCCCCACATTTAGAAGCAGATTTACGGCCCTTAATAAGGGCGGTATCTGATTGAGAACCATTGCTTTCGTCAGTTTGTTGTTGCTTCAAGACAAGGTCTTTTGTCCGCTGACATAAGGAGTGAATGCCACCGTCAGTCGACGTTTATGGATTTATGAGTTTGTAATTGTATCGTATTGCTGCTTCATTATGCGAGAATAAACTTATTATCTCTAGACATTCTAGAGCTTTGAGCTTACTTCCGGGACCTCGTTACAATACATTTAAAGCTCAATCTGCTGTGAAATTTAAATTGGCGTTAGACCCAGCATGCGTATCCTGATATAACTGACGATCAGTCCTATGACGAATCATCCACGTGACGAATCGTCTGTGTCTTCCGAGAACTCCGTTGTTCCACATTGGGTGTTCTGCGTTGATCCACCCTTCGATCCGCGAACCAAGCTGAGCTTCTGGTTCCCCGCTCGTGGACTGCTATCCAACAGCGTCGTTCATTCTCTGTTGCTGGTCCTTCAACCTGGAATGGCCTCCCTGTTACACTGCGCTTAATTCCCAGGGATCTGTTCCTTAAGAACCCAAAAACTGTCTTATTTAGCCGTGGTTGAGCCGGGAGCGCTACTGAGTGGCCTACCTTGAAGAGGCACTATATAAAAATTTCTGGGAAAAAAATTGACAAAAATACTGTACATAAATAAAAGGAACTTAAAAACTGAGATTTTCCAGAGTCATGTGATACTGAAAATCTGACATTATGAGTCGGATGTATTTTTCTGGTCCTACTGAAAATGTACTGAAAATTTTCCGAAAAATATTTTCCGGAAAAGTTACACTACTCGTTCTTTGGGCTCTTACTGGTCTTGTGACAGCCTCGTGCTTTTTTCTGTTGTTGGATCCATGCTTTCCATTCATTTCCATCCATTCTAAAATGGCGGATTTTAAGAAGTGTTCAACATTTTCTTATTGTTTTGCGTTGTGTTGTGATTTTAGGCTCCAAATGACAGCATTGCGTCATCTGGTGCAGCAAGTGCAGTTAGTGCAATGACATTCTCGCTGCGCAATCTCGCATTCTATTCATCACCTTCTCCAAGAAAAAAGCAATATAAAGCACGATAGTGCTGCTATCAGCAATATTATCAGACCAGTAACCAAGATGGAGGAAACACCAGTGCAGTCTGCTGGGGTTGGTGATGTCATTGGTAGTAATGTTGAGAACAATGATGAACGGTATGTTCATTTTTTTCAAAGAAACTGAGAATGAAATTCAATTAATAATGTTTACCGTCATATTTTTCAGTTACATCAAGTAAATTCAACTAACGGTTTGTAGATGTAGCGACCTTGGACAAGTTGTGTGAGGATAGGATTAGGCTAGTGGGTGGGGTGACATTATATAACTGACTGGGAGTAGTGACACTATAGATATTTCTGATTAAGACATATAGAATATATAGGCATAGAGATTGGGGATTAGTAACATAGATAAAATAGACTCTTCGTAAAGAAAGGGAGATGTAACGGGTCTATGCGATTGGTAATCGTACATCAATAGGCCACGCCCATCGCCACCCGTCCGAATGCGAACTGGACAGTGGACACGAACACTAGGCATTCGGTACCTGGACACTGACACGTGCAGTCATGATGAACTTACTATCTTACGCTTATCTTGTGCGGTAGTTTATATCATCATCCAGTGTTTAATCTAGACGTCTCTGGGGGGGAAAGTTCCCCCCCAGGATTGACATTTCCCCCCCAGAAAAATTTGACGAAATGATATTGGTTTTTAGTTACTGTTTTCATCATTGTTTTACATGAAGCGTTATAATATACCATGATACTATTTATTATTATATGATTACTAGCTGGGGAACCCGGCTTTGCCCGGGAAATTTAGGATTCGATCCGCTCCGGCTACAACCCCACCACACAACACACCACCACACTCCGACCTCTACCAGTACGCCATCGGAGAAATTTGGGTATGAAGAAAATTTCCACCCCATCCTACCCCCACCCCTTCCACCCCACCCCATCCAACCCCACTCCACCCCACCTCCACCCCACCCCACCTATCCACCCCACTCCCCACTCCACCCCACCCCCACCCATCCTCAACCCCACCCCTCGACCCCCTACGACACCCCACCCCACCACCTCCACCCCTCACCTCCATCCCCCACCTCCACCTCACTTTAGACACCTTTAAAACGGTTAAAATTATTGCTTTTATACGTGGCAAGCGAATGAAAATTTATAGCGAAAATCAGTGTTTTTGACTCCCCGCACCCTGGCCCCCCCTGGTGGTAGAGATTTTCCAACCACTGATCCGGGGGGTTCTGATGAACCTCTATCTAGGGAAAACATTTCAATTCAATAGCCGAGACCTACACAGTAGTGAAGGTTTGAAGTGAAAAGCTCAAAAACTGTGAGCGTGCATTCTGGAAGAAGTCCGTCCGCCACATAGCCAAGTCCTTTCTTATAGATATAGATAATGACATTATTTACTACTATAATATATGATACTATCATGTTAAGATGACACCTTAAAATGCAGCCATTGCAATGTGGAAATTCAAAAAGTTTCTAATGGGCCACTGAAAAAGTACAGCTATTTTGTTAAGATGACACCATAAAATGGTGCCATTGCAATGGTGAAAATTCAAAAATTTTCTAATGGGTCACTGAAAAAGTACAGCTAATATGTTAAAATGACACCTTTAAATGCAGCCATTGCAATGTGGAAATTCAAAAAGTTTCTGATGGGTCACTGAAAAAGGACAGCTATTTTGTTAAGACGACACCTTAAAATGCTGCCATTGCAATGTGGAAATTCAAAAATTTTCTAATGGGCCAATGAAAAAGTACAGCTATTTTGTTAAGATGACTCCTTAAAATGCTGCCATTGCAATGTGGAAATTCAAAAATTTTCTAATGGGTCACTGAAAAAGTATTGCTATTTTGTTAAGACGACACCTTGAAATGGTGCCATTGCAATGTGAAAATTCAAAAATTTTCTAATGGGTCACTGAAAAAGTATAGCTATTTTGTTAAGACGACCCCTTAAAATGCTGCCATTATAATGTGGAAATTCAAAATTTTTCTAATGGGTCACTGAAAAGGTACAGCTATTTTGTTAAGACGACACCTTAAAATGCTGCCATTGCAATCTGGAAATTCAAAAAATTTCTGATGTGTCACTGAAAAAGGACAGCTATTTTGTTAAGACGACACCTTAAAATGCTGCCATTGCAATGTGGAAATTCAAAAAGTTTCTGATGGGGAGGGGCGCATCCCCTCCCCATACACCTCCTCCTCCCAGTCTCAGTGCTATGCGCATCACGAGTGTTCTTCGGACGCTCAATTGTCTCCCCCCCAGAAACCTCAATTCCCCCCCCAGAGGAGGGGGACTAGATTAAACACTGATCATCATCATCAAAATCCTTGGGCTAAACGCCCGTAGGTGTCCGGCGCGCGCGAATACAAAATGGAATACAGCGAAGACCACTCGATCAAAGGGGGCGGAGTTTCAAATGTAAATCATCAATACATTTTGGCTTGACCAATCACTGCTAACGAAACAATAGCCAATCGACAGCCGCGTTTCTGATGCGTATGTGAATTTAGATCAACGACCTCATATTTAGATTCGCTCGTCATTTTATTTCAAGTGATTATATTTTGCATCTTTCGCCTTTGCGGATATATTTAACTAGCCTACATTGTTTATTAATTTTATACGAACGACATCCGATATGGATGACCGCTTGCGAAAGGTGAGGGAACATATAGGCCTACTCTATTAGACGAGCGGTAATGTTGGTAAATGAGTATAGCGTCGGATAGGACTAAAAATAGTACTACATGTATATAAGCACGGGTAACAATTATCACATCACACTTTCCCAGTAAAAAGAAGGCGCATTCTGGGAGCAAATTTTCTAAGTAGCTATTGTTTCATCTGTTTCCAGCTTTTACCGATGTCTGACATGTACAAATACTCTGTTGAATCATTCAGTGACCTATTGTCAAACTCTGAAGCATTTCATTCAATTTTCACTCTAAACGTCGACAATGAAGAACAATTTTCTGAATGGTTAAAGAACTTTGAGAAGAAATCGAAATCTCAATTTACCATATCTAATACATTTGTATGTGATGGAAGATATGTCACATGCAAGAAAACCTATAAATGTCATCATAATGTCAAGGGTGGTGTTATTGGTTATCGTAAACATACTGCATGCAACGCCAAAGCCACTGTTACAATACGACATTGTCCGCAGTGCATCAGGAAAGACCGCACAAAAGTGCACCGTGATGGTTTGTGTCTAATTAATTTGAGGTGGGAACATAATCATCCGTTATCAGCGGCTGATGTTGTTCGCCACTATGCTGTTAGTTCCGAAACGGATGAGAAGATCCTGCAACTCTTCAGAAATGGACACAGCCCTAGCTCTGCTCTTGAGTGTGTTCGGATGGAATTGGAAGACAACATGGACGAAACTGAAAGTTTAGAGCAGCTTTTAGCAAACCGTTCAATCTGCCCAGACTACAGACATTGCCACTACCTTTTTGTGAAGGAATTTCGTAAGCAGTACGGTGACCAGCATTGTAACATTGATAAACTGGAAGAGTTTGCTCAAAGACTCAATCATGAAATAGGGGAGACATGTGTCAAAGTTAAATCATTCAATTCTGGCCATCTTGTTGCCATCTGTACTCCACTTATGAAAAGGATTCACCAGTCCATACAAGAGTCAGGAGAACTAGTGTTTGTTGATTCCTCCGGTGGATTCGATCGTGACGGATACAGAATTTTTCTTTTCATGACACACAGCCAAACTGGAGGTGAGTTCTTGGTTTTTTATTTCATGAAGCTACATTTCATGAAAATGTCATGTTTGCATTCTTATTTCATCTGTAGCATCGAATAGCCATGCACAGATTTTTCTGATCCTCAGAGCAAAAGAAGTTCTGATAATCCTACAGGATTTGCAACTTTGTCTTTGTGTTTGATTAAATGAGTTTTATTATGCAGCAGAGCACCAGAAGTGCAAAGCTGTCGCATGACCAACCTTAGGAGAACCTTATGTATTGACAACCTTATGTATTACTTTGTGAAGCTTATGACTAACAATTGTGAAATAGTTTCCAGCTAATATTCTGTGTGGAGCAATGAAGCAGTTAGGTTAGCGTAGTGAATTATCTGCTTATCGAACAAACTAATAATCTTTTCCTTAATTCTGTAATGTAGTTAAGAGTGAACAGGCAATTAACGTGGCAATTAACTAATTAGATATTGTGGCATCACATAAATATATATATATATATATAATACATTAGATATTAAAAGCATGGAGCTTTGACTCTTGAAGTGGAGATGATGTGGATAGTAATAAACATTGACCAATTGCAACGTTGATATTAATAAAAATTACGTACTAACGAAATATGAGGACGTCAGAGTGATAAAACGGTGAAGATTCGATTCTAGACAAGGCACTGAACTGATGAGATGTTTAGTGGTGACAGACGCTCATAAAAGTTACTTTCAGTCGTCTAGCTGAGTGAAGAAGTGACAGTCTCCATTGAGAAACGGAGCTGACATTACTTTGTAACGAAAAGGCTTAAATATGCATTTGGTAACTTGAAGTGTGATGTAATGATTTCAAACCGAGTACCACTAGGCAGATTATTAATAATGACTGAAATTGGGTTGAATTATATGTGTAAAGATCATTTGAATGTTTCTTCAGGTTTACCTCTTGCTGTTGCTATTACGCCATCGGATAGCGCAGAGGCCCTCACGTCTCTATTCAATCTTGTGAAAGAAGTTTTGCCGGATCAGTGCTTCTTCAGTCGTGGAGCAAATCATGGCCCAATGCTCTTCATGACGGATGACAGTGCCGCAGAGCAGGCAGCCCTTCGTACTGTGTGGCCATCGTAAGCCCTATTTACCTCTCTGTAACACTGGCAATAAATTCCACAATACATGATGTGGTGCAATCTTGAAACTTCCTTGTAGCACAATTGCCATTCTGCCTAATGCATCTGATATTGGCAATTTTAAACCGAACTGCATTTGAAATCATATTTCATTAGACATTTTCGTGTCTAAGACTTTATATGTTTACATATAACTTATTGTAGAATGGTATGAATAGGTGCTTGGTGTCGACTTCGGAAAGTAGTATTTGGCATAAATTAAGAACTGTTTGATTTTTCAACTGTTAAACCATGGCCTATGAAGTGGCAAAAATCTTTCAACTGTTTTTTTAGTGCAATATTGATTGTTTTACTCATTACTTATGTTGATCTCTTGGTATTTTTTGCTCAGAGCCAGACATTGCTTATGCCAGTTCCATGTACTCCAAGCTCAGTGGAGATGGTTGCTGCTGTCATCACACGGTGTTGTCAAAGAAGACATACCCGTTTTATATGGTCTTTTCAAGCAGTTGGTTTATGCTGAAACTGAGACCATTCTCACTGACAGGTAACTTGGAATGTATCAAGTATTTCACCAGTTCGCATTTCAGTATCACAGACTTATTCATGCGTGTGATCAATTATGTAATGTAGCATTCTTATTAAACACCTAATTGCTGACTAGTGCTGGTACACCACAGTGTGTCATTACTCTGGTTTCACTTGTACTCCAAGCTCAGTGGAGACGGTTGCTGCTGTCATCACATGGTGTTGTCAAAGAAGACAAACCAGTTTTATATGGTCTGTTTCCTTAGTTATTTTATTAAGTGTTACACATATGTACACACCATTATAAACTTCATCTGTGCTTAAGTTATGTTTTAGGAAATGTTTAGGGTTACAATATGTTCATAATTCTGTAAACTTTGTGATACATTCCATGAGAATTAATTTTTTCAGTGAACAAGTCTTCTTTGGGTCTGAAGTTGTCAACAAGTATCCACTGTTCAAAAATCATGTGCAACAATTTTACGACAACCGAAAGGCAGATTGGTGCTCTGCGTTTCGCCGTGACACACTTCTGCGTGGCAACAACACTAATAATTATGTCGAAGCATCTATGCGTAATTGCGTATTCTTAAGGACATGGTCAGTGTCTGTGATTTGTTTCATTAATTAGAACATATTCCTAAGAGCATTTCATTTTTGCTATTTCTCAATTTAATTGTCATTTAATTGCCTTTTTCAAATTTGAACTCAAAGCTTCAAGCAAGATTAGAATTTTTGTTAACGTAAGAGGATCTGCAAAAATAGATAATGACATAGCCTACTACTAAGATTGTACGCTAATGATGGAAACACCAGCTCGAAAAAAAACAGAAATCATAATGTCACCACATCTTAAATATAGTGGATCATATTTTCGTGTGAATGGTTGATTCCTTTTTATAACATGGATGTTTGCATAGGAACCAGTTCAGAATTATCATTTTATGTGCTCAGAGCGTCTGAGCGGCCATGCTCTAACAATGTTCTTTAATTTTTTTTTAGAAATGCCCAGACAGGCTTGCTTACATTTTGCAAATTTTTTAAATCACACAAACACATTAAATTTTGTTTGTATTTATAATTTTATATCGTGTTATAAAATTAAAAGACTTGCATCCAGCAGGAAAACTTAATGATTGATCAGCGTTTACTTGACTATCGCACACCAAAGAATCAACAGAAATAAAACGAAACTGACTGCAGTCATAGAAGCAGAAATTTATTTTAAAAATGCAAATTATTTTAAAAGCCAGTTGGCGAGTTAGCCTAATAATTATAAGGCACTGGTAATGTATTTTTTAAATTCGAGGAATAAGTATGAATAAATTTTGAATAACAATTCAAATGATTTCACAATTTGAAACATATATAAATTAATATTTATAATTTATTTTCACTCTCAGACTTCTTCACGGACCGGTGATCAGGTCTCCGCGGACCGGCGCCGGTCCGCGGACCACCACTTTGAGAACCACTGACCTATATGAACTGCCTAAGTATTGAGAAGAAAGCATGATATTATCTCTAATATTGGCTGTGAGGTACATGGCAAAAAGCATGTTATCTGTCATTCCGACATTTGGGTTCTAGCATACTGAACAGTCATTGTAAGCAACTATAAATGCGATATTTGTTATGCATTATATTTCAGATCTTTCAAAGAACTCGAGCTTTCAACCTTGTGCAACTCATCGACTTCATGAGTGAGCGCTTTTCTGGGTTCTACGCACGACGCCTACTCGACTTTGCGAGCAACCGAAAGCAACGCTTGCCAGTCAAGTTTCCACCATACACTGACCAGCTTATACTCAAAATATCTGATGATGTGTACGATGTTGCTTCCAGCAAGCAAGATGGCACCATGTATACTGTGAACATGGCGACTACCATGTGCACTTGCTTTGCTGGCTCGACCGGCAAATTTTGTAAGCATGCACATTATGTATTAGCACAAAGTCAAGATTTTCCTTCTACATACCAAGTCACTGATAAACATAATGTTTTCTATGAGGTGGCCACAGGCAGTCCAGCTCCATCTGGTTGGCTGGACTTGCTTCATGGGGATTTAAGCCGCAGGATTAGACCTTCGGTCATGGATGTAGAAGTTCCTGCATCTGTTCACTGTGTTCAGTCTGCAGTTGATAAAGTCCATTATGGAAGCGTTCCTGAAAGCTCAATTGCTGAAATTCTGGAAAAACGCATTTTATTTGGGTTGGAAGTCGCGTGCAAGTTTCTAAAGCGTTTAAAAACCATTCTCTTTGATTGTGGTTTGGTGTCAGGTCAGGAGCGCCTCTGAGGAGTTCTCTTGAAGTGGCACTATATAAAATTACAATATTACCATTACTTTTCATAGCAAAGTATTATCAGATGATACCATGTTGTACTGCGTGAAATTGGAGAAACACCGGAATTTTGAATTTAAAAATAATAATGTAATTTGTAGGCGAGATATAATTATGCTAATTCATTCATGTATGTGGCTTTATAATGTCTATAAGGTCGAGGTATTAAGCGTATGTTGACCTCTGTGCACAGAACAATCGTTTCTACCCATGGAATATGAACCTAAACTGCCGAATGTCTTCTGAAGTTAAGACGTGACTAAGTCTTCTGATTTGTAAATGCCTTTGAAGCACAAACTGAACAGAGCTAAAGCTATCAATCATGCCATGTAGTGGTATTTGTCAATTTCCAACTTGTGTGTAGGAAATGTTAAAGACAGATTTTTATTGACGCACGGTTGCACTGTTTGACTTTTGTGTGCAATAAACATATTCATATAGTGTTTTTTAATAACCTGTCAACCTATGTCTACTAGACTTAAGTCATGTCATGTTTTTCAAGAGCTCTTATGCCCTGTCTCCTCCACTTCGCAGCCCAGACACCTGCCTTAGTAGCTATTTTTCATGTTGTTTATAATAATTGTTCTCCAATCATTTTAAAGTCATTGAGTTTTTAATGATTGCTGTTATTTTGTGTTTGGTGAAGTCAATAAATGGCTACTACTTCATAACCACCATGAACAGCATCAATACTGACACTCTCTAAAAATGCTTGAAAAATGTCTGTCTCTTGGCAAGTAATGCTCAGAATATATTAAGGCTGTATAGGCAGTTTAACATTAAATACATGTGTTCTACCATGGCACTGCAATCATATTATTTTCTCGTATCTGGATGCTCATATAGTTTTCAGGACTTCTCTAAAGCAGATCAATGACAATAAAATAGGAGCAAGAGTAACTTCAAATTTATGGCTTCTTGTTTGACCCCTTTTACATGCTTCTGATGAAAATGTTTTGGGTGATGTGTTTAATTTACTATTTTATTTCATGAATATAAAAGACTACAGTTCAGATACTTGTGTTGTTTACGCTTAACTGTTAACCTGGCTACTCCCACATTTCTACCCACTTGACTGATGTTCTTCACTGGCTTCCTGGGGTAAGGACTGCCATGGCCAACACAGCGCCTTTGCCATTGTAGGCCCTTCTATGTAGAATGACCTTGCTATCCGTGGTAAGATCTTATTCGGGATGTAATCTTCAGCCTTTCGTTGCTTGCGGTCTGTCTGCTATTGCACTGTGGAAATTCAAACAAACTTATTTCATTTGTCATTAATAACAATTCACAAAGCAATATTGCATGCATGCACTAGGCATGTAATAATTATTTTTGGACTAATGACTTATTATCTATGGGATCATTGAAGTGGCTTGTTGTCAATGGCTTGTTGGACGTCAGTTGTTTAATTTAAGCCAAAGCACTGATACATGTATAAGATATTTGGATTTGTCTGAAAAAGAGCTAGGCCTATATTGAATTACGGCTGAATGGATCACAGATGACTTCCAGTGATGCTACTAGGATTTTATCATTGTGGTGGGTAATGTAAATCCAGTAGTCTGCCATTAGCCTCTACAATACATAGGTGGGCTGGTGATATGTAAAGCGATATCCAAAGGCATAGGCTACTTCAACATAAAGAACTTGAGGAGTTGGGAGAGCAAGCAGATAGTCATGAGTGATTATATCAACCTGGAAAAGATATGACTCAAAGAAATGTTTAATATACATGAAGTAAACATGCAGTCACAGGACCCACACATCCATGGGCGGAGACCTAGGGGGGGACCGGTCCCCCCAACGAAGGTGTTGGGGGGACGGCCCATGCATTTGTCCCCCCCCAATCGTTGAGGGTCAAGACTATAAAAAAGAAAAGAAGGGGGGAAAAGGTCAACTTTTTGACGGCGAAAACAGAAAATTTCGTCGGGATTTGGCCGGATGACTAAAAAAAGGTCATCAACTTTTTGGGCGGCGAAAATAGAATTTTTTTCGAGATTTCGCCGGTTGTCAGAAATTTTTGCCGGAAAAAGATGGAAATTTTCCTGCGGCACTCAGCCATTCGTCCATCAGAAAATTTCCGCCCCCCCCCCAAGTCTCGGCCCAGGTCTCCGCCTATGCACACATCTGGTGAGCTTACTGACCTGGGACAAGGTCTTCTCTTTATATAGCGGGAATAAACTACGGCTTTCGAATATCAGCCAGAGCTCATTCCCTGTTGCAGACTATATATATATCTATATATATATATATATATATATATATATATATATATATATATATATAAGCCGATATCTGTTGCCTATGAACACAGGCTTTTTGGTATTTTGTGGCGTTGCAAAATATGTCATGTGTAAGCACAATCGGTCAAATTCAGGCGGGCGCAAATGCCCCCTCCCCCCCCAAATGACGTCCCTGTGTATTAGAGACGAAATTCGCGAAAAAGTTTTAATTTTCACGGTAGAATTTTTTTAAATAATGGCAGTAAATTCACGTGGAGAAATTGCCCGAAAATTGCGGCAATTCGTGGCATTTTGGAAAATTTACAGGAATAAATTAAAGCGCTATAACAACCCGGAAAATCCGAGATCGCAAACCGCAAATCGTCGATTGGAAACAAATTTTGATTAAATGTTAAAAAAAATCCTTTAGTTCCGAACTTTGCATTTCTCATGTGCGATTCGCATAATTATCTATAAAATGCTTAATAAATTTACGATTTATACTAAATGAGCCGGTTTTATTGGTAAATTACAGGACCATTTATTGCGTTAAGGCTTGTTAAAATACAAATGAGCGCAAATTATTATTGATCAAGCTGACATGTAATCGTCATTTACATATGAAGCTCCGCCCTGGTCTTCGCTGTATTCCATTTTGTATTCGCTCGGCCGGTCAGTACAGACCAGTGGAGAGTCGGGGGGGGAGAGCGTGGGACACATACGGGCATTGACCCAGGTTGTCCTTCTGGAAACAGATGAAACAATAGCTACTTAGAAAATTTGCTCCCAGAATGCGCCTTCTTTTTACTGGGAAAGTGTGATGTGATAATTGTTACCCGTGCTTATATACATGTAGTACTATTTTTAGTCCTATCCGACGCTATACTCATTTACCAACATTACCGCTCGTCTAATAGAGTAGGCCTATATGTTCCCTCACCTTTCGAAAGCGGTCATCCATATCGGATGTCGTTCGTATAAAATTAATAAACAATGTAGGCTAGTTAAATATATCCGCAAAGGCGAAAGATGCAAAATATAATCACTTGAAATAAAATGACGAGCGAATCTAAATATGAGGTCGTTGATCTAAATTCACATACGCATCAGAAACGCGGCTGTCGATTGGCTATTGTTTCGTTAGCAGTGATTGGTCAAGCCAAAATGTATTGATGATTTACATTTGAAACTCCGCCCCCTTTGATCGAGTGGTCTTCGCTGTATTCCATTTTGTATTCGCGCTGACCGGCCTGTGCATGTCAGCTCCACATCACGACACCTTGAAGCATCTGGGTCGCTAAGTCACTTGTGCCGTGGTTTTTGCGGATTTCAATGGTCTTGGTCTTTTACTGCCAGCGTATCTCCACCCATCTGGCAAACCTTCCTCATTTTGTCCGGGCTTAGGACCGGCACAGGGAAGTTGCTGGTTCCCTGTGGCAGAGGATGGATGCAGTTTAACGTCGTGCCCAGGACCAAGTAGTTTATATAGCTTGTGTATTTAGTAAACGTAGTAGTTTATATAGCTTGTGTATTTAGTAAGCGTAGTGTAATACAATACGCGTCAGTTACACTTCCTTTACAAGTTGCTCACCCACAAGTATTGTCTGTGAGGAAGGCAACAGTAAACCACTTCACAGATTTCATCCCCAGGGCCCAGGGGCATAAAACCAATAAACCTGCCTTCGAGCAGAGAACTCGTCATCATCATCAAGATAACTATTTCCTTAGTCTGAGCACTTTGATGATTATTAATACAAATATTGCTTAGTTTTTTTGTTGGGCATCATTTTAAATTCATGTCCACTAAGTAAAATATGATTTAAAGTGGTTTGGAATCAAAGGACAATGGCCACGTTGTTCTGAAGCTAATACCAGGGCATAAAGTGTGGCTGGATGGTCATGGACGGCGTCCAGGCACTTATTTTCAAATCTCCACACAGTCCTGCCACTTATTTGCACAGCAGAGCCGGAAGAAGTGATGAGCGTCGAAGCACTTCTTTTTGTTCACTTTAAGTTTAACCTCCTTAGCGTTACAATACTTTCCGGAATTTATTCATTTATTTACGATTATACTGTGTATGAAGTATGTATGCATGTATGTATGTGTATGTATGTATGCATATATTTATGTATGCCTGTATGTATATATGTATGTATGTATATATACATGTATGTATGTATATATGTATGTATATGTATGTATGCATGCATCTATATATTTATATATGTATGTATGTATGTATGTATATATGTATGTATGTATGTATACATGTATGTATGTATGTCTATATATATGTATGTATGTATATATGTATGTATTGTATATATGTATGTATTTATGTATGTATATATGTATATGTATGTATACATGTATGTATGTATATATGTATGTATGTATGTATGTAATCATACATGTATGTATATATACGGTTTTTAGCTCATATCCTGGCCAAACATACGAATTTTTGAATGAAACTTTACAGTCTTAAAGGCAATTCATATTTACGTACAATGGTGAAATTACAAAAAAATATTTCAAATAGAACAAAAGTTATATCACTTTTAGTGAGGCTGCCCACCGTTTTTTGACGATTTAAAAACGAAACGCAATTTTTTAAAGGCTTTTTGCCAATATCTTGACCAAAAGTAAGAATTTTTAAATGAAATCTTACGGGCTTATAGACAATTCATATTTAACCTTATTTACACATGATGGCCAGATTTCATCAAAATATTTCAAACACAACAAAAGTTATACCACTTTTAGTGAGGCCACCCACCGTTTTTGACGATTAAAAAGCGTAACGCAGCAAAAAGTAACAAACACGTGATTTTATCAAGTCATATCTCAAATAACTGTTTGGAACTGAACTTGATAGTGATTCACAACTTGTGTTCAATGTCCCCACCACCAGTGCCAAACTTCTTTTGAGTCTCTTTGCAAAGTTCTTGATGGACCTGTTGATTAATCTGACAGATTTCTTATTTACCAATTTGATTGTCATCTTGCAAAGTGACTTCTCAGTCACGTGCAGCTACGCTGGTACCCTGTTCCTTTTTTGAACAGTAATAATAATGACCATCTGACATTATCAAAGCCTATTTGATAACAAATATTTGAGATGATACTTAATAAAATCGTGTTTTTGCTACTTTTTGCTGTGTTACATCTTTGAATCGTCAAAAACGGTGGGTGGCCTCACTAAAAGTAGTATAACTTTTGTTCTGTTTGAAATATTTTGCTGAAATCTGGCCATCATATGCAGATATGAATTGTCTTTAAGCCTCTAAAATTTCATTTCGATATTCTTACTTTTAGACAAGATATTGGCCAGAATAATAAAATCCGTTTTATGTTGCTTTTTGTTGCGTGACGTTTTTGAATCGTCAAAAAACGGTGGGTGGCCTCACTAGAAGTGATATAACTTTTGTTCTGTTTCACATATGGCGATGAAATTTGGCTATTGTACGTAGATATGAATTACCTTCAAACCCGTAAAACTGGATTTGAAAACTTCCTATTTTTGGCCAAGATATTGACAAACATCCGTAGGGGATTACTTTTTTTTGGCGCACCCTGTATATATATGTATGTATATAGCCCGAGTGTGGCTCGGGATTAACCGTTTTTTACATAAAATTCCCGACCCGAGTGCTACTCAGGATTAACACTAAGGAGGTTAAGCCCTGGATAAAACTGTCAAAGATCCAAACAATTCGAACAGCGGTTTCTGGTTTACACAAACGGGAGAGCAGTTTATGTTGATCTAAAATTTCACTGCTGTCAATTTGAAATCAATGGCACGAAGTTTAAACATCGATCACATTGCGTAGTGCTAAAGTGTGATTCGCTGTTAATTTAATTTTTTTATAGCTTTTGTTGGTAGCCCATGTAACGTTTCAATGACTCACCTTACCTTGAGCATTACACAATTATGCAGGGACACCCTATACTACAGCACTAAAGTATGTAGACTAGACCTATTTCCAAAGTGCCTCTTAAGTAACATGCTGAGAAAGTTTAAAGTGTCAAAGTTTTAACTTGTTCCTGTTCTGTTCTTAGGTTGATGTTGAAAAGCTACCATCTTCAATCATTCTAAAAGCAGAAGGGAAATCCAGGTTGGTTCAGGTTGCTATATCAGACTTTATGGAGTTCATTGAATACGAAGTGATCATGTAATTGACTGGGAAACAGCTTGTTGATAGTGTTAACTCTTCCACAGCAAAGGCGGTCGAATGTGACCGCAGACCAAAAACGCATCCGTTTGTCATTTAATGTAGATATATTTAGAGTTCTATTTATATATTTTGCTATGGGACATGTTGAAGATTCAGAAAATACCCTAAAATACCCAATGATTGGATGAAGTTATAAACGCTCTTAACATCTTACGGCGTGCTACGCTGGTCAGCTGTATGCAGATGACACACAGGCATATCTGCACTGCCCTCCACTCGCAGCCATTGAGGCATACAGATCAGGTGTAGATTGTAGATCAGGTGTGCCGCAGCTGCTACTACCAACTGCGGCAGCTCAGAGGCATTGCTCGCTCTCTGGCTTCTAAAGCTGCAGCTTCTCTTGTCCATGCATTTGTGCTGAGCCACCTCGACTACTGCGCCTCCATCTTCGCTGGTTTCCCACAGGTTCGGATTGAGAGGTTGGAGAGGGTCCACCGGGCTGCCGCGTGACTTATTGAAAGTTTCACCAAGTCCGACCGTGTATCCCAATATGTGCGCGAGGTCTGGCTTCCTTTCCCGCAGCGCATCTCATTTAGGATTGCATCTTTGGTGTGGTCATGCTTATCAGGCTGGACACCCTTTTATCTGTGTGAGCTTTGCCTCCCCCTTTCCACTTGCATAGGCCGCCGCGCACTGCACTCTGCTGCCCATGGTGACTTAATGGTTCCTTTCACTTGCTTTGCAACAATGCAGAGGCGTTCGTTCTCTGTGGTTGGTCCAACAAGCTGGAATGGACTTCCCTTGACTCTGCGACACCTCCCAAGCTGTTCTCAATTTCACAAACTTTTCGCCTGATCTCGGCCGGGAGCGCCTCTGAGTAGTTACCTTGAAGGGTGCCATATAAATTATGATTGATTGAAAATTATGGCCATAATTTTATGAACATTTACATCCAGCCATTTGCATACTTTCGTCTGTGCCTGCGGCTTCCTGGCTGTTGACCAATTCGCTGTAATTATGTCTTTTCATCAGCCAAGTTAAGACAAAATGAATTGTATTGTTCAACAAATGCTATAATAAGGTCTCAAGCAAATTATGCTAGACGATGCAGCGGTTTCGGGATTTGAAGACCGCACATTTACGACCCGTCCATCAGACCATGCCAATCTCATTATAGATTCGGAAAAAATTAGCTCATTTGATCACTTATCTGTAGTTAATTTTTTTATTTAGGCCTATCAGCCTAGTTATAAAATTTTTTTATTAGTAAGGCACATTTTTAAAATGATCTATAAAGAAATTCTGTGTTTGGACATTTTGGGATCTAGAAATACAGCGACATCGCTGCAGGTGACACGAAACGGAATATCCCCCCTGAAAGCTATCCGGGGGGATGAATTAATCTATCCCCCCGGATGGAATTAACCGGTCTATACTATCCTGGGGGATAAACCATTCTATCCCCTCTTTTGAAAAATGCGCATAATAAAAACATTTATGCTGTAATCAAAATTCAAAGTGACTCTAATTGTTTTAAGTGTCCTAAGCAATGCTCAGAAAAAGGCAACTCGAATTTATTTAGTGACTTTGAGTGTTTTTAAGTGTTTTAAATGTTTTAAGTGCTCTAAAAACAGGGCAGAACAAATTATCTAGTAGGAATAAACCTACCTGTTGGTGTCATTGTTCAAAACAAAGCAGATGAAAATGAATTTGCAAAAGAAAATACACGCGGAAGCGGTTTTTCGACTTTTTTTAATTTGGAGGGATACAATTAATACGGGGGATACTCTATTTCGTGACACAGGCCTAATATTTTGTCGATGTGAGCCTCGATGCCATATCTTCTAAGTGGAAAATCATTTTTCAATTAAATTTACAATTTTTTAGCACTTCATTGTTTGCTACAAGCTTGCCAAACAAGTAGCTACATTTAGCAATGTTTGCATTACAATTTATTTTGTTCATAGATTTTTTATTAATATCTAATGTTAAAAATTTTATTTTTATTTTTTAATAATATTTCATATAATGTGACCTGCTCCAGCAAAAGTAGGTGGAAGTGAAAAAAATGAGTCTGTTAATTTTTTTCTGCATTTTATCTTATATGGTGCCAGAGATATGAATTTTATAATGTGTTGCCTGTCGGAAGAACAATTTTAAAAGCACGCAAAGTTTATTGTCTTAATACGAGCTAAACCACTGAAATCCATTTGATAATTTTTGAACTGAATTTTAATTGATGAATTTTTAAATCAATAACTGCATTTCTCGTTGACCATGGCCCGCTTCTTTACAGGCCTACCTTGTCCGTTTGATAATAATCTGCTCTGCACTTCATCCGAGAAACTTGCCTAAATGCTATCAGCAATTCTAGATTCGCTACCAAGGACATTAGGTGATTTCAGTTTCTGATAATCAGCTATACCCCACAGTCGATCGAGTTGATCGATCGAGTCGATCATAACTCGGCCAAGTCGAGTCGATCGAAAAATCGTCGACTCGATCGACTTGCAAGTCGAGTCGATCGTGAGTCTTGCCAAGTCGAGTCGATCGAAAAATCATCGACTCGATCGACTTGCAAGCCGAGTCAATAGTGATTTTTGCCAAGTCGAGTCGATCGAAAAATCGTCGACTTGCAAGTCGAGTCGATCGTTGTTTCATCGACTCGACTCGACTTAGAAATATTTTACTTAGTAAATATTTTACTTATTCTACTATTTCTTGAAGATTCAAAGTGACCTAGATGATATAAGCTTAATGATGCAATTCAGTTTTTGCACACAAGTACAGCAAATGAACCTTTTGGCAGTGTTGGCGATTTCGTGTTAGTGGAACTGTGAAAGTTGACTATAGACGCACGTTTTCGGTTTGAATTGAACGAGTACAGGGACGGATACAGAAATTTTGGAAAGGAGACCAAAACTTTGGGTCTGGAGCCGACAAAATTTCGCCGAAAATGTTTTTAGTCTTACGCCCAAAAAACTTCTAAAAACCCGTGGCAACTCAGGTTATTTAAAATCTGATGACTTTTTTAGTCATGTGCTATACTTTGTCATCTTCCTGTTCCCGTTGCGTTGATTTACAGCTTCTTGAAACCTGATGGGGAGGGGTACTTCCACGCAAATCTCTTAATGGAGCGGAGGCGTGGTCAGATTGCCTCAATTGGATCAGTTCCTGAATGAGCATGATACAGATCTACCATTATGGGCCTGTATATATGTATACATAGATGTTAATTTTAAGAATATAAAACGGGGCATCATTCGATTATGATACAAATCTGCAATTAATTAAGTTCACTGAGAAACGAAATTGGGCCTATTGTGACGTCACTTCGATCAGGATACAGATCTACTATCGTATAATTTCATTAATTTTGAGAATACAAAACTACGCCTATGCCTATTGTAACGTTACTCTGATTATGATACATTTTACTATTATATTACAAGTTCGCTTCGAGAATTAAAAGAACTAGGCCTATTGTGACGTCACTTCGATTATGATACAAAATGTACTATTATAGAAGTGCATTTTGAGAATATAAACAAGGCCTATTTTGACGTCACTTCAATTATGATGCAAATGTACTAGTCCTGTTATAGAAGTGCATTCTGAGAATATAAACAAGGTCTAAAATGACGTCACTTTGATTATGATACAAATGTACTATTATAAAAGTGCATTTAGAGAATATAAACAAGACCTATTGTGACGTAACTTCGATTATTAAACAGATCTACCAGTATATTATATGTTCATTTTGCGAATATAAAACGGGGTCTTTTATGACGGCACTTCGATTATCATACCATTATACTATTAAATAAGTTCACTGAGAAAACGAAATTAGGTCTATTGTGGCGTTATTTCGATTATGAATCTATGATACAGATCTGCTGTCATATTATATTATTATTTCATTTTTATCATACAAAACTGCGGCTGTTTAAACGCAACATCGCTCTGATTATGAAACAAAAATCTATTATTATAGTCTAGTATGAGAATATAAAAACTAGGCCCATTGTGACGTCACTTCGATCATGACACAGACCTACTATTAAAGAAGTTCATTTTGAGAATAAACTAAGCCTATTGCGACTAACTTCGATCATGATACAGACCTACTATTAAAGAGATTCATTTTGAGAATTGTGACCAACTTCGATTATGATACATCTGGATCTACTATTATAGAAGTACATTTTGAGAGTATAAACAAGGTCTATTGTGACGTCACTTCGATTATTACACAGATCTACCGTAATAATTATTGAAGTTCATTTACATAATCTAAAACGAGGTCTAATGTGACGTCACTACGATTACAGTGCAAATCTACTATAAATTCACTGAGAATACGAAATTAGGCTTATTGTTACGTCACACAGATTATGACACAGATATACTATTGTATAATTTCATTTTGAGATCACATAACTGCAGAGGTGAGCAAGAGACAAAACTAGGTCAAGTCGACGCGAAGTCGATCGAGTCGATCGTTGGCCGAGCCAAGTCGATCGAGTCGTCGAGAGGTCGGCGAGTCGATGAAGTCGATCGAGTCGATCGTCGGCCGAGCCAAGTCGATCGAGTCGTCGAGAGGACGGCGAGTCGACAAAGTCGATCGAGTCGATCGTCGCGCAAGCCAAGTCGATCGTAGCCCACGACTCGATCGACTGCGGGGTATATAATCAGCCAGTTGTAGAAGTCGGCGGATTATGAAAATCATGCGCTAAGTATCGAATCCGTCACTTCTGCGACTAAAATGGTTGATCTTGCCGATGCTCGTCTTCTAGCTGCCGTTTCCAGAAGCAAGTTCCATGTTCTTCGATTGCTTTTCCCACTGGTTGCTGATCGTCCCTACCAATTGAGGCCACGCCATCACGACTTTGTATTGCCAACTAAAGATGACAGACATTAGACTACATATCTCTCAGGTTTTCCGATCCTTTTCAGTCCATCCGCCATCATTACTAATCACACACCACAACCTTCCTCAGGCTTCTCTATCCATCACACCTCGGGCTTTTCATTCGAAACTTAAGACACTCCTTTTCACGAACTCTTACCCTGTCTCATCTGATCCTCCACCTTCCAATTCCCGGCCCAAACGACACCCGCCTTAATAGCTGTTCCGCCCCTCTGATCCTATGGAATTTCGACCCTGACCACCACGGACTACTCTCACGGACAACCCTTCTAACTCAACGCATTTGATCCTGATCTTATGGTAACTCGACCCGGACCACCACGG
Source organism: Lumbricus terrestris (assembly GCA_949752735.1). Taxonomy (NCBI): domain Eukaryota; kingdom Metazoa; phylum Annelida; class Clitellata; order Crassiclitellata; family Lumbricidae; genus Lumbricus; species Lumbricus terrestris. Next base: position 24,173,487 of record OX457039.1, read on the forward strand.
ACTACGCTCACGGACAACCCTTCTAACTCAACGCAGCGCTCGTGAATAAGCTGGTGCCCCGCACTTGGCTTTCGAGTGGCGCTTTAGAAATTTCGAGTTTACTATTACGATTACGAGGTTTTGTATAGAAAGGCACCCTATGCTCATTGATGATGATAAATTGTCTAATCTCATTATATACAGGGTGGTCCAGCATAAATGTCCCGACTTTGCATGCTTCGCCAATTTTTAACATTTATTTATACTTGAAACGATGATTGCGTTTTGATCTTAAACTTACGAACTGATAAAGGATTTAATTCATTTGAAATGATTAACGAATTTTCTAACAGAGGATGGAATAAACAATACCTTGAATTATCTGCCACGGAAATTGATAAAAAAAGGACTTTCTAATCGTAAACCATGGGAATCACGGCGCACATATCCGCTAGCATTGCTCTTGTGTCCGAGTAAATTTGCAGTCAAGACAATGACCCGGGTAATTGGCCCTACAAGCAAATCTCCCCGGGTCATTCAGCGCGAAACAGGTAGTCGTAGAAACACCGTACAACGTATTCTAAAAGATGATCTAAAGTTATTTGTCGACGTGATGTCCAACAGCACTCCAACTCTGACGCAAAGCTGACGTGCTGCCAGCTGTTTCTTTGCGTCTGAAGAAGTGCGTGGCACCGCGCACGGCTGTTGATAAATATGAAACGACATGGTTTAGCGACGAGAAGATACTCATGGTAGAGACTCCTACAAACACCCAAAATGATCGTGTCTATGCAGGTGTCAGCAAATAAACGATTTGTGAATATCCCGGGGAAACAGCGTCATATTACGTCAACAACGACAGCAAAATATGGTAGCCAGCGCTGTTCCGAGCATATAATTAAAACCTAAACTTGTACCAGTTCCATTTTTTCAGTGCAAATACTAGAGTGAAATACCTTTAATTTGACACATACAGTATAAATAAATGTTAACAATTGGCGAAGTTATAGGCGTGCAAAGTCGGGACATTTATGCTGGACCACCCTGTAGTAGCCTATATAAACATAAAACAAATCCAACAGACAAGGCTAAAGACATTCTTCTTCTTCTTTAGGTTCTCTGCCCAGTGGCAGGTCCGAACGTCCAATGTCTCCATATTTCCTGCTGTTGTGCCATGTCTTTAAGTTCTCTGTAGCCCTTTTCCATTATCCCGTCCAGCAGTTTCTGTCTAGGTCTTCCTCTGCATCTTTTCCCCTCCAATCTTCCTTCAATTATTTCTTTCTGTAGTGAGTTTCCTCGCAGCAAATGTCCTACCCAATTCTTTTGTCTTGACTTTATTACCTCTAGCAGAGATCTTTTCTCTTCTACCATCGTCAGCACTTCCTCGTTCGTAACATGCCTTGTCCAACTAATTTTCTCCATCTTTCTCCATACCCACATTTCAAACGCTTCCAACCGCTTGGTGTCTTCCTTTCTCATTGTCCATGTCTCTGCGCCATATAACGTCACACTCCATATCAATGTTTTGACCATTCTTTTCTTAAGATTCCTATTTAGCCCTCCTCTTAGCAATTCTTTCCGTTCTAAGAATGCCTCTTTACCCATTGCTATCCTTCTCTTTATCTCTTTATGACATTTGGCGTCGCTTGATATTAGGCTTCCCAAGTAGCAGAATTCCTTCACCTGCTCAATTTCCTCTCCATTTATTTTGATACATATAGTTGTTTCCTTGTCCTTACTGATCTTCATAACTTTTGTCTTTTTGATGTTAATTTTCATGTTGTAATCTTCTGATGTCGCATTTAGCCGATCCATCATTCGTTGCAGATCCTTTTCGTTTCCTGCCAGCATCGCTTGATCATCCGCAAACCTTAAAGCTCTTAACAGTTTTCCTCCTACTTTAATTCCTTCTTCTGTTCCATCTATTGCCTCTCTTATTAGCTCTTCTATGTATATATTGAACAGTAATGGTGACAACGGACACCCCTGCCGCACTCCTCTACCAATTTGTCCCGGTTCGGAATATTCTCCTTCTATTCTGACTCTGACCTTTTGTCCCATGTACAGATTCCCAATGAGTCTTCTATCTCTCCAGTCGACCCCCATCCTTCTCAAAGCACCCATCAACTTCCTCCAATCCACTCTATCAAATGCCTTCTCGTAGTCTACAAAGCATATGCAAACCTCCATTCCATGTTCGAGACTTCTTTCTGTTAGCATTCTTAGGGCACCAATAGCATCCCTAGTGCCTCTGCCTTTTCTGAACCCAAACTGGTCTTCTCCAAGGCATCCATCTGCTTCTGCTTTAGTTTGTAACCTTTTTGTTATCACCTTTATCATCACCTTTGAAGCATGTGTTAGTAAGCTGATGGTACGATGCTCCTCACATCTTGTTGCATTTGGCTTTTTCTTTATTGGAATCATAATGGTTTCTAGGAAATCCTCCGGCCAAATTCCTGTTGTGTATATGTCTTGGCATAGTGCAGGGGTGTCAAACCTTTTTTAGTGGCGGGCCAGTGTGAACATCTTCCAGCAAGTGGCGGGCCACAGGGACACCACTCTGAATTTTGAAAAAGGTCAGATCTGGTAGACAAGGGTAGAAAAGGCCAGATTGACAGTTTCTCTGAAAAAATACATGGGTTTTTTCGGCTTGAAATTTCCGACAACCTTGTTTTTAGTCAAGCGATTAAAATTTGCTCTATTTTCCTTCTCGATAAAATTTCTGATGACTTTTTAGTCTTTCGCTCAAAAATTTACAATTTTTGGTCATAATTCAAAAAAATTTCCACTTTTACACGTCTTTTTTGCATTTTCACCTTTAAAAAAATCAATTTTTATGTAAAAAGTCGGAAAAACCGTCGTGAGAAAAAGCTAAATCCTGACAAAATAACCCATAGAAACCTAGACAAGACCGAAAAACCTAGGTCCAGGTGGAAATAGCTATGAGTGGCAGTCCTGGCGGGCCAGGATGTCAATGCTCCTGAGCAAATGGGTAGTGATCTGAGAGGTAGCTTCGGGCTTGGTTAGCCAAAACCAACCGGAAACCATAGAATAGCATAGATACACAGTCTACACAGTGCTGTGCGTCTGAGCAAAAGTGACGTCAGTAAGAAAAAACCTCCATGTATTTGGCGCTGACTGTAAAAATTATAAAAATTTGAACTTTTATCCTATAATTTTGTAATCTTTAGGGAAGGCTCCGCGGGCCAGAAAAAAATCGTCGGCGGGCCAGAAATGGCCCGCGGGCCAGCTCTTTGACACCCCTGGCATAGTGTGACAAGTTCCTTCATTGCTTTTTCTCCTAGACCTTTGAGTATTTCAGCCGGTATGTTATCACTTCCCTCTGTTTTACCATCTTTCATATCTTTGATGGCTGCTAGTACTTCCTCCCTCAGTATATCCGGTCCTGTGTTCTCCTTATCTTCTGTTATCGTTTCCTCCATAATCTGCGTGGGTCTCTTTTTGCTCTGGTATAGATCTTCCACATATTCTTTCCATCTTTCTCTGACTTCTTTAGGATCTTGCAGCATCATTCCATTCTTATCTTGCACTGCGGTTCCTCCTCCTGTTGTCTTCTTTTTAGTGATCTTCTTCACTGTTTCGTACACTTTGTCATATCTCCCCTCTTTCTGTAGTTCCTCCAAGTCCCTACACTGATCTTCCCACCACTGCTCTCTCGCTTTGTCTGTCGTTCTTCTCAGTTTATTGTTTAATCTTTTGTATTCCTGCCTTGCCTTTTCTGTACTCTGATGTTTCCACTGTCGTCTTTCTTCCATTCCCTGTAGCATCTCCTCCGTTATCCATGGTTTCCTTGGCAGCGCTCCTTTTTGGTGACCTACTGTTTCTGTTGTCTCTTTTATAATGACATCTTTGAGTGTCTTCCATCTTTCCTCTGTTGTTGCTTCTCCTCTCTCTTTTATACTATCTTCAATTTTCTGGGATAGCTCCTCTCCTTTGGTCTTTAAATTTGCTTTATTCCATCTCTTCATTGTTGTCTTCTTCTTTCTAATGAATTTTAGTTACAGATGCACTTTCATTGCCACCAAGTTGTGGTCTGTATCTGCATCTGCTCCCGGCATGCATGGCCCTTGATTTCTTAACGCTATTTCTGAATCTTTCCTTTACCATTATATAGTCCAGTTGGTAGCGTGCTCCATCCCCCGGGGCCTTCCATGTATATCTTCTGCGTTTTTCCTGTTGAAACCAAGTGTTCGTTGCAATAAATTTTTGTCTCCTGCAAAAGTCTACCAGTTTTTGACCTCTTTCATTTCTTCTTCCCAGTCCATACTTTCCAATATAATTCCCTTCCCCTCCTTCTCCAACCGATGCATTCCAATCACCCATGATTATTGTATAGTCCCTTCCTTTGATGTTGCTCAGTATTTTCTTCTATAACTTCATACATCTCATCTATCTCCTCCTCCTCACTTGCTGATGTCGGCATGTATACTTGTATCACTGTGATATCAACTGGATAGGCTCTTATTTCCACCATCAACAGTCTGTCTTTGTGATGTTCTATTTTTGTGACACACTTGGCTATCCTCTCTTCTAGTAGTATGGCCACTCCACTCTGACCGTCCTTTCCCTCCGTGTGGATCACTCTTATTCCATCACTCACAAAGTCTCCTCCTCTCCACCTTACCTCCGACACACCCAGAATATCCAATTTTGCTCTCTTCATCTCCCTGATTACATTTGCGAGTTTCCCAGGTCTTAGCATCGTTCTCACATTCCATGTTCCGACATTGATATTTTCCTTTTCTCCTTTGTTTTCTTTGCAAGGATTTCGCTGGCTGACGACCGAAGAGGCCTTGCTGCCTCTCCTGCCGAACGCGACCCTTCCCGTCATTAACTGGGTTGGATCGTTCACGTCGTTGATATTTTCCTTTTCTCCTTTGTTTTCTTTGCAAGGATTTCGCTGGCTGACGACCGAAGAAGCCTTGCTGCCTCTCCTGCCGAACGCGACCCTTCCCGTCATTGACTGGGTTGGATCGTTCACGTCGTTAACGAATTTCTTTAATTGTTCCATTGATACGTTTTGCTTGGGAGTTGTAGAGAGGTGGTTTCCCGTTGCCTTCCTCCCGGTGTTTTTTTCCTGGAGACACCATCTCCTAGCGTCGGTATCCTCTACCGTCCGTCCTTCGGCTTCTTCGCCCATGGGGCATCGCTTATACCGGCGATTATCCGGTCGTCCACCACGCACTCAGCTTCCAACAGGGGGACCACGTGTAGGTGGCGTGGTGGGCAATTGGGTAGCAGAGGCTATTTGAGGCGCATGCTACCCCATCTCCACCACCACCAAAGACATTCTATAGGTATTATATTGTATTTGATCGGGGGCCCGGTAGAGTAGTGGTTAACACGCTGGCCAGGAGTGCGAGAGGCAGGGCCGTAAATCCCGGGGAGGGAGGGAATTCCCTCTCCACTTTTAAAGCTGGGGAGGGAACGTGAAGGAATTCCCTCCCCACTTTTTCTCAGCTGCAGCACAAATGTTAGGGTACCGTAGGTAAGCTGTTGCTTGAAAGCTTGCCCTGTAGGATCAAAAGCCGAGAGATAGGATCTTCTCTTCAATGATACAAAGCGGGAGGAATTTATTATGTGACACGTCACACGCCCAATATAATTACCCTAGCTGCAAGACTGCAGGGAGTTAGCGGCCATCCAGTGAGAACACAGCTAATGACAATAATATATATATATATATATATATATATATATATATATATATTAGGGTGGTCGCATCTGTAATGGCAAATTTTCAACTTCAGTTTTATTCTTTCTCCAACCCACCATTTGGTGCCACTTGGTAAAAGACTGATGTAGCCCAAAAAATTATGCCGATTTAAAAATATTTAGGACTAGCACAACGTGTCTGAAGTTTTGGATTTTACGAAGTATCATCGTCTTTTTGAGTATAAGGATAATTTAGTCACATTTTTTGACCTATGACTAGTTTTATCAGAAAGACCACATTCTTTTACTCAAGCACAACTGACAAGTATGCCTAACTTCTACAATGATGATGATGATTTATTATTTTTTTATGAACAATAGTATTTTGACGCGCGAGTCCCTGAGATCGATGACCATAATCCTATGCTAGTAAGCCAACACATTGCTATGTTCTTTTGATAGGTCTGATTTCTATGATTCTATCTACAGGAATCCTTTGTTACACTAAAGGCTCTATATTACATGCTTAACTTTAACACAAATTCTGATATAAGGACCTCAATAATAGTTGAACTAGAGAAAAACTACTGATGATATTTCGTTTATTGTGGCAATCGGAGCAGAATGACACAGCGCATCACAGATAACATTTATCAAGAGCTGCTGTAAAGAAATGTAGATGTTGAAATTATTGAGATTATAATTTTTTATAGATCTACGAAATTACTTATTAACACACAGGAGTCAAAGAGCAGCTTTTAAACAACTTCTAAAGAGAGCATCATAACTGAGTGCCTGGTGAAGCCTACTCACATTGTTGTCTATTTCATAATACAGAATTTATCCAATTAAAAGTATACTTTTAGAGTTAAAGGAATGAACACAGAGTCAAACAATTGACACAGAAAGTGCTGTCAAGAGTGGAATTTTTTTTAATTACACTGCATTTATTAGCTATTGAAAGGCTATGGTGTCAAACACATAAGCTATGTGCTACTCAAAATCTCTACATCATCCTCAGCAATGGATCCAGCTGAAATTACAGTGGCCAATGGTGACCGTGGTTATAACAATACGTCTCAGTATAGTTTAACACTTTAATATGAATAGCATATAAGTATAGTATAGGTCTTTGTAGATCTCTCTAGTCCGATAGTCAGCAATAGACTGACGTCGCTTCGTGGTCAGCAAACCCTCCTTGGCCATTGCTGTGGGCGTGGCCTGTGCTGACCAATAAGATACCGTTACATCCCCTTTCCCAAAGCTAGTTTGCCACCCCCGAAAGTTCCTACAATACTATATGTCAAAAGTTTCTACAATGCTACATGCTACTTCTAAAGCTATTACATGTACTACTCTTTTTTTGGTTTGTTCTTAGGAACTGTCTGTTGTCCGTACAATAGGAGAAATATATATATATATATATATATATATATATATTTATATATATATATATATAGGCCTATCAGTTTCTGAATCGGGCTGGTTTGCTAATTAATCGGCCAGACCGCGTTCTGACATCTCTCTGGGGAGATGTCGCTGGAGGGCGCTGTGTCGGTTGGACGGTCGGCTGCGTCTCGACGGTGGTTGGATACGGCGCGGGAGGTGGTGTGGGAGGCGGTGGCACTGCAGGTGTGTTCGTTTCATCGTCTGCGCTTTCGGTCTTGATGGTAATGGGAGGTTCAGCCGAGAAATGCACATGTCTTGATGTTCGCCTTCTGGTAGTACCGTCTTCAAATCGCAGCTGGTATGATCTGTGTGGAAGCACACGTGTAACTTCGGCCCTCCGCCAATCACGATCGTCGAATCTGGCTCGCACTGTTTGGCCAACTGATAGGGCCGGTCTCTCTTTGGCCCCTTTGTCATAGTAGTAGGCCTGCCGTTGTTTTGCAACCGCAAGAGCAGCGCTGGCATCAGTCGCTGTTGGTGAAGTGAGGAGGGCTGCTGCTGTGGGCAATTTAGAACGAGTCCGTCTGGAGAACATTACTTGAGTGGGGGTCAGACCCAGCTGTTCGGAGGGGGTGTTTCTCCAGTCTAGCAGAGCGAGAAAAGGGTCGACTCCAGCGACGCTAGCTTTCTCCATCAGCCGCTTGGCGGTCTTTACAGCAGATTCTGCTTTTCCATTGCTCTGGGGATAACGTGGAGATGACGTGGTGGTTTTAAATTCCCACTTGGAGGCAAATTCTTGGAATTCCGCCGCACCGAAAGGACTATTGTCGGACATCACCTCAGAAGGGATTGCGTGGCGGGCGAATTGCTGGCGTAGGGCATATGTGATATCGCTCACTTTCTTTGATGGCAATCGGTCGATTTCGAAATAGCCCGATAGGTAGCAGACCGAAATCAAGTAGTCTTGGCCGCGATGCATAAATATGTCAAGTCCAACTTTATCCCAAGCGCGGGGTGGTGGTGGGTGGGATAGAAGCGGCTCCTTCTGAGTCTCCGTCTGATATCGGGAACAGATGTCGCACTTTGAGACCAAATCCTTAATGGCCGCTGTAATGCCTGGGAAGTAAACTGATTCATGTGCTCGTCGGATACAGCCGTTAACACCGATATGGCTTGAATGAAGTCGTCGCAAGATGTCATCTCTTGCCGGTCGAGGGATAATGACGCGTTGACCCTTGAATGCCAGACCCCCGCTCGTAATTAGTTCATCAGCGAACGGCATGTACGACCTGATAATCGCTGGCACTTCGCTATGGGTGGCTGGCCATCCAACCTTTATCTGCCACAGCAGCTGTTGGTATTCTTCATCGGACGCTGCGGCTGCTGAAATGTTTCTGATAGTGTCCTGTGAGGCTACTAAGCTCAGGCCTTGCAGCTGTTGTTCGTCCATCAACGCTGCCAATTCAGCGGGGAATTCAGCTCCCAGCGAGCTGTCGTTTGCTGTGAGTGAGGGGTATGCACGCGAGAGGGTGTCTGCGAGGATCAACTGGCTGCCAGGAGTGTAGACCAGGTCGTAAGTGTAACGCTGTAACCGAAGCAGCATACGCTGAAGCCGTTTGGGGGCGGAGGATAAGGGCTTCTTTGCTATGGCAATCAATGGCTTGTGGTCTGTCTGAACTTTTATATTTTGCCTAGCGTAGCAATAAGTGTCGAAGCGCTCCATTGCAAAAACAATGGCCAATTGCTCCTTCTCAATCTGCGCATAAGATTCTTGCTCCGTTTTTGTCATTGCGCGTGAAGCATATTCAACAACCCTTCCATTCTGAAGCAAAATCGCTCCCAGACCCCCTTGGCTTGCATCAGCCTGAATGACAATTGGCTTAGTTGTGTCAAAATATGCTAGAACAGGTGCGTGCGTTAACATGTCTTTCAATTTGTCTAGCGCCACGCCATGCAATTCTGGTCTCCAACAGAATTCGTTTTCTGCTTTAAGTAATGCGCGGATGGGTGCCGTTGTCTCGCTGAAATTGGCGCAGAACTTGGCTAGATATGTCGCCATTCCAAGGAGACGCAAGACACCTTGTCGATCGCTAGGTGGAGGCATCTGTTTGATAGCTGCCACTTTTCTCTGATCAGGGCGAACGCCGTCCCTTGTTAGCTCGTGTCCACAGAAGATGGTTGATTCGCGATTCAGTCGGAGTTTCTTCTGATTAAGCTTAATGCCTTTTTCTCTGCATCTCTCTAACAACGCGCGCAGGTTGTTGTTGTGATTTTCAATTGCTATCTCCTCTGTCTCACCTGCGCCTATGATCAATATGTCATCTGCAATGCATGCTATACCGTTCAGTCCAGAAAGTGCTGCGTGTATGCGACTCTGAAAAATTTCAGGTGAAGAACTCAATCCGAATGGTAGACGTAGCCAGCGGTACCTACCAAAAGGTGTCTCGAACGTTGTTAAACGGCTTGAAAAATCATCGAGACGAAGATGCCAGAAACCGTCTTTGGCATCGACAGTACTGAATACCCTGGCTCCTGCTAACTGAGGTAGGACGTCATCAATCGTCGGCATGCAGTATTGTTCACGCAAAAGGGCTTTGTTCAACGGTTTCGGGTCAAGGCAAATTCGTATTCTGCCATCTGGCTTTGCGACAACAAGAAGCGCTGACACCCATGAGCTTGGCTCGCTCACTGGTGTGATGATGCCGTTTGCCTCCAAACGCTTTAGCTCGGTCTCGACTTTGTCACGGACGCCCAGCGGAAGTCGTCTGAGTGGCATTTGGACTGGCGGGATTTGATCGTTGATGTGTAGCTGTACGTCACCCTCTAACAAACCAACGCCGTTGAAAAGGTCAGCGTATTCAGCGTTTACTTCCGTTTCCGTCAGACAACCATGCGTTGTAGCAAGAGAGAAAGAAGGTGACTGAACTGTTCGAACTTCACAAATGTTCTCTTCAACCACATTCAGAAGCTGCAAGTCTCTGCAGGCTTTGAATCCAAGAATCGGCTGGTTGTGCTTCGCTGCGACGTAAAAATCTATATTATATTCTCTGGCAGCACGTGGGTGTAAGACGGTGAACGTTATCATGCCTGTTGTTGATAACTCGGAGCGATCAAACATGCGCAGAGTCGCTGCCGCAGGACGGACTTCGTGGAGTCGACCGAGAGTGCGAACAAGTTCTTCCGGGATTAGGTTGACAGTCGCACCACTGTCAAGCAAAAAGCGCACTGTTCTATTGTCGATCTGCAGACGCGTATACCATCTGTCGCTGCTGGGCGTGTCTAATGTAAGTAGCTCTTCATCCAACTCTAGTTCACAGACTTCAGGCCTGCTGCGCGGTTTCCCTGTCCTCTTGGACGGACAAACAACCTCAAAGTGCGATTTCCTGTTGCAGTTTCTACAGATTTTACCATAGGCGGGACACGATTCCCTTCGCAGATCGTGCATTCTGTCGCAAAACTTGCATAGGTTCAGTCTTACCTTGGCGTCGTACTGGTTGCCATAGACTGGTGAGCGTGCTTGCGGACGAGATAGGTGACGGTTGCGAGCATGTGATGTCGAGTGTCGAAGAGCTTGGACTTCGTCGTGCGCCGTCATTGCCTTCAGCTGTTGACCTGCAGCCTCGCTGGCTTTGCACACGTCGATGGCTTTGCTCAGCGTCAGCTCCCGAATCTGCAAGAGTTTGTGACGAGTGGCGTCGTCCTTGACTCCAACGACGATGCGGTCCCGAATCATGGACTCTTCGACGCCCTCGAATTTGCACGTTTTTGCCATGCGTCGGACTTCACCCAGGAACACGTCGAATCGTTCGCCCGCTTCTTGCACTCGCTGGTAAAACATATAGCGTTCGTAGGTAACGTTAACGGCACCCAGGCAGAAAGTCTCGAATGCCTCTAATATCTTATCGATGTTCTTCTTATCGGCTGTCGGAATGTCCATACTCCTGTACGCGTCGTAGGCCTCGCCACCTAGACACGTGAGAAAAACCGCCGCTCGCTTCGCCGAGTTGGCTTCCGTAAGATCTGCGGCAAGCTCGTAATTTTCCCACTGTTCTCTAAACCGTTCCCAATTGTCAGCGACATTGCTTCCTGTAACCTTCAGTGGCTCTGGAAGACGCAAATTATTCGAAGCCATGTTCATTTGCGGAGTCTATGGGTAGGCTTAACTATCGACTTGTTCTTGTTCTACTTATTCGGAAAAAAACAACGGTGTGTAGGGTTTTTTTTCAGTTCACTTCTGACGCCATGTGTCAGGATGGTGACCGTGGTTATAACAATACGTCTCAGTATAGTTTAACACTTTAATATGAATAGCATATAAGTATAGTATAGGTCTTTGTAGATCTCTCTAGTCCGATAGTCAGCAATAGACTGACGTCGCTTCGTGGTCAGCAAACCCTCCTTGGCCATTGCTGTGGGCGTGGCCTGTGCTGACCAATAAGATACCGTTACACACCAGGACATCTCAGACGACCAACCAATCCAAGGGAATAAGTATAGCACCCTCACTCTTGGTGACAGGTGAACACCTTCTTTGGGCAACATGCCAGAGATTTCACTTTGAGGGAAGAGTATCGTGAAAACTACACCATAGCTGAAACCCATGCAAAGACCAAATGCAATTTGAATTGTGAGACAGGGTAATAATGCCTCGGGTTGAAAACATATTATCCTAAATCTGAGATAAAAATTTGCATCTAAAATGGGTTGCTACTTTTAATATTACACCACTTCCTTGAACCCTGTAACCCCATTTAAATTAACAATGACGGTAGAGAAAGAAATATTTCTGAGAAATCAGACCTCATGAAGAATGTTGGCGATTTTGCAGAATAGATTAATTATGTAGGACACAGATGAAACCACAAAAATTTTATATTTATCCCTATTAGGCCTATATACTATTGCTGTTCCCTTACTGTTGCGTCTAAGAACAATAAGCTATTATTATCAATCAAGACCACAAGGCAAAATAGGTAGTATTTGTAAAGTCATAAGATATGATAGATGCTATCTGTGATGCGGTGTGTTATACAGGTTTTCTTGCCTTTGAGGAATTTCTCTTGAAGTGGCGCTGTATAAATTGATGATTATGATTACGATAACAGTAGCATCATTATGTTTAAGTGTGGACCAACTACAAGTAGTTGGATTAATTCCTGGTTTAAAGATTCCTGGTTGATTACAACCATATAGCCACTTTTGAGCATTAGAAGACTTGCTACTATAAGGGTAAAACTTTGATGTCGTTGTGCTAGTCCTAAATATTAATATTTTCTCTTACAACTTTTTGTGTGATGTTTCTGGGAAGAATGGAACCAAATGGTGCCTTGGAGAACAGTCAATTCAGACTTTCATTTTTAACGACCACCCTAATATATATATAATTATATTATCACCCTATATATATAATTATATATATTGCGATTAGACATATATATATATATATCATACATACATGTAAACTCAAAATGGGCAAACTCCTAAATACCTTTGTGACTTGAATCACTTGATGCACAAACCCGTGGACAAACACCTCTACGCAATCTCTTTTCGCCTTCTCCGGTCTGCTGATATCCTTGATCTCATAGTTCTTCGGGCAAGGACTGCCATGACCCAACCTTAATTGCCAGTGTAGACACTTCTTTGTGGAACAACCTCCCTTTCCTCTATCCGTAGTAAGATCTTATCGTAGGTGACACCTTCAGCCCGTCGCTGCTTAATGAAATCTTTCTTATTTCCTCAGGGCTGTCACGCTGATCAAAGCGTCTCTGAATAGCTGGTATACTGTAAATACTTTGTAAATTCTCATATGCTATGCATCACAATACATACGTATGCGTTCATGATTCACGCATGCATAACATGTACATGTATACTAACTTACACAAGTACATATATAGTCTAATTGGGGGGACCAAATGGAGATTCTTAGCGAGCGTGAAATGCGCAAAGCCGCGACTGCCGAAGGCAAGAAGCCCCTAACGATTAGGGGGTATGCAGGAGAGTCGTAAGCTCCCCCATCAGGGTCTGGGGCGGAGGCTTAATTGGTAGTGAGTGTGGGCTCTCAGATCTGAAAGGAGAAATACTGATATCAGTTCATCTCGAGACCACATTAGCCAATACCGCATATTCGACTGTAGGCCTATACACAGGATTACAAAGGATTGCAAATAATTTTATAGAAATAAAGTTCATGAATAAAGTGGTGTGCCTTAAGTAATTTAAAAAGTCTAATCTTTTTCGTTTTCCAAATCATTTCAAGCAGGATTGTGTCCAGGTAAGTGCGATGAAAATTTTGCAAATGCACACTGCCTTCACTGTAAGAACAGCTTAATTTTCACATGACCTACATAGACCTATAAGCAAATTATTATTCATTGCCTAAATCTATGCATCAGAAGAGTGACAAACAGCATCATAAAAAATTATCATTGTGATCACATTCCTGTCATGTTATTTCTCCCACGTAAAGAATCTGGTTTGGTCGCAGTTTGCATTTGTAATCGCAATCACAATCTTGATATTTCTTCAGCGCCCCAGATATTAAGTCTTGGGGTTTCAGTAAAAAGAAATTTCGCCATTAACAAAATCGACAAGCAATTAAGGGAAGGCAAAAACGACAAAATGATATGAAAAAGTATCGTTGCAGACTATATCCTATACAATACAAGAAGGAAGTAATGTACAAATAAAGTTGGTTTTATCCACCTTAAGTTAGGCTATATGTCTAAGCCTATATAATTGACTGAGGTTCACTCAACTTTTAGACATGTCGTAAACCATTGTCAACACATTTTATAAGAATATAACCGACTTGTTGTTTGAGTTGATGATTAAACATTTGAAGCTTGCAACACCTAAATTTACAGCAGGCCCTGCAAATTCATGAGTTGCTACAGCCTGCAGGTAGATACATCTAGGGCTTCTAAGTTAACTACTAATCCATTCCGATGCAGAAAATAAAAATGAAGAAAAACTAAGTGACTAAATAAGACCAATGCTTTCAACTGTTTTGGTTTGGTAAGAGACCCTATAGTTGTGTAACTTTTGTTGTAGGCCTAATTCGAACATAAAAGGCTATATGTAGTGCGAACCAATCATTGTAACACTAATTAATTGAATCTATAAGGTGTCACTGAACTCAATGGTGTACTGCATGAGTGAGGTAAAGGCCTGGGGGAAATTTTCCCTCCCCACATCTAGAAACAGATTTACGGCCCTGGCGAGAGGTAGTGAGTTCGAGCCCCCGTTGGGCGGATTTGCTTTGTAGGCTGCCATTGGCGCCGTGTAATTACATAGCTGTCTGTTCAGTTGGTAGTTAAGTTTAATTAAGATTACTGCATAACCTGTAAATGTAAAGCGCAGTGCGTCTTGCAGGCGTTTAATTAAAGAAAAGATATTATATTATTATTATTAACTGCTTTTTGTACCTGATAGCGGCATAGGTGCCGACTCTGCGAGGCCCGTGAGTGCTCAGCACCACCAGAAATTGGCCATGCGAGGCCTGCCTATGCATGGGGACCACCAGAAATCAGCCAACAAGATATGACATTTTTATGATATTATTTCTCTGTTGGCATTAAAAATGCTTTGGCATCTATAAGAATCATTGCGTCTTTGACATATTTTCTTTTATTTCGGTAAGTTAGTCTACCTTACTATATTACTCCAGTTTTACCGCGTCCGGTAGTCTGAACTCCATACTAATACGAGGAAAACCTCGGAATCATGCTCATTCAATCTGCTTAAGTAAATTTTTTATTACGGACGAAGGCGACAGTGGCGGCGCTAGGGGGGGCTAAGCCGCCCCCTATAAAAAGCTAAGCCTCCCTACAAAAAACGGCCATCCGGGTTTTTTACATGCAAAACTGAAATATTTCCGTGATTTTCGAGTGGATGACTAAAATAAAAAGGTCGTCAGAAATTTTGACAGACGGAAATGGAAAATTTCCATGAGATTTTGGCCAGATGACTAAAAAAAAGGTCGTTGAAAATTTTGGCGGGTCAAAATGGGAAATTTCCTCCAAAAGGTTTCAGCCCCCCCAAAACTGAAATCCTGGCGCCGCCACTGGAAGGCGACGATTTGAATGACTGTTTCTTTTTATTGTACATGCTAGGCTATATAATGATCCTCACTGCGCGAGAATCACTTCCCAGCATCACAAAAGCTGGATATTGTTTTGTCTGCGTAAATCAGCCTTGACGAAATTGTCTGTGAAAACTATTTGAAAAACAATCCTCCACAATGTTAATATTGACTCACTAAATAGTGGTTAATTTTTTGATTTCTTGTGTAAAATTTGCAGTCTGTTGAGTGTCGACCTAATTATTATTATTATTATTATTATTACATAAATTTATTACGCGCGCAAGGTCACACCAAAGTGTGAATCTGAGGCGCGGATAGTTAGCCGCCAGAGGAAGATGCAGTTAAAGGTCCATGTGCTTGAAAGCCAAAGAGAAATAGTGAGTTTTGAGCCGTTTTTTGAAGGTAGGGAGTGAATTTGAGCAACGAAGAGAGAGTGGAAGTAGATTCCATTCTTTGGGAGCAGAGGCATGGAATGCACGCGAGCCCATAACAGTTCAGCATCGAGGTTCAACTAAAAGACCCATGTTTGATGATCGCAGGCAACGAGGAGGAATATAAGGAGTAAGCAGTGACTGAAGGTAGGGAGGTGTTCCGGTAGAGAGGGATTTGTAGGTTAAACAGGCCAACCTAAACTCGACAGTAAGCCAATGCAGCTGATGAAGTAAAACTGAGGAACTTGATCGTAGTGGGACACGCAGCACAACACGAGCTAAAGAATTTTGGATGCGTTGCAGCCTATGTAGCTCATAGTCTGAAATGCCAACAAAAATTGCATTAGCATAATCAAGGCGAGAGGAGACAAGGGCGCAAGCTAAAGTCTTCGACATATCCTTAGTCAGAGCCGACCTAACGTGGCCCTGATGTGATAAAAGCAAGATCTACAAAGGTTAGTTACATGCATCCGAAAAGTAAGCATACTGTCCAGGGTAACCCCAAGAGTTTTAACAGAATCTGATAAGGGGTCATTGCATAATTACGTAACGCCAAAAATGGCCGTTTTCGACCCACCCACCCACCCTGTAACGCTTCGTAACGTTTCCCTTGACCCACCCACCCACCCTCCCCAGCGTTACGTAACGGTTGCTACGAAAAAATCAATTGAGAGTTATGTCTATTATTGACTTAGCCTATGTGAGCGCGTAATTATAATTCATATTTTCAGTGAATTTAATATTGCCCAGCAGATGAATTATAGGCTAATTTGACAGTATAGGCTTAAAATATACACAATGTTTTATTTATATAAACGAGTCATGCGTGAACTGCAATTTTCTTAAATTATAGGTCTACCTCAAGAATCAAATTTTTTAGACTGCTGCAAAGTTTCATGGGCTAAATGGATCATTAGCACTTGATCAAAATTACGATGAACTATTTCCTTAGTCTGCAGAGCAGCAGAGGCACTTCGATAATTATTAATAGAAATATTGCCGATTTTTGGTGACCATTAATTTCGAATTAAATGGGATCGTGTCCACTAAGTAAAGCATGCTTCAAAGTGGGTTTTTGATGTCAGGAATTCAAGAAGAATTAGGCCTACCACGTTGTTCCGTTGGAAAAACTATCACAGCAGTTTCCAGTTCGCACAATGGGAGAACAGAATTGACCTAGCATATATAACTGGTGTATATTCTGCCGGATCTTATTCATATAAATAGACCAGGCCTACTTCCGTTAAATTTTAAATCAATGTCACGAAGTTTAAACTTCGATCACATCATGTCTAAAGTGTCATTCGATGGTAATTTAATATTCATTAATAATTTTTTTCAAGGCGTTACGTAACGTTCAGCCTCCCCCACCCACGTAACGTTTCGTAACGTTTTCACTGACCCCACCCACCCACCCTCGAGCGTTACGTAATTATGCAATGACCCCTAACGGTACTGCGGAGCCTGCGAGGTCGATGCTGGAAAGTGAAGGAAAATAACGCAAGCATTGTCGTGACCCGAACAAAATTGCCTCAGACTTGTTTGGGTTTATAGCCAAACCATTAAAACAGAACCAGGCATATAAAGATGACAGGCACTCCTCAAGTTTAATTTTACCGGACTGATCAGTGTGTGACAGAGCAATATAGAGCTGAGTGTCGTCCGTGTACTGCTGTAATTGGACACCAAAATGATTAGCTATGCGATTAATTGGGGAGGTAAAGACGGTGAATAATAGAGGACCAAGGACAGATCCCTGTGGAACTCCAGCAGTGCAAACAGTGGGTTCGGACCGAGCGGTACCGATGCCCACCTGCTGATTCCTGTTACCCAGATAAGACGCTAACCAGTTTAAAGCAGTACCAGAGACACCGAAGCTTTTCGTGAGTCTAGAAAGAAGTAATTGATGGTCTACGGTATCGAAAGCTGCGCTGAGGTCAAGACATACAGAAAGGCAGGCTTTTCCATTGTCAATAGACGAAAAGATGTTGTACAGCATGGATGTAAGGGCAGTCTCAGTGGAATAGCCTTCACGATAAGCTGACTGAAAAGGACTGAAGTTGGGAGAGGAAGTGATATGTTTCTTGATGCGAGTAAGAAAGAGACGTTCAAGGATCTTGGAAATGTTATTTAGGTTCGAGATAGGTCTGAAGTTAGACAGATTATTGGAATCTAGGTCAGGTTTTTTAAGCAAAGGAGTAACTAAAGCAGACTTAAAGCATGACTCTCCCCTAATTAGGGGAGAGTGCTCCAAGATGCCCATGCTAACGAAGATTGTGCTTTTCTTCTGTGTGGATTTCAAGAGAAGTACATGTTGACCCAAAGAATGATCTTTTTTTTAAGCGATTGGGAAGAACATTTATTGAAGTCTTAAATCATATGTTTAAACAATGAAATAATGGGAAATTTTGACGAGATAACATGTCACTATTTCATGTTCTGTGGAAATTTTTTAAAACAATGGCAGGGATGCTTTTCAAGTCTTAAACCACGGCAATTTAATAAAAAATGACAGTCTAAGATGCTACCATCGCAGTGTGGCAAGAGAATAAATTCGAAAATGGTTGGGAGCACATCCCCAAGTCCCTTCGGCCCTTCTCTGCTCGGTGATCGTCCTTTGACTGCGAGTTCGTCCCCTAAAACCATGAACAAGTCTCCGCTTATGAACAGAGGTAATTTCAATAACTCTCCGATCAAAAAAGATTCAAAAAAATTTACTCTTCGGGTCAACTTGGCACCCATGGATAGCGATGTGTCTATCAGTTTTTTTTACTATTAAATGAATATAATCATAATAAAATTTCGATTTCAGAACCGACGTTGGGTCTGAAATAATGTCTATGCACCGTGTTAGATTTACATTTCTAAGTACACAAACTACACACGCTGATGCGTCATTTAATAAAGGCACAATCATCCTACATTGAAATAAAAATTATATCAAGAAGTTGAAACCACGATCGAATGCACGATCCATTACAACGCATAAACAGTGTAAATTTGCATGCACGCACAATACTGCAGCCTTTAGCAAAGCCAGATTCTGTCGCGTGACTCGGTTGATAGCAGCACGGATTTTAAACTCTACATGTATATAGAAGCGCATTAGTTCACGCGTACTTCACTTTGAATTTATGGAAATCATCATGGCAGGCAGCTCAGATGAGGCTATTTTTTTTAGCAAGATGAATGTTTAAACTTTCCAATGATATTACACATGGGATAAATTAACCGAATAAGACCATAACATTACGCTTGAAACAACCCTAAAAATGTTTTAAAATCCCCCAAAATTTGTATTTATCACACAAACTTCTTGAATTTGTTGCAAAAGAGGTCCAATAATAATAAATCAATATATTTTTCATGTATATAAGATCTTGTTTACTGATATATGCGAAAAAACGATAATCAAAAAATTTACGCCTGATTGGTGTTTTATCTAATTTCCTCTGTTTTATCATTTTCGACTTCTGCCTCCTTATGCATGAGCAGGCCACATCTGCAAGACAAGAAATGTTTTAAGAGTTTATTCTACTGCCAGAAATTTATAAAGTACTGTGAATGTGTGCTGTTATTCAGACATCAGATACAACAAAGCCTAGAAAAATTTCTGATTGATGATGAAGAGAAACCATGACCTTTTCCAGAATGTCTACATCTGGTGAATGGGAAGCTGTCCAAGAAGTCGGGCATACTAAGAAGAATGACTAACATCAACTGTTCCATTTCTTTATTCTTTTCAATAAACTACGTAGTTCTCAATCTAGTAAAGTCTTCGTTGTTACAGATCGCTGCGAACCTTGAACCCAGGACCATACGGTGGCGTTGTTAGTGAAGTCAACCCACCTGCAGGCTCTGATGCGAAGCGTTTGCCTTGACCACTTCTGCAAATCAATTCAGATGTTAATGAAGTCACAGTTATTGTAAAGTCACAGTTATTGTAATATTGGAATGCTTCCATTGCTAGAGCTCTAAGTTGCACTGATGTAAGTGAAATGGTTACTTCCACTATGGCCTTCGTTGTGAGTATATAGATCTGTGTATCCGCATATTAGACCAATTGATAGTAAATTTATTGAATTTAAACAAGTTACAGTTCACATATAGTTGTACCAATAAAAGATATTTTTATACCACATGGCAATTTTTAGGACTTTTGATGTGTCCTACACTCAATCCGTGCTATAGTTTGCCAGGCGACTCTTATATGGTATGCCAGATACCCCAGTCCCTGTCCCACTCCCCTTCCCTGTTATTGATCTATGTGCACTAATCTTCCCTCCTATTCTAATCTTGTCCAACCTCTTCTGTCACTATGGCTGGCCTGGCCTCTCCAATCCACAACTTCCCAGGATTTTGACTGGCTCTTCAGCTGCTGTTCTAATATCTAATGAACCATGGACGGTTCTAGGACAAATTCTGCTGACCTCCACACTGACTGCGACTGCAGATGCAGAACTTCTGAGCTAGGAACCCAAGAAGTAGCAGACTAGTCTACCTGCAGCCCTTCGATATTAGAGCAGCAAAATTCTGTCTGTATGAACCAAGGAAAGGAACGGGAGGAGAGATCAACTCTGCTGCTGCCTGAGCACTGAGAAACGCCCAACCCCTGTCACAGTGCAATACTTCAAGCATATATGTAGAAATAAGCGCAAAGCAACGGAGTCAAGCTATATGAGCCTAGCCGAAGCATTTCAGACTGATTTAAGGGGAGAGAGACGTTGTTTCGGGAGGCTCATGAAAAGCGAGTTGCAGTAATCTAGGCGGGAACAGACAAACACATGAACTATTGTAGTAAAGACCGAAAGAAAGACTGATCAGATGCCGCCTCAGTTGAAAAAAAAGACGGTTCAGGTTAGACATATGCTCCTTAAGTTAAGCATGAGGGAGTAGTCAAGTGTGATACAAGTACTACATTCTGTAGTATGCCTCTGGCATCTATTGAGCAAGGAAGAATTGGGTCAATTAATTTTGATTCAAAAGTCCGAATTTTCGTAATCCTAAAAATAAGGGATTCCATGTTTGTCAGTCCCAGCGATCCTGGGATTCAGGATTACATTCACTGGTAAAGACGAAAAATTTCTTTAACCAATAATATGCTTGCTTTGGCAAAAGAAATGAGTGGCTACTTGTGTGAAAATTCTAAGCTGAAATTCACATGCTTCTCACCGTGGTCCAGGCTTTGGTTTCTTTCCTGCCCGCAGATCATCTATAATTTCATTCACATCTTCAACTGTCAGATCCTCCTGAATTCACAAGGCAAAATCAATGTAATTCACTGAAACAGTCAAATCAGTAAAGTGCTTCAAAAACTGCAAATGAACTGCAAGTTATTCAGCATTAGTATAAAGTTTTCACATCAATTATGCCAGGTATATCTATGCCAGGTTTATGCCAGATATCTGCAACGGTATGGTGTATGTGTAAACATCTGGCATGGCCATTTTGTGTGAAGTTTCCAGTTTTATGATTTTTCAATGCAAAGCCTAAGTTTTCCACAATCTAGGACAGCGTTTCCCAAAGTGGGTTCCGCAGAACCCTAGGGTTGCATGGGGTGGGCGCAGGGGTTCCGCGAAAAGTTGTTTAAATACTTTCTTAATATGAATGATGATAATAATTGAATACGAAACCATTCAAAATAGGCGACAACCAGTTAACTCTTCTAATGAAGACTACGAACTTCTTATTGACATAACGCAAATGAAGCAGAATTCCAATCAACTGATCAGTGTCTGGATTGGGATAGCTAAAAAAATACTCCCCAGTAACTGCAATTAGCATGTTTTTTGCCATTTGCCACGTAAAAATTGTACGAAACCGTATTCTCATATTTTACTGGAACAGAAGCAAACTATAGAAATTAAAGAAATAACACAGCTGACAATAAAAATCCAGCTTTCTAGCATTAAGCCAGTTAGGTCAGACAAAGTGCATAAGAAGAAACAAGTGTGGTTCGCATTCTAATTTCATGTACTTCCATGCCTATTGTGTTTAAAGAGTTGTGGTTTTCAAAACGGTGCAGTTTAATTTTTTCTATAGAAAAAATAAACTTTTAGTGCATGTTTTGTAGGCCAAGGCTTCTCAGGCGATATGCATGTTTTAATGCATTTAGTTGAGACTGGATTTCCGTGAGAAAATATTAGGATGCCAAGGCTTCCGTGGCCCAAAAAGTTTGGGAAACGCTAGAAGTTTTTACAAGATGTTTTGGTCAGACATTTTATCGGCTATTTGTATAAAACTGCACGACACTGCAAATGTTATAGCTTCCCATGTGGAGGTACCTAGCATTTCAACTTTACATCAAACATTGTTTAGGTGAGAAAACTACAGACAATCGAAAACTGTTGGCCAGTTATGTGCTTGGTGAGGAGGATACTACATCCTTGCACAATATGGTTTCCAAAAAATCTGGTCAAGAAGGATACCCAATGCCATCCATAGGCGTAGGAGGCGGGAGTCCAGGGGGGCAAATGCCCCCCAAATTTAGGGCAAATGTGTTTTTCGGGCAAAAGAGGCACAGACGGGGAAAAAAATTCGGAACTTTTCTGTGGACAAACAGGTGCAGGCGGATTTTTTTTCGGGTACATAGGGATAAAAGAAAACTTTTATGAAGATTTATAGGAAATGACTAATAAAAAAAGTCATCAGATTTTTCGGATGAGGAAATCCTAAGATTTTGGGTGGATGACTAAAAAAAAAGGTCATCAGATTTTTCGGCAAAAATAAAAATTTTCCTCCCCCACTTCCGAAATGTCCCCTACGCCTATATCCCATATAAGGTGAAAAAAATAACGTTTTCCGGTAACCCGACCGACCCACTTTTTTGGCCGCGACTCGAATAATTTTTTGAAAAGTTTTTATTTGTATTGACATAATACAGCGACATTGCCTTACCAGAGGTAGAATTGGGACGCTATAATTATAGCGTCCCAATTATAGTGACTAAAGCAGAGTATGTGTACACAGTCGTCTTTCAGGGTATATAAGGTTCCCTTAATTGGAGCAATCAATAGTTTCTCACGGTCAGTTTGACCAGGCAGACGGTTGTGGGTGGGATAGTAATAGATCTTGGCTGATGCTTCAAATTTACCTGACAACTCTGATCGCTGCTACATACAATGTACACACAGCTGGACTGTCTAACCTAGGACATGTCAAGACCTGACCACTCATCTGTCTGGGTAACTCTAAGCAGATTACCTACCGTCTTACCCCAGCGTGTGCGTCCTACAAATATTCCAGTGTTTATATACACACATATATTTATACATTACATATACACACATGCGTTACATATATATATATATATATATATATATATATATATATATATATATATTATAATTATCCCTTGCATTGATTCTATCACAATGCATGTGCCAGGGTGTTTATATTTGGGTCTCAACTGGGCACACAGAATATGCTAATCTGCATAAAGGAACCCTCACAGGTTAGTGGACAGATCTTGGCTGCGCAATTCCTCTACTTAGTTTAGACAGCCCAGTTCTCTCACAGTAACTCCTTGTGGATATTCCCTAGAGGGTCGTTGCTTGTTGCAGATGAAGCCAATGATGGCTGCCATCTGCTTCAAGTTTATTGCTTTACTAGATGTTTGTCTTAAGACAGTCCATTCTTTGCTCACTGTGCCCCCCATTCTTTGCTCACTGTGCCTTAATAAGCTCTCTTGTTCTCACTGTGCTCTCTTTTGCTCACTGTGCTTACTATGCTTTCTTGTGCTTCCAGTGCTCTCTTCTACTAACTCTGCTCTCTTCTGCTCACTGAGCAGTTCCCATTTGAAATTGAGCATTCTTTGGTGAAGAATTTAACATTCTGAGTAACAGCGAAGCCTTGCGACTTCTATGGGTGACTGACTACTTCCTGGCTGCCAGTCTTAAGAGACCTCTAGATCTCGGTGGCTCCACTGCTGATTCAATGCCTCCTTCCTTCACTTCTACGGAGTCAGTTTTCAAGGATTTTCGACCTTGAATCAGAACTACGTCATCTCCTCTCTACTTCTAATTTAAAATCATGTGAATTGGATCCACTTCCCTCGTTTGTTATTGTAGATGTTCTAGATGACATTGTCCCATTTTTGTACTTATTTAATAGATCTCTTTTTGATGGTCACCTTCCAGCATCTGAGAAATGTGCTGTTGTATTCCCCACTCTTAAGAAGCCCAAACTCAATCCTAGCATATGTCAAAATTATCGTCCTATTGCAAATCTTTCCTTTCTCTCTAAGACTTTAGAGCGACCTGTTTCTTTGCAACTTTTTCCTTATCTTGAACAATCGGGCTTTCTTCCTCCCTGACAATCTGGCTTTAGAGCTCACCACTCGACTGAAACTGCTCTTCTTTCTCTTCTTTCTGACATCGATTCTGCTATGGATAAATTACTCTTCTAGCACTTTTTGATGCATCTTCATTCATCAGCATTTGATATGGTAGATCATGATATTCTATTGCGTTGCCTTGAAACTTCCTTTGGTCTTAGTGGCCTTCCTATTCTTTGGTTTCGCTCATATCTTTCTGATCGTACCCAAATGGTTA
The DNA here is from genome assembly GCA_949752735.1 of Lumbricus terrestris. Lineage (NCBI taxonomy): Eukaryota > Metazoa > Annelida > Clitellata > Crassiclitellata > Lumbricidae > Lumbricus > Lumbricus terrestris. Next base: position 24,197,603 of record OX457039.1, read on the forward strand.
TTTTAGATGACTCTCGCTCTTCATGGGTTCCTGTTAAATTCGGAGTTCCTCAAGGATCCGTTCTGGATCCACTTCTTTATATCTTGTTTACAGCTGATATTCCTCTTCTCTTTGCGAAGCACTCAGCCTCTGGTCACCTCTATGCTGATGATGTCCAGACTTTTGTTCACGGCTCCTCTTCTCAACAACTTGCTCTTTATCAGTCTATTGAATCTCTTTCTGCTGATCTCAATTGTTGGGTGTCCTCAAATCGTCTCTTGCTCAACTCTTCCAAGACTCAATTTAACTGGATGGGCACTCGTCAACAACTAAATAAAATTGATCACGCTTTACTTGCCGAACGGTTTCCTCAATTTACTCTCTTCACAAATGTTCGTAACCTGGGTGCAGGGCTGAAAGTGAGCTGGGTCTTTCCGGGTCTCAGACCCGGCATTAATTTTTTGGCGCTTGAATAAACACTTATATCTAGCACCCTTTGGGCCGAAGAGTCCCAGCAATTTTTTCAAACCACTTTCAACCCTGCCTGGGTGTTACTCTAGACAGTACTCTTTCCTTCTCTGCACATATCTCTAATCTTTCTCGGTCCAGCTTCTATCATCTACAACGTTTACGTGCCATTCGTCGATCTGTCTCCTTGTTGATTTTTTCTTCTATGGTTCATGCCTTCATCTGTTCTCGTATTGACTACTGCAACTCATTACTCATTGGAACACCAAAACTTTGCCTCGCACCACTCCAATCGGTGCTCAATGCATCTGCTCGCTTGATTGCCCGCCTCTCTCGTTTCTCTCACATTTCAACTTTTATGACTGAACACCTTCATTGGCTTCCCTTAACTGCACGGATTCAATATAAAATTCTCTTTCTTACCTATAGGATGTTCTTGGGTACAGCTTCTCGCTACCTCTGTGATCTTATTAGGCGACCTATCTCAACTACTACTGGACGTCCTCTCCGCTCTTTAGACCGTCATGACCTTCTCATACCACGGTCTCGGACTTCTACACCCCAGCATCGTGCCTTTGCTTCTGTCGGACCTTTACTTTGGAATGGCCTCCCTGCTATAATTCGTACTCAGATCTTATCTGGAAGCACTGCTGTTTCTGCCCATCTCCTGAAAACTTTTCCTTTTCAAGGGGATCTTTGCACTGGGAGCACCTCTGATTAGGTTGTACTGTGAGAGGCGCTTTATAAATCCAAAAATAGTATAGTATAGTGTCATTTTCACTTGAGCCACCTCTATTGGTAATTGGGGAACAAAGGAAATCTAGAAACATCTAGTTGGAAATACTCACTGGCTTTGTCAGTCGAGAACAACACTTGTTCTGTTCCCACTCATCTTCCCCTCCCACTCTACCTTGCCAGAAAAGACGTCAACAAAATTAAATTAATAAGATGGGAAACACCTTTTTTGGCCTAACTGCACAGCAGCACTTCACAAACAGGTCTACATCTCATTATTTGGAATGCAAGGAGGCAAGATCACTCCCATGGTTTAAATCAGGAATGTCAAACCTTTTCTGATGATTGATCAGTGGCACTATTTTCCAGCAAGTGATGCAGAAAATGCCTGACAAAATGGGTAACATCTGGACACATGGAAAAGCAGATTTAACTTGGTCTCTGTAGGACAAAAAAGCAATGTTGGCAAGCGATAAATGGCCCGCTTTCACACCTGTGATAAATTACAACTTGGACATTCTAATTGTGGTGGGCCATGGCACCAAGCTGTGATGGGGCAGGTATATGGTCCAGGTTTCGTTTTCGAGTTATCACAGAAAACCTTGCAACTCCTCGCTACATTAAGTGGAGAACTGGCAATTTTCCATCGGACACACGGAAAAGCAGATTTAGCTTGGCCAAATTTTATCACTTTTGAATTCATCCTGGTTCCTTCCAAATACTCTGGTCTAACACAATTTCCAGCCTCTATTGAATAAAATTGCTGCCACCAGCCCTACAATTTGTCCAGGAAATTACAACTTTAAACACAACTCGAAACACTGGGCATTTTTAATACACAGTTGATGATCTCAAAATCCAAGTGGATTATCAAGGTTGTCCCTCATAAGCTCACTGTGCCCTCCTAAGCTAACTTAGCTCTCTTGTGCTCACTGTGCCCTCTTTTGCTCTCTGCTTCTTTCTGCTCTGTTTTGCTCCTGTGTTTACTGTGATTTCTTGTGCTCATAGCGCTCTCCTACTAACTCAGCTCTCTTCTGCTCACTGAGCAGTTCTTTTTTAAATCGAACACCCTTTGGTGAAGGATTAAACAAAATGAGTAACAAGAGATATCTTGTGACTTCTATGGGTGACTGACTACTTAAAGGCATGTACCATAGTCAAAACACCTTGGAGGACACTCCTAATTGCCCTAAGTCATCTCAAGTGGTAGTAACAGGAATGGGTCAAGAGAGACAGGTGTTCAGTAAATGTCAGTGCACTGTCAAGTGTGACACCCAGATCACAAACACTATAAGAAAAGGTGAAGTCAGAGAATAATGAGGCATTAGGCAACATGAATGCATGCTGTGCCCAGTAGGGTGTGACAGATTCTCAAGTTGGAAATCGGTTTGAGCCAGATTTTGCCATACACCAATTAGTCAGAATCGGTGCATACTAGGACTCATATCCATATGTGACACAGACGTTTCTGACCTTTTAGTCATATACCTGTACAAAGGTGCTATTTTAAAATGATTTCTTGCAGTTCTAAGGAATTTTTTTTCTAAATAAGGTTATACTCCTTCAAGTAGCTAAAAGTTTCAGAATATTGATGTCATCAAAAGCCTCAGAAACCGCTAATGGATCATAACTGCAATTTGGCTGGGCAGTAAATGAATATAATTAGGGTTGTTGTTCGATTAAAAATTTTAATCGAAATTAATCGCGCGATTAATTTTTTTAATTGCAATTAACTGCAAATTAATCGCAATACATTTCCTTCAAATATATTTTCTAAGGACCCCTAAAGCATAAAATTTTAATGACTGAATGCATTCTTAACTATTGCAAACATATTTAATAACCTTTGGCTTAGGCCTATTGAATTTCTGCATTTAGTTTATTGAACAGTTTTGTATGACAGACACTGTTCAAATCAGTCAACTGCTCAAAATCCGTTAAATTTTTCATTTGAGCCACCTTTAATTAAAATGATATAGGCCTAAATGTGAAATTAGACAACCGTTTTCTGACTATCAAGATTAATTATTTATTCAGCCAATTGTATAGGCAGACCAGTTTATTTACATTGGTCGGTTTAAGGGATGCTCTTATTAATTAACAATAGTAGGTCTACTATTGAACCTCATTATTTACTCAAAAATTTTCACAAGAGGTTGCGGTTCTTGCCAAGCCTCGTCTCAGATGTCCTTCTGTAAACATTTATCATTTTAAAACCTGAAATCCATTGGTCTTGCCATCTCATGGAGTTCAACCAACGTAGTCTGACGTCTGACGGGGTGAGGAAAGAGGAAACTACCTTCTATAGTGGATGATGCGATGCGGCCGATGTCGACGACTCATTTAACGAATGTTTTGGTTCGCATGCAGGCGATAATTGAGCAAAGAATTGCAAAGATAATACCGTATTTTCGCGAATATATCACGCACACCGGTATAACACGCACGCGAATATAACACGCTAGTTTTGGAGATTTGAGTAAAAAATGAATTATATATCACGCACCAGAGTATAAGACGCACCTTTCATGTGACGATCAACGAGTTGGGCGGACGCGTGCGCTAACGTTAGGCTAATGCTACTCTACCATATATTATTTGTCGCCGGATATGGTCATAACTTTCTAGAATACCAAAATTAAAATAATCTCTCTAACTAAAATAACCAAAAAATAAGATTCTTTATAAAATATGAATATTTTAATCAAATAGGCCTATGCTATATTTACAACTCAAAACCAGTAAGCGGTAATGACCTCGTTCCTCCTTCTTTACTCTCACAAGGTAAGGTCTCCGAAGGTTGTAGATTAATCCTATAGCGCTTGTATGGTGGCTTAAAGGCAGGCTTCAATATTGTAATAAGGCTTACACAAGCCGACTGTATTTTGTAGGCCTAAGCATTAATTCATAAGTTGTATTTCCTTTGATTGTGACCGCCATTCGAAAAGGACCGTAGAACGATTTTGAAGAACGAATGTAGACTTATGGATTTCCTTTGACTATGGTCGGAACGGTACCTACTTCGAGGCTTTGATGCAGGCCTGAATAGGCTAAAACAACTTAACAAATAGAACTATTTTTGTTTGCCTTTCCTAGCTTTTGACCGGGCAATTATCGTGTATGTTGTTTGCTATAGTAGAAATATTTGTTTGATCGCTTCCGCCCATAATCTACGCTGAACAGATTTTACAAATTTGATTGTTGCCGGCCATTCGAAAAGGAGCATAGGACGATTTTGAAGAAAGTTAGGCTTGGAGATAGGCAAGTTAGAACAGCTAGAACTGTTTGTCTTTCCTTCCTGGAAGAGGAAACGCATGACTCGGAATTAGGCTAGATTTTGCTAGATGATAAATTATGGACGATTAAATATAGATTAACTTTTACAAATAATGGAAAATTAAATAGCGTTTCAGATCAATTATGCGCTATATAAATTTTAAGCCAGTCGATTAGCTTAACGCCGTGCGAGCGATAATAGCTGGATTTTTCTGAAAATGTACGGATGATTACGGTATATAGATTATTATTTTGACATTATGGACGATTAACTAGGCTTTTCTTAATAGATATGTGCTAAATAAATTCTAGGCTAGTCACACTTAACGCTGTGCGAGCGATAATACCGTACTCAATGCCTGCGTGTGATTATTTGTTTATTGTGCGTTTCGAAAGAAATCTGAGCGTACTTAGAATTATTCGTCTGTATCCGGCACTATTGAACTTTTATAATTATGAAAGCCGAATTGTTATGTTTTGGACATTTAACTGTAACTTTGTGCGGTTTGCCGTATTCGCTGATTTTTCATGATGATTTCACTGTAATAAACGATTAATAGTACGGTACTGTTGTCGAACTGATTGTCTGTGATCGATTCATTAGGATTCATGTCTCCATATTGTAAGTAAAAGAAACTCAATTCATATTTTTAGCATTTATTGGTAACTTTACGCAGTTTCGAGTATTGATTGATATTTTCATGATAATAGAACGGTAATCACCTAATTCATTCATACATTTATAAATTTGTACATTGCACCTGCAAGAAACTTACTCAGCGGTGCTCCCAGCCAATTCATGGCAACACAAATTAGGTTTCAACAACTTGTCAAATATATTGACATTATTTATAGGGGCAGACACATCAAATAGGTGAATAATACTACTCGGACTACATTTCTAATCGTTTTTGCTGACGTCCATGCATATTTAAGAAACTTTCTGTCAGTTTCAGACCATGACCTGAAAATAATCTGGTACAAAATTGGGCTGTGTAAAAAATGATTTGTATAACACGCCCCCGAGTATACCACGCGGGTGGGGTGCGTGGTTTGTAAAACTTTGTATAACCCGCGGGTTATATTCGCGAAAATACGGTAGTACTCAAATTCTTTTTTGGAATATTTACCAAAGAATGTATCACTAGCTTTAGGTATGAGCCTTCCGTTTAAAACGAGTTTTTCTGCCTCTGATTCCATTTTAATCAGATCTAATTAACGCGTACGATTAATGCGTTAAAAGTTTTAATCGCAAATTTTTTTAACACGTTAATCGCACGCGTTAACGCGATTAAATCAACAGCCCTAAATATAATCTGAATCAAATAATGCAAACCGCATCAAAATTAGGCTACTCTTTCGCAAATTATGATGAATTCATACCCATCTGCCGAATTAAAGAATATTCTATATTCTTGACACCTCTTATCTACACCTTGATTTTAAAAAAGTAAACCAAATTGTTTTTCATATATCTTTAATGCCTGATAACATATAACGCTAAAATTTTCCAAATATTTAGAGAACTGGACCAAGAATATGATTCCAAAATTTCATGAGATAAAGTTGAACAGATAAAAAGATATGAATCTTTCAACTTCATATGGGGTCATTGCATAATTACGTAACGCCGAAAATGACCGTTTTCGACCCACCCACCATGTAATGCTTCGTAACATTGCCCTTGACCCACCCACCCTCCCCAGCATTACGTAACGATTGTTACAAAAATCAGTGGAGATTTAAGTCTATTATTGGCTTATGTGAGCGCGTAATTATAACTCGTATTTTCATAGTGAATTTAATATAGCCTAGTATGTGAATTATAGGCTAATTTGACAGTAGATTAGGCTTAAAGGCCAAGGTTTGGTCCCAGTATTCTACTGGTAAACTGGGCGTGACCTATAGAGACGGGCTTGTCAATCAACGCGTCTACTTCAAGTGCACCTGAAACCACTGCTATAGATAGCTAGGCTATCTAAATTAGGCCAAGGAATTTCCAGCCAAGAATCCCCAAGATCTCTATAGACTCCCCTGAGTGTACCTTATGCAGATTAGCTTGGTCTACCTCGAGCGCATGGTATACGGCCCGTGTGTACGTGTGCGTGTACCACTGACCACCAAGATCAATCCACACACCTTGGCTGACCACTGTTCCAGGTAGCTAGGCTTTCTAAACTAGGTCGAGGACAATTGTCCCCCTCCCAAAGATCTGTATACTCCCAAGGTTCTTTCAATACACTCCTCAGTGGCATCATTCTGTATGCAGATTAGCTTTGCCAACCTCCAGTACTATACTCTACTATGCTATGTTATGCCATGCTACACTGTACAGTTTTTGGATTTATAAAGGGCCTCTCACAGTACAACCTAGTCAGAGGCGCTCAATATATATTTTCAACCAATACTATGCATATATATATTGTTACATGACGGGGATATTATATCACGAAGAACTGTATATAGATCGATAGCGTCATGCTTGACGGAGTGAGAAGGAAGAACTGGTTTGGGTGGATAGTATATAAGCGGGGAATTAAGGGGCGTTGTCGAGTTTTTGGCAGTTTGCGTATCGGCCTGTTGCAGAGGTTTTCTTTTGTTGGCCAAAGCTCCATTTGTCTATTTAAGTTTATGATAAGTTTATTTAAGCTAGATTTATGCTCCGTTGCCGTTCGTGCACAACCTTCTGGTGTGCTGTCGCTGTCGTTTTTGGAGAGATTGACTGATGTACCGAACTTAGACTCCTATCGAATACAGGTTGTATTATGTTCGTTGAAACTAGAAATACAATTATTTTCTTTTACAACCATTTGTCCACTTCTTTAGGTGCAGATAATATAACAATATATATATATATATATATATATATATATATATATATCGCCCGTAGACAAAATAATTGTATCTTTCTTGTATAACAATGAGCCAAAGCTGTTTGTATTCCAAATGAGAAAGTTGTGCCTGTTGCTTTGCTATGGAAATGGGCCTACACTAGCATTTTTCAAGCCTTTCAGCTACAGCTTGGTACCCCTACATCACCAATGAATCCAATCCAGTGTTCATTGCAATGAATATGCGAATCACATCTCTGATTACATCCGCGATGTCTTACATTGGCTTCCGGTTCAGTCACGCATCCACTTCAGGGTTGCTTCTTTTGCTTGGCGCTGTGTCTTGGGCACTGCACCACCTTATCTCTGTGAGTTATTCACTTTGACCTCAACTGCTGTGGGTCGCCGATCTCTGCGCTCGGCCTCTAGAGGTGACTTTATGGTTCCTTACACCCGCACTGCCACTAGGCAGAGCAGGGTATTTTCGGTCACTGGCCCTTCCGTTTGAAATGACCTTCCCTCTAACCTGCGTTCCCATCCTCGGAACACGTCGGGCTCATTCTATGGATTGCTTAAGACTTTTCTTTTTGACCGGGCTTGGGTCGGGAGCGCCTCTGAGTAGAGTCCTTGAAGGGGCGCTATATAAATTACATAGATAGATAGATAGGTTTAGTGAGGCAATTGTAGAAACATGACGGGTACCGGTATATCAAATGTTGATTTACCATGCTGTTGGAAGATTAGGGGGTTTGAACCATACTAAAGGTCAACCTACCAACCTACCAATTCGTGTTGCTCGTTTTCAAGAGAGAGTCATGGGCCTAATTTCTTCACAATGAGCTGAAATTTTAATAAATTCGTGTACTATATATTCATGAATTGTACTTGCTGTAACAAACATAGACCTTTTGTTGTGTTCTTGGTGCTGTCTGCATGCGTGTATGTATGATCAGACACGCTAATAAGGACATCAATTGGAATATAATTTTAGTACATAGGTCCTAATTCATTGAGTTTATGCTTTGGAGTAGCACTGCACAATGTGCACAAGTGACATGTGTGAATTTAGATGTTCAGACGTATGTGTATGTATGTATGTATATGAACATTTATATAGCATTTATATATATGTGTAATTGTATATATACATAATATACATTAGAGTGGTCCATCGTACCATGTAAAAAAATGAAATTTCAAATATCAAATTGGGTCACAGTTGTCCTTGTTCCTATACACCAAGGGAGCTTACATGCCAAAAATTAGAGTGATTCAATGATATTTAGAGGTGACTCAAACTTGAATTTTTTTCTGGCATTAGAATTGCCACACGCAGGCTAAGGCTGCAGCTGAACAGGATTTTTATTCAGCCGAGGTACCTCTCCTTTGCACTGTGATGGCAAACGTTAACTAGAATTTGTCCAGATCATTCTGAATGTGTTTCTGGAGCTGGAGAGAAAAGTTTCTTGTAGTTTCCAAGTTTATTAGAGAATTGAAAACAGCAAGTTAATGCCTGTCTTCAAATGTCGGATGATCGGAGTCGGAAGCAGAGGATATATGAGCTTGCATTTGATAAAACGGCCTCAAAAGACTTGCACATGTACAGTTGTACATTTATCTAGCAGACACTCAATGAGGAGCCACTGCTGTGTGCTCGCATCTATGAAATCCAGTGGTTATCTTTACTCCCACAACCCTCGGAACAACCAGGGGTCCATATGTAGGCTCGTTCAAACGATTTATGTGAAAAACCAACACCAACGTGAAGATTACGACGAGCTTCTGCAATTATCGCATGTCATCCTTCTTGATAGGTGTTTGAGAGGAGAAGTGCAATTCCGTTTCCTGCTTCTGGAGCAGTACACCATGCAACACCGCTCACCAACTTCTAGCAAAATCCTCAAAAATCAAATGACTCTCCGCATTTGGGATGAAAAAGTTTTAACATATCTAATGTCAGCCTTTTTGACTCTCTTTTCTATGGAATATGGTCATGAAGATTGCTTGGACAAGAGAGAGCTCCAAACAATTATTTGACACTGTTGCAACTAGTCAGAACTTAACATTTGCAACGTTGTTGTGCAGAATGCTGCCACAACCGCTTTCAAGAGACACCTGGTCTCTTTGAACCCGCGTTGATGTGATTTAATGCAAAGACCACCTTGGTTACGAAGCTCAAATGTTCTGAAAAGAATATAGCATCAAACGGAATTGAATGCAAAATGTTGAAATTTGGAAATCCACTGGAATCAAATGTGACATCAATTGGGACAAGCCGAAGATCTTGACTCATCGACATATGATCCTTGCCAGCAAGTGACTGGCAGATGAGGCCTAGGCTTACTTCTCGACGCCACCACGCTTTGGCAGTTGCATTCAATTTATATCAAATTGAAAGACAAAGCCAGGCAGATTAAAGTAATAAATTAGACCTACAGCGCAGAAAAGGGTAGGCCTATTGCTTTCATCCAGATATTCAACTCTTCTGTGACAAGAGTCGAGAATCGAAGACAATACCTTTGTCAAGCCATTCCGGAACCATAAAAGTCTCTCTAGAGGAACATATCAATAAAGACTTGTTTTAATGGCGATCTTATTACCTAGGAACTTACTAAACAGTTAACACTAAATAGTTATTTGCTTTTGGTCTTGTTTCAAAACACTTTTGGGTCATAAATCCAATATACTACATTATGACGAAATTTTTGAAGAAACAAAATTATCGTTCAAAATTGAGTCACCCCTAGATATTCTTCAAATGACACAAAAATTGGTTCAAATACTATCTGAAGTGAATGGAACAAGAACACATGCGACCCAAATTAATTTTCGACATTTTGTCTTTTTGGACCACTCTAATATACATACATGCATGCATACATACATACATGCACATATATCATATGTGTATGTATGTATGTATGTATGTATGTATGTATGTATGTATGTATGTATGTATGTATGTATGTATGAGCTGCAATGGAGGAAGATGGCGTCGTTGACTCTGATCCCCGATCCGCAGCAATGACCATCCTGGTCACGACGACGACGATGTATGTATGTATGTATGTATGTATGCATAATTATGTACAAAGGATGAATTGTCCGGGGGGGATAAGTGTCCTAGTCGAAAGCGGGGGGAGCGTCCATGTGTAATTGCCCGGGGGAATATATACGGGGGAGGGGGGGATAATTATGTCCAGGGGGAAAGTCCGTTCACCAGCTATCCTGTAGGAGATACGTTGCGTGAATGGAAGCCAGGGTAGGGTCTCAAGCATGTAGGCTGATATAGAGGCATACTTGGGCATGTAATAGGCCTCATGCATAGTATATTCCATTCATTCATGCATTCCATTCACGTCTGAAAACCGAACTCTTCAAGCTGTCCTACCCAGATTCCAATCAGGTTCCATCACTCAACTACCACCATCACCGACAACCACCGTAGCACCATGCTGTCTCCTCGGCTTGACCTCCCCGGATTTTGACCTGGCACCGGAACGAAAACGGCAGCTCTGGCTATTGCGAACTTGATCTGATATAGCGCCGGTGATAAGCTGGTCTCCCTGACGTGGCTTTTGTGGGCGCTGAGAAATTCTCGAAGATTTACATTACATAGTATTGGTTGAAAATATATATTGAGCGCCTCTGACTAGGTTGTACTGTGAGAGGCGCTTTATAAATTCAAAAACAGAACAGTGTAGCGTGGCATAACATAGCATAGTCTAGCACAGCGTAGCGTAGCATAGCATAGCATAGTACTGGAGGTCGGCAAAGTTAATCTGCATACAGAATGATGCCACTGAGGAGTGTATCAATCCACACACCTTGGCTGACCACTGTTCCAGGTAGCTAGGCTTTCTAAACTAGGTCGAGGACAATTGTCCCCCCCAAAGATCTGTATACTCCCAAGGTTCTTTCAATACACTCTGTATCTAGATGTGATAAACACTCAAAGAAGGCTGTGCCAAGACAAGAAAACCTATAATTAAACCTGTTATAAAGATATTTATTTTAACACAAAGTTTTTGCATGGACATATTTTTTGGTAACTGTAGTTAAGCTGTACTTACATAGTAGTCGTCATTGACCTGAAGCATTGGTGCATTAACACAGGCACCTAAACATTCTACTTCGTTCAGGGTGAACATGTTGTCTTTTGTTGTGTGTCCAACATCAATGCCTTTAAAAAAAGCAATGCAGTACATATTCAAGATCTCTAGCAGTGATTGATCTTCCAAAACCAAATGTACACAGTTCACACCTTAATTTAATATAAATGTGTGTGTGTGTATACAGGGTAGGGTGGCCCAAAAAAAGTGATAACATCTCGTTGCAAAGGGTCATTTAATATAATTGAATTAATATAACGTTTTTTAATTTACTTTTGTATGCCAAGTAGTAATCACGCTAATCATAAAACATGTTCAATGTGTCCCCTTGCTTCTCAACAACTTTTTGTAAGCGAGAAACACCAACTGACACCATGTTGCCGCTGCGGAAATGTTTACGTTCTAGTATAAGTCTTCTTTCTGCAACTTGCCTTTCCTTTGATTCAACTGAATAAATAACGATCATTTTTAGAATTAACTGGCATGGCTACGGTGAATGTCTTTTCTTCTGTAAACCAGATGGTTCGTACACTTCTGTCATTAGGAAACCTTCAAGTAGCTAGCTGCTGGATGCGTTGCAAACGTTTCAATATGCAATTTTCGTTGAGCGTCTGCTCGATCACACGCACGCTTGTACGTTTTCAGATGCAAATCTTGCTTTACAATACGTTGCACCGACGACCGTGATATACCCGTTTCTCTTTGAATTTCCCGTGGACTTTTGTGACTATGAGGATCATCTTCTTGACTGCAGATCAGCTCACTCACCCGCTCATGTTCTGTCGTGTTCTAGCAGACTTTGGCCGACCACTTTCGCGTTTACGTTCTGTTGTACCGTCATTGTCAATTTTTTTAATAACCCGACTGTCACGTCAGGGGCCGTCCATAAAGTATGTCACGCTCCAGGGGGGGGAGGGGGGTGTAAGAAAGTGCGACAGAGTGTGACAGGGGGGAGGGGGGGTCAGGCCATGTGTGACGTCACACATTTATTTTTTAAATTCTTTATTATTTTTTTGTTTTTAGTACCTAAAATCCGACCCGGCCCGGCCAGGCGTGTCTAAAACCCGGCCGGCCTGGCGGGATAAAAGTTTATTTCCCGTCACTATCAAAGCGTTTAGGGACACACGGAAGGTGCGTTGGTGCTGAGAGATTTGTAGGTCAGACATGCCAATTTGAATTTGATCCTGTACTGAACAGGAAGCCAATGCAGTTGTTGGAGTAGGACTGAGGAACTAGTTTGTATTGGGACGCGTAGCACAACACGCGCTAAGGAGTTTTGGATGTGTTGCAGCCTGTTGAGCTCAGTGATTGAGAGACCGACAAAAATGGCGTTAGCATAATCAAGGCGAGAGGAAACAAGAGAACAGGCCAGGGTTTGAGACATATCCAAGGGAAGAGATGTGCTTAGAGAAGGAGAGTTCTTGGTCCAAGATGACCCCAAGGTCTCGAACAGAGGTAGAGAAGGTTACAAGGGGAAACTCATGTGCGAGAGCAGCCAAGTGAATCTTGGCCAGCTGCTGGCGAGTTCCCAGCCATATGAATTGCGTCTTCAAAGAGTTGAGTCGCAGTCGATTTGACGAAAGCCAAGAAGTAAGGGTGTCAGAAGCACAGACCATAAGGCGGACAGTTTTGGCTGCGTCCACAGCAAAGCAATGGGCATATGATTGGACATCATCAGCGTAGGAGTGGCTTCGCAATGAGCAAGATGCAAGCAAAGAGTCAATGTCTGCAGTGAAAAGGATATAGAGCAAGGGCCCTAGGACAGAGCCCTGCGGGAGGCCCACTGGAACGGGGATCCAAGGGGAACGAGTGGAGTGAAAGACAGTGGAAGAGGAGCGGTCAGCTAGATAGGATGTGAGCCAGTCAAGGGGCAGAGCAGAGATGCCAAAAGAAATAGAAAGCTGATGAATCAGAATATTATGATAAACAGTGTTTACTGGAAACACAACATTATTTTTTTTGCCCTTACTATTATAGGCAGTTGAAGTTTATTTCTAATTTAGCCTACTATTGCTGCTACTTGCCAACTGCCATCGGTGGCTCTGCCTCTTTTCAGTTGGGGAGGATGGCCAGAAGTCAAAGTGACTAACATTAAGTATCGAATGTGATATGAATGCCGCATGGCCTGGCCACATAGGCCAGACCTTGAAGTTTTTAACAATAAATCTATTATTAAAGTTATTGTCACTTACTGATATAGACCTATGTGTAGACTAACTCAATTTTGTAAAATTCATTCAGTACTCTAAAACTTAAACATTTTCATAAATAACAAAAGAATTAAGAATAAATTTCTTGAAAGAACATAATATTTTACGAATATAATATTCGTTGACAGTTTTAATATTCGTGAATATTTGAAAATCTTAATATTCGTAAAATGCCAATACTCAATCTAAGCCTATCGGATAACCTGTTATGCTAAACGACGGCTCGGTCAGCCTGGTTGTCTGCTTGATTTTCTTCATCAAAAGTCCACCTGGCCCGTGGACTTTGTCCACTCCTCTTAGATACCTTCGTGGCTATAGTAGGTCTATAGATTTGTTTATCTGTCAGTCTCCCAACCACCTGCCTCACACTGCCTCAGATGCATGTAGGGATTGTTGGCCTATGCGTGGTGTCTGTGTAGAACTTCATGGGTCGCAGAATGTGTCAGTATTTGACCCAAAGTAGAAAACACATAAATCCCTACATACATCTGAGGACAAAGCATATCATATGTATCTTGAAACATCCGTCATAATTATGCAGGCTTTAGTGCAGACTGCAGTCTGAAACTATATTAATGGAAAAGTAGGTCTACATGAGATTTTTAATTAAGATGCTTGGGGCCTCTTGAGCCTCGGGCCCCGTGGACTTTGTCCACCCTCGTTATGTACATGGCTGTTACGTCACTGTGGCTGGTACTGATTACAATATTTTAACCAATTAGTCTCTAACTTTTGATTAATCTATTAAATTTGATTAATCTAGTTTTGGCATATGTTAGGCGAAGCGTGAAACTGTCAATAATGTCATTGAATCAGTTTCTACTCTCTTTCTACTCTACAAAAAAACTTCAATTAAACTGTTTATTTCAATGAAGAGAGAGTTAACTTAAATGCAAATTATTGATTAATTTTCTCTCAAAGATTGCATAAATATCACTGTTCAGCATATTCTTTACTCCAGAAATGGGTTTGTGATATTATACTTCCTGAAATCAGCAAGAAATCTATTGGAAAAGCAGAAAATTAATCGATAAAAATTTTGAATTGATAAATTAATCGTCAAAATCTGCAACCCTTGTATATATTCATGATCTACAGTGTATTAATGTATTTTAACTTTTTTTGGAGTAAATGCTGCTGCTAATGATTGCATGACAAAACACAATCATCTGGCATATAATTAAGCCATAAATAAATAGAAGTATAAATATTTATACTTCTATTTATCTCTTAGACAGAAAAAACATTGTACATTTAAAAAAATTCCTTGCACAAGTTTTTCAATTTTTGCCAATGTTAGTAACAACTTTTGCAGATGTTTTTGCAAACAATTACATGCAGCCATTTAAATTTTGAAGAGTCATCATTTATTGCAATGTCGCCTTTTCTGGCTTGCCATAGTATCATTTAGTTTAAGGCGTCAATGCTGCTGCTGCTCATCTGGACCTGCGATTACAAACGTTTGACCACATTGCAACTCAAAACCGCTTAAGTGGCTTGGAATGGGAGCATCAAATTTAAACTTTGCAACCTGATGTTTAAATGCCTCACCAACTGTGCACTGCGCTCCTTGCGGAAAACATCAAACTGCTAGCAGACAATTCTAATACGTCGCAGCTACAATCAAAGTCGGCTAAAACGGTGATCGGGCCTTTCGGGTGGCTAGCCCATGTGCATGGAACGGTCTTCCAATATTTACCCATTCGAGAAACAAAGAGAATAAACCCATTTAAACTGTACTTTTTAACTCATACGCTGACAGTACGTGTGTAAAGCATTCTTAGCAGTAGCTTGCTATTGACAATGCTATAGTAATTGTCATAAGTACATACATGCAGACACAAAGGGCAAGACAAACGAATGTAAACCAGAGATCACCCTCATAAAAATTATGTCCCATGTACTCTAATGATTTAATCAGTGTGTGATACATGTACAAAGGAGGGTCAGGCATCAAGAACTTAGGAACACACAACGTCAGAGAAGCAATGGATACTTAAATAACTTGAAAGTGTCAACAGTTGGTCTTACACACACATAACATGAGCGAAGAACGAATGAGGAAATCTTACAGCTGGCTGAAGTACGAGTTAACTCATACTTGGCGGTCAACGTGTTAACAGATGATCCATGTTCAAAATTTCTACACTAAGTTGCACTCATATTGACAAATAATGACATCTGAATGAAGTTCACAGAATACAGTACAGCTAATTGACTGGCACTCGGGTCCCCAATGATTCACTTGCCTAACTTCTGTTTGAGTGCTTCCAGAATTGGTCCACAGCCCACTCCTCCGAGCATGCAAGGTGTTGTTGTGCACAACTGGATGTGGTATTTTCCAACTGGTTCCCTAAACCACATGACACAAAGTTCAACAGATCCATATCAGAAGCATGATTGCATAACATGCAATCGATAATAAGAAGCACTATAATTATGTTATAATTATGTTATGGACCTTACAAGTTTTTAAACTAAGCTTACTGAAAAAGTGTCTAGTGGAGGAATTCATTGCCTTACAAGTCCTCTGATTAAAAGTTGAGTGAGCCTCAGTCAAGCCTAAGGTCGATAAAATTATACAATATACATCATACACACAAAATCAAAGTGTTTATCACTGTATTATTTTTATATAGTGCCAAAGGGGCAAAACTTAAGAGAGCATTGGAGCTTTTGGTGCCATGGCTCATGGTTTTCTTGAAGCAGTCCTATACAAGTTTCTAATTATGTATTTACTTACATATAATTCAATTACAAATATAACAGTATCAGAGACTGTTTTCTTAATAAAATAAATAAGAAACAGTCTTGTTTCATGAATGGCTCACAGAAAGCTGATTACATATCAACCCATAAGCGTCATAAAAAAACAGGAGAAAACTTTTGAAATACAATAAAATCTTACCGTTTGTACATGGTGTAGAAAGTAGCAACTTCGTACACTCGCATTCTTGGCATTTTCAACATGTCTGCTACATAATGCATGGCCGATATGGGTAGCCAACCTAAAATATTGCATAATAATCAGAAAATTCATCAAAAGTGCTTCAGATAGATAAGTTTGTCACAGCAACAACAGCCGAAACAAGCAATTATATGTACAGTGTGTCCGGAAAAAAGGGACCCATTTTGTAAATATGAAAATAAATAGTAAATATTCAGCAATTTTTACAATTAAGACACTGCTTTTATCGTAACATATTTGTCTAACAATTGTGAAAATATAAAAGTTCCAGTCTCAATAATGACGTCATAATGACGTCATTTGCATCAAAATTCAAAATTGAGATAAGTTCAAAAATTATCTAAAATTTCAATATTTTTAAGATGTCATTTATCAATAATAAATGTTAGTTTATTTTTATTTTTATATCTGGATATTATGTCAGACTGCAATTTGACCTCAAAGTGTCCACCTTCGGCCTCAACGCAAGCTTCAAAACGGTCGCGCTAATAGCCAACAGCAGCATCGATAACCATGCAGCTTATCAAAATCCTCCCAGGCATTAACAATTCGTTCACGGAGTTCTTCAATGTCTCTTTTCCTTGTCTTGTACGTCATCTCCTGCTATTGTCTCAAAATTTTATAATCAACTGGATTTAAGCTCGGGCCATTTGGCGGCCAAAGATTATAGGAGGAATGAAATCCGAAATCTCCTTAGTCAACAGTTCAACTTCGACAGTTTAGCGAGCTCAGTAAGCTGGAGCGCCTTCTTGTTGAAATGTTTATTAACCCGAGTATTTCCGGATATCAAGTGCTCATCAATTTTATATGGAGCAGACAATTCCTGTAATAAGCTGCATTTATTTTTGATCCCGGTTCTATTAAATGGATTTCCGTTTTACCAAGAGCAAATATACCAAACCGAAAACATGCATGACTGGCCGGCTAAATGAACTTTAATGCAAATGACGTCATTGTGACTGTAACTTTTATATTTTCGCCAATATTAGATAAATATGTCTGGATTAAAATGTTGTGTGAATTGTAAAAATCGATGAATGTTTACTATAAATTTTCATATTCACAAAATGGGTCCCTTTTTTCCGGACACAGTGTATATAATTCATTCATTCATTCGGACATTTATATAGCGCTCCTTCAAGAAAAAACTACTCAGAAGCGCTCCCAACTCCAGCGCGCACAAAAAGAACAGTTTTAAGTTTAGTAAGGAAGGATCCTGGTAGAGTTCCAGGGTGTAGGCGTAGCTCAAAAGGAAGGCCATTCCAGACCACTGGTCCAACCACAGAAAAGGCTCGATCCTTCATGGTAGTAGTACGAGCAAAAGGAACTAAGAGGACTCCCCTATCAGCAGAGCGTAGCTGACGACGTCCTTGGATACCCAATGTAAAGCTGCATAGCTCACGGAGGTAAGTTGGGGCAAGGCCCTGACAACATCGCCATACCAATGCAGCTACCCTGAACTCGATACGCTGGCGAATAGGGAGCCAGTGAAGTACCTCAAGCATGTAGTTTGAGACATGATCATATTTAGGGATTTTCCCAATTAGGCGTGCAGCAGAGCGCAACACCCGGTCAAGACAAGTCAATCTGCTGGATGGGAGGCCAATGTAGAGCGAAGAGCAATAGTCGATGCGAGATGTAACGAAAGAATGCACTAAAGTAAGAGTAGCAGCAGACGTAAGAGAACGGATGACAGTGCGAAGCTGGCGCAGCTGATAATAGCAGTCTCGAGCAAGACGGTGAAGTTGAGGAGCAAAAGTGAGTTCTTGGTCAAGTTGGACACCGAGGTCATGAACCGTGGTTGCAAAGACAAAGCCAGGAAACTCAGATGCAAGAGAAAATAGATCAAGCTTGGCAAGCTGCTGCCGTGTGCCCAACCAAATAAATTTTGTCTTAGATGGGTTCAAGCGTAGTCTATTGGATGACATCCATGCCTCTAGAGCATCCAAAGTCCCGCTCATTATCCGAACCGCTTTGACAGCATTAGAAGGGAGGCAATGGGTGTAAGCCTGGACGTCGTCAGCATACTGCTGACTCAAAACCGAATGAGCTGTTAGTAGAGTGGCAAGACCTGAGGTGTAAATAATATAAAGTATGGGACCAAGGACTGAACCCTGGGGTAGTATTAATAATATATATCAGAATATATATATTATATATATATATATTATATATCAATCTTTTATGCACCAATGGTAGCACAGTAACAAGACAAAAGAAGTAAAGTATAAAAATAAATACAGCATTCTCAGCATTCTAATAATACTAATTACAGTCAACATAGTCTAAGTTTCCTTAATACAAATATAGACATTAGACATGCATAGATATATACACACATAATTATATGTGCACAAAACTATACATTACATAGTTTTATAATTAATTATCTGGACATATTCTATACGCCATATATGTTAGATCTTCTAGGTTGACCACATACATATATCCATGGGCGGAGGCTTAGGAGGGACAGGCCCCTCAATGTATGTGGTGGATTTGCATTTGTCCTCCCCCAATCGTTAAGTGTTAGGACGTGCACACTTCACGAACACACTGGTGACGTTATAATGTTACAAGAAGAGATCTTCGAGCAAATGACGAAATGACTTAGAAAAAGGTCATCAACTTTTTTGACAGAGAAAATTGTATTTCTTCCTGGAGATTTCGGCCAAATGACTAATTTGCTCCTCCCTCCATACCAATCTGGCTTTCGCAAGGGGCACTCCACTGAGACCCTTCTTCTTCATCTTCTTTCTGATGTCTACAATGCGATTGACAAATCGCAGGTAACTCTACTGGCTCTCTACGACGTGAGTGCTGCTTTCGACACTGTCGATCATAACATTCTTATTCCTCGGCTTTCTATTTCTTTTGGCATCTCTGCTCTGCCCCTTGACTGGCTCACATCCTATCTAGCTGACCGCTCCTCTTCCACTGTCTTTCACTCCACTCGTTCCCCTTGGATCCCCGTTCCAGTGGGCCTCCCGCAGGGCTCTGTCCTAGGGCCCTTGCTCTATATCCTTTTCACTGCAGACATTGACTCTTTGCTTGCATCTTGCTCATTGCGAAGCCACTCCTACGCTGATGATGTCCAATCATATGCCCATTGCTTTGCTGTGGACGCAGCCAAAACTGTCCGCCTTATGGTCTGCGCTTCTGACACCCTTACTTCTTGGCTTTCGTCAAATCAACTGCGACTCAACTCTTTGAAGACGCAATTCATATGGCTGGGAACTCGCCAGCAGCTGGCCAAGATTCACTTGGCTGCTCTCGCACATGAGTTTCCCCTTGTAACCTTCTCTACCTCTGTTCGAGACCTTGGGGCCATCTTGGACCAAGAACTCTCCTTCTCTAAGCACATCTCTTCCCTGTCACGTGCCTGCTATTACCAAATTCGACAGCTGCGTGTTGTTGCTCGCTCTCTCTCATTCACTGCATCTTCTACTCTTGTCCATGCCTTTGTTTGCAGCCGCTTAGATTACTGCTCCTCTCTTTATGTTGGCCTCCCACAGGTCCTTCTGAACTCCTTGGTTAGGGTCCTTCGAACTGCAGCACGCTTGGTTGGTGGCAGCTCCCGGTTTGCTCACGTATCTGCCTTCATGAGGGACGACCTTCAATGGCTCCCACTGCAGCAACGCATTGCTTACAGAGTTTCGTCTATAGCTTGGCGCTGCATTCTGTCTCAAGCTCCATCCTACCTATGTGAGCTTTTTACTCCAGTCTCGGTTTCTCTGGGCCGTCGTTCGCTGCAGTCAGCTGCCCGCGGTGACTATCTTGTCCCTTTTTGTTGTACCGCTACTATGCAGCGAAGAGCACTTTCCGTGGTGGGTCCAGCTATCTGGAATGACCTCCCTGCGGCTCTCCGTTCGCTTCCCCGCGACTCTGCTGGCTCTTTCTACCATCTTCTCAAGACCTTTCTCTTTGACCAGGCCTGGGTTGGGAGCGCCTCTGAGTAGAGATCTTGAAGGGGCGCTATATAAATTTATGTGATTGATTGATTGATTGATTGACTAAAAAAAGTCGTCAGAAATTTTGGTCGGCAAAAAGTTAGACAATTTCGTCAGCGACTCAGTCATTCGAGCGCCCAAAATCTCAAGTCCTTCCTTCGGCCACTCGTTCCCCCCCCGCAAGTTGCAGACCAATTCTCCACCCATGCATATATCACTCTTTCATTCCCAGACAAAACACAAAACAAGAATCTATACAGAAAATAAGAAGAGCCCAAAGACTTATAGTGTGTGAGAGAAATAATCTGGAGTTGTGTGTGTATTCGTTTAATAAGCAAAAACAGGTTGGCAAACCGCAACCTGGTACATTGACATCGACAAAATTACACTGAAATAAAAAATTTAATATTAAGGGAGTAATCAGTTATTGGAATTAAATTGAATCAATAGTTAGACTATGCTTTAATAATATGTTTGAAAAGGACTCTAGAAACAAAGTTTCAGTCATCTTTGCACTTAACTAACTAGATGTAGGACCCGGCGATGACCCGCTAAATTTGGTTTTTTGACAACCCTCCACCCCACCCCGCTTCCCCAAAAAGCCAAACATGACCCGCCCTGCAGTGTGCTGACTGTGGGTAGTGGCCCTGGCCGCTCTCTATCTCTTTAGCTGCAAGGTTTGAGGTGTAAAGATGCGAAACCGTGAATATATGAAAATAGCGAAGTTTCAGATTTTCGTCCCCACGAAGGCCCCCGTGGTGAGAGTTTCACAAACCCCTCCACTGGGTTGTTCTGGTGGTCAATTGCTGCTAAACTGTAGGCGTATAATTCTGGACAAACACACACTCACACATCCACATTCTCCTTTCTCTGTGGTTTCTGCACTGCATGAGAGTGCCTATTAACTTGGTTAATACAATTTATATAGACTATTTATTGCTGACTGTCTGTTCTGTTAGTATAGTTACAATTTCTGTGATCTGCGTTCTTGTGAATATTGTTCCAACTGCATAAATTATTATTGTACACTGTAACCGGTTGATGTTTGTCAACCGGATCATTGAATAAACGAAAATTATTATTATACGTATGAGAGGCGAGAATGAGTTCGTGAAGACATGGCGAACTCATGCGAACTGTCGTCTGATGATTTATTGCAAAAGGACAGATAAAAATACGGGAAATTCAACAGGAACCTAATCATTTACTATGGCAGACCTTTTTTGATGGAATATTGTATGGAAACACCTTCTTAACCTACAATAAAATTCCGAGTGAATTCAAACTTGGGGAAATAAGTTTAAATCGTTAAAGATTATGACGCCTATCAAGACCATTCTGAAGTTGTTTTGTTTATAGGTGTGGCCTTAAGTGTGGGATTGCGTTCGGTCATATGGGACTTGTCTTGTCTTCAGCCGTCCTCGCCGCGAGGGTTGGCCGCATCATGAATTATCCTTCTCCATTCTTGTCGACCATCCGTGCTCCTCGTGATCTGCTCCACTGTCATTCCAGTCCAGGCTCGAATGTTATCCATCCATGTCATATTATCTTTGTACTTCTGTTATTCATGATGCTGTCTGGAGAATTAATAAGATGGTAGTCCCCCCCCGAGTCTTTCCATCTCGCAGTGAGGGACCTTACACCAGTATCTCTGGCGAGCCTCCCTTTGCTGCATTTCGGCCGTTGTTACTATGTGTGTGATCCTCCGTCCTAATACTTGAGACCCGCTGCTTCCCAGGCCTTCGCCGCCCACGTTGGCCAACTTTTCAGAGTTCCTGCTGAGCCTGTCCACCTCGCGTGGCGCCCAAGGTGGTACTTCAGTCATAGACTTTCGCCACTGATGGCATAGCCTCAGCAGGCAATCTCCTACTAGGTTGTCCACCCCTTCACCGCAATGAGGTGTGGGTCAGTCTTTGAAGGGTCTTTATATGGGACTAAATAGAGTAAAAAAAGTAATTGTTTATTGTACATCGTGTAAGTAAATTTTGTCAAAGTGCCCGGAGAAGTTGTTAGATAATGAAAGAATTTATCGTCAATTCATGATTTGACCAGTATGCTCACCAGTGTTGCCACTGAGGTTTCAGAAATAAACCAAGATTTCCTTATGAAAATAAACCCAGAAAAACCCAGACTATTTATATAGGCAATTCTAGACCCGTTGTTCAAATTAAGTTAGATTTTCGTTTGTTCGTATGAGGGTTAACAAAAATTAATGTTCGTCAAACGAGTCGAATCAAATGTAGTTCAAAAACTTTTAACCCAGAAAAATATGAAATACTGAAAAATATGAAGCGTCAAAAGTTATTTCCAATATTCATGTGTTGTAAATGCAGAATGTCTAAGGCTAGCTAAAATAAACCCAGATTTTACCTAGAAAATTCCAGAAACCCAGACGAAGGCAAAAAACCAGATCTAGTGGAAAAACCCAGTAGTGGCATCACTGCTGCTCATAAATAAAATTCAAATTTTAAATATTTCCCCATATCGCTTTTTCTTCGGATTTCTACCACATATTCTTTAGTCTATTTCAAAAAATTTCGTGTAAAAATTTGCTTGCCATAGTAAATGAGCGGGTTTAAGACTTAATTGACCGGACTAAAAGGCAACATGGCTGATTATGGTAAATCTGTGTAGGCGCTATGCTAAATACGCGTAAAATTAAAATGTTGATATCTCTGGTTTTAAGGCGAGTTGAGAGCTGAAAAGTCAACCCGACCCACAAATTTGCATGAGAAGCTAACCAAAATTGTTTTGTGTTGCGAAATGAATCGGTTTCTGAGTCTTTCTTGGGACGGACATACATACATACAGATCTCAGATTTATAGTATACATGTAGATTAATAGTATTTAACTGAAGCCTGAACTATGTTGAAATTTTCTTGCATGTTCTGTCTCAATGGACTAGACTTAGATTGCTCAAACTAAACCCATAGCATACTCTTTTACACCATCTTTTTCTAACAGGTCTCTTTCTGCCAGGGGGCCCGGTAGAGTAGTGGTTAACACGCTGGCCAAGAGTGCGAGAGGTAGTGAGTTCGAGCCCCCGTTGGGCGGATTTGCTTGTAGGCTGCCATCGGCGCCGTGTAATTACAAAGCTGTCTGTTCAGTTGGTAGTTAAGTTTAATTAAGATTACTGCATAACCTGTAAATGTAAAGCGCAGTGCGTCTTGCAGGCGTTTAATTAAAGAAAAGATATTATTTATTATTATTATTAAAAACTTGTATCACCATTACAATTGCTAACCACTGCCTAGTAAAAGTGAAGTCCAAATCCAGAGTCAGCCCAAGAACAATCCAACAGGACATCCCACATAAGAAAAAAGGCTGCCATTAAAACTGCATCTCCTCAAAGACAGCGGGCAACAGCCATGCAGACATATGCAGTCATATGGCACACTGCAACATGAATTGCAGATCTATTGGAGTGTCATCAGCGTAGAAATAAGATAACAGACAATGATTGCATTGTATTTAAACATTTATAAAGCGCCTCTAGTAGGGTGAACGTTCAGAGGCGCTGCCAGCGCGCAAGGCCCCGTGAGAAGAAGCAGGTTTTGAGAAGAGACAAAGCAGAGGAGACTGCCAGACAGAAGTGTAGAGTGAACAGAGGGAGAAAGAGCATTCCAAAGAGAAGGAACAATTGAGACAAATGATCGAGACTGAGCAATAGCAGTTCTAGACCGAGGAACCAAGAGGTCAAGTCTGTTGTATTGTATTGTATCTGACTATTTGTAAAGCGCTTCTAGCAGCAAGAGCCTTTCAAAAGCACTCCCACTGCGTTCAACCCCAAAAGAAAAGGTTGTTGTTTTGAGATGAGAGAAAGATGATGAAAGACTACCAGAGAGAATGATAGAGCGAACTGATGGGGGAAAGACCATTCCATAAGGAGGGACCGATACAGGCAAATACTCTGGATTGAGCCATGGAGCTCCTGATTCGGGGGACAAAGAAGTCGAGACGATCAGAGGATCTAAGATGACGCAGCGAAGTGGCAGAGGGGGACGAAATTGTATGAATGAAGTGGACGGTGGGAGGAAGATGAGTGAGGACGAAGTATAACATTTAACCAGATATTTTGGGGCAAGACCCCGCTGAGTCTTTAAGGTCAGAGTGAGGATCTTAAATTGTGTGCGAGCATGGAGAGGAAGCCAATGAAGTTCATCAAACATAAAGGTAGAGATCCAAGAGTACTTGGGAAGGTGGCTAATCAGTCTAGCAACTGAATTGAGAACCGACTGAATCGGTGAAAGACGAAATAGATTGATTGTGGCACAGAAGAAGGCTCAAAATAATGTAACTGATGGATTTGCTGGACCTGCTATTTTATTTGCTGGACCTGCGTTTGACAGGTTGTGTTCAAAGGCAGATGAATCCCTCTTTGCTTCTATCCTCGGTGACCCCGGGCATGTCCTCCACGACTTTATTCCTCCAGAACGAGTAACTGGATACTCCCTTACGCCTCACTCACATACCCAAGAGATACCACACTGTGATTTGCTGATTGGAAATGGATCTATCACCAGAATGCTGTATAAATGACTTTTAACGCTAATATTTTCGTAATTTTATTCAACTTGTTATTTAATATGCACTTTTTTTAACAATTATTACTTTGATGTATTATAATGATGTTTTACGTCACATTGTACATTTCCAAGTGGAGCAAAAAAAAGAAAATACTTACTTACTTACACCTTGCAAAAAAATCAAATGCATTATATAATGACTTGTGTCACCAGTCACCAAGCCAGCAAATGTGTATACTACTGGATGCATTTTACTTCCAAAATGCTTACTAACCATGCTGTCTTTGAGCAAGATCCAAGACAGGCATAACAGCGGCCGTTTCAAAGCCTTTCGGATAATTCTGAATGATAGCTTCAGCTCTCTGTGATAAAAGAACCAGCTAACAGTTCCAAAATGCTACAGCAAGACTTTAAATAAAGACGAAAACATGACAATCACGATAATAGATGGTCTAACACAATTTTAGAAAGACTTCCTAGATGTAAAGTTATATGTACATATAACTTAACATAACAATTTAACAAATCAAATACTTTTACAAAGAACCCACTGCCAACTTGCACAAAATATAACGAAGCATTTGCAACTGGACAATTGTCGACAAACACTGCTCATCAGAAGACAAAACCACTGCAATCGCATGTTAACGAACTGTCATGTAAGAAAGCCACACTGAAATACGGTGATTC
The DNA here is from genome assembly GCA_949752735.1 of Lumbricus terrestris. Taxonomy (NCBI): domain Eukaryota; kingdom Metazoa; phylum Annelida; class Clitellata; order Crassiclitellata; family Lumbricidae; genus Lumbricus; species Lumbricus terrestris. The sequence continues at coordinate 24,223,349 of OX457039.1, forward strand.
TGATTTACTTAAATTTTAGTGTTGCTAGAAAGTTCAAAGACATAGGTTGTCTTTAGGGCATAGCTGGGCCCGGTCAGCACCCGGATAACCGGAATTGCCGGATTTTTGACACCCGGCAGATAACCGGACCCACCGGACCTGGTGATGAAAGGTCATCCGGGCCAGGTGGGTAATTATGAATAGCATGTATACCACACATCAAAGGGCTTAACAGCTAACCTGCAAAATCTCCCAACTACATTATAGTACTTTTATTTATTTATTTCAGAAATTTATATAGCGCCTCTTCAAGGTAGGCTACTCAGAAGCGCTTCTGGCTCAACCACGGCTAAATAAAACAGTTTTTAGGTTCTTAAGGAACAGAGTGGAATGACCCCTGAGAATTAAGCGCAGTGTAACAGGAAGACCATTCCAAGTTGTAGGACCAACAACAGAGTAAGAACGACGCTGTCGGATACCAGTCCGTGAGCGGGGAGCCAGACGCTCAGCTTGGTTCGCCAATCGATGCATGGATCGACGCTGAACTCCCAAGGTGGAACAACAGAGTTCTCGAAGATACGGTGGAGCTAGTCTTTCAATGCACCGCCTAACCAGCGCACAGACCCTGTATGCAATCCGCTGTGGAGAAGGGAGCCAGTGAAAGATATCCAGCATGTAAGATGAGACATGGCCATATTTTGGGATATGGCCAACAAGTCGTGCCGCAGAGCGGAGGACCCGTTCCAGGCAGCCAATCCAGTCAGCCGGTAGTCCATGATAGAGAGTGCTGCAGTAGTCAAGGTGGGAAACTACGAAAGAGCGAACAAGAGTAGAGGCAGCACTAAAATGAACAATCACAGAACAGACAGCCTGCTGATGGTTGCTTTATATCAGACTATCCTATTTCAAACAGCCTACCAGCAAGAGGATGAGGAAAGAGGAGGAGGAGGGGAGAGTTTGTACCACCCTCTTCCATGCTGTCTCTTCTCCTTCCTCCTTCTTCTCTTTCTCTTCTACTAACCCTTTCTGAGAGGAACAGTGGTAGATGGTGAAGGAGAAGAGGAAGGGAACAGTATATATATATATATATATATATATATATAATTATATATATATATATATCTTTCATGCTTTCTCCCCTCCTCTTCTTCCTCATCTTTCTCTTCTATTACCCCTTCCTCTTCCTCCTGCTGCTTGGCTGCTTGAAATGGGGAAGAGAAAGGAGATGGCGAAGGAGGAGGAGGGGGATGAACAGTGTTAGAAGGTGAAGGAGTATAGAAAAGAAAAGAGTGTACATACAGGTGACCATATACAGGTCATTAGACCTGGAGTGACTTTGGTCAGCTAATCTGACCCCACTTGACCCTAAAGTGACTTGAGGTCGGCTTGGAGTCAAAACGACTTGACGACTTCTGACTTGAAGTCGACTTGTGACATGCTAATAGCCATTAGCCTAGGTCTACTTACAGCAACTAATGCAAGAAGTCAAGCCAATTTTTCCTGGCAAGCATTAATTTCATATAGGCCTACCAATGAGTAATGAGGCCTCAACACTTAATTTATGCATGAATTTGTTAGTTTTATTAAGCCCATTTCAGACTGTTTGTGTTTCAGTTTGAATAGTTTTTTATTTTTATTTTTCATTATCCAATTGGCCCGTATGGGGTCATTGTATAATTACGTAACGCCGAAAATGACCGTTTTCAACCCACCCACCCTGTAACGCTTCGTAACATTGCCCTTGACCCACCCACCCTCCCAAGCGTTATTTAACAATTGTTACGAAAAATCAGTTTAGATTTAGGTCTATTATTGACTTATGTGAGCACGTAATTATAATTCAAGTTTCATAGTGAATTTAATATAGCCCAGTAGGCTATGTGAATTATAGGCTAGTTTGACAGTAGACTATAGGTTTAAAATAAACACAATGCTTTATTTATATAAACGACAGTCATGCGTTAACTGCAATTTTCTTAAAATTAATTATAGCCTACCACAAGAATAAAATTTTGCACTGTTGATAAGTTTCCCGGACTAAATGGCTCATTAATAATTAATCAAAATTAAGATGAACTAATTATTTGCTTAGTCTGGGCATTTTGATAATTATTAATTAATAGAAATATTGAAGAGTTTTGTTGAGCAATAATTTTAAATGTTTGATATCGTGTCCACTAAGTAAAACATCCTTAAAAGTCGGTTATGAATTCAAGGAGAATTAGGCCTACCACGCTGTTCCGTTGGTAAAACTATCGTAGATCCAAACAATTTGAACAGCGGTTTCCGGTTTGCACAACGGGAGAACAAAATTGACCTGGCATGTAACTGGTGTCTATACTGCCGGATCTTATTCAGATAAATAGACCTACTTCGGTTAAGTTTTAAATCAATGTCACGAAGTTTAAACTTCGATCCCATCATGTCTAAAGTGTCTTTCGATGGTAATTTAACATTCATTAATAAATTTTTTCATGGCGTTACGTAACGCTCAGCTACCCCACCTACCCACCCACGTAACATTTTGTAACGTTTTCCATGACCCCACCCACCCACCCTCGAGCGTTACCGTAATTATGCAATGACCCCTATACAATAGTTTTCCATCTGCAGGTGCAGTGTACCGACATAGCACCAAACTATCGATTTGTTATAGGTCTTGTAGATCCAGATTTCCTTGCGCCGAATTCACTGACCACTAGAAGTTAACTGATTTGCTCAAGTTCATGTCTTGATAAGCACACGTGCTAATATTTTAATAACATTGTGTTTCACCATTATAATTAACCACATGCCTAAGCGTGACGTTCTAGCTAGGGAATGTAATCCCGGGATCCCGAATACCGGGATCCCGGACATTTTACAATCCCGTAATCCCGGAATTGACACACATGCAATCCCGTTTTTCGGGATTACCGAAATTTCGGATTTTTTTACTAAATTACTTGACCAATTTTGCAACAATTCCTTGGTCAATAAACGCGAAAACGACGAATAAGCAGACGCCCTAATGAAGGTAAGCTGGCGGCCAGCAGAAAACCGAGAGGAGTGACTGGAGGTAGGCGTTTTTGAGTGCATGATCAGGCAGGAGATTTACGTTTGCCCCTCCCCATTCCTTGCTTGGTTCATGATTACAGACTATAGAGTTCTCCTCACACCAATCATCCACACACCATTCAGTTGACTGATAGAACATAAACAGGTGTCAGATGCTAGCAGAGCGGACCGACTAGGCCGGCGGCGTCACAGCGCCTAACTCCGATTGACGCGTGTTGATGACACCCCCGCCCGTATAATTGCGCCGATTGGTGAGTGGAAGAACCTGGACAGCATACAGCTTTGCTCCCTTAATATAAGAGGACTGCAGCTAGGCTAGCCTGCAAGATCAGTCACTCACTGGTGAATCTTGGCTAGTCTGCTACCTGTCGTGTTCCTCGCGCTGTGGTCAGTCGGTGCATTGGTCATCTCGTATCGTCTGACCTAATTCCGGGTCGTCGTATGCAGAAGTTAATTACCCTATTCAGAGTGATGGCAACTTAAGCCCAGTTAAAGAGGGGAATCTGAAATGAGCTCAACTCACGGTAATCTGGGTCAAAGAAGAGACATGAGAGGGCAGGCCAGGGCTGGGGAGGAGAGGGGTATAACTTGTTTGTTTAGTGGGGATAGAAGACACTGGTCGTAGGCCTATCACTATCAAGTTTCAAATAAACCCCACAGTTGCCAGGGATCAATGACTAAAGCCCTTGCCGTGAGTCATAATTAATCGCGGTTGAAGTACCTTAAGCAAAGAGAAAGCTGTACTGTATTTGGCCTACTATTATACTATGTCTAAGAATTTTTTGAATTGCCATTATAAGCCAATCCCGGTATCCCGGGACTGACTCATTTATAATCCCGGAATCCCGGGATTGAGCAAGTGCCCCGGGATTACATTCCCTAGTTCTAGCATAGAGTAACAAATTATATGAATAGATCGGCAGATCTGCACGATAGCCTACCGGTAAAATAATCAGTAGGCTAATAGTTTAGCAAAGGCCTCACTCATTCTTGTAAACGCACTGCAAAAGCTGCCTAAATGTTGTCTTGATCTCATGATCATTGGTTTGTGACAAATTTAACAATATTTGTCTCAAGTCGGTTTAAGTCGACTTGTGGTAAAAACAACTTTAAGTGACTTCTCTACAAAATTCGACTTGCGTTGAGCAGAAACGACCTGACCCGACTTGGGATAACCAAGTCGACTGGGGTCGACTTACTGGGGTCGAATCCCAGGTCTATCTGTCATTAATCCATAGGCGCAACCAACCTATGGGACCCACGGGACGAGTCCCTTCAACTTTTGAGAGGCTTGGGACGGTCCCTCCCAACTGTTGCCACCGACTGCTGCTAACAGTCATTTCAATATAAATAGGCATATTAAGATTAAACGTAGCTTCTCGGCATTAAGGCTGAATCAAGAGCATTTTAATCCTGCCTGTAGGCCTACATCTTACCCCGACAGTGTTGGCGTCTCACACAGCTTGCACATGAAACTGTTGCTAAGTGTGAATCACGGAAACTGAACTTTGGTGATAATATTATGTGACTCTTGAGTGGTTGACTTAATTCCTTTCAGTAGGCCTATTTTCGTGTCTGGTGTGAATGTTTCTGTCTTTCCAAATGCAAAATACCAGGTCATTTGCAGTCAAATGTGCCAGAATTATATATCATTATTGTACATAGGATTCATTTAGTTAAGCTCTGCTCAATTACTTTTTTATTCTTACTGTTTTGTTACTGTGGTAACGCATGTCTAGTTGTCTACACGATGGGCGTAGACTTTTAGGATGGACAACGTAAGACGGTCAGGGGTTGAACCTCCCCCGGATAGGCGCAACCACCCTAAGGGACCCACGGGATGCGTCCCCCAACTTCTGAGAGGCTTGGGACGGTACCCCAACTTCCGACTAGAGGCCTTGGACGGTCCCTTCCAACCTTTGCCACCGACTGCTGCTTTGTTCTTTACTGTTTGTTACTGTGGTAACGTATGTCTATACCCTGGGCGCAGACTTAGGGGTTGGGGCAACGGGGAAGGTACCTCCTAAGTTTGTGGTGGGGGACGGAGGTGCTTATATCCCTCCCAATATCTCAGAAATATTTAATAAATATCATCATAAATGTTTGTAGTTTTAGCCACTATTTATCCAGAATTTTGTTAAGATGACAGCCTAAAATGATACTACAACGGTATGAAAATTTTAAAAATGACACAATGGGAGGAGACATTTATTGAAGTCTTAAACCATGTATTTATGAGAAATTATTTTGAGATGACGGCTTACGGAATCTGAATATTATTTTTTAAACAATGGGAGGGGACGCTTTTGAAGTCTTAAGCCACAACTATCAACACAGAAATGGTTGAGCAATTTCATTCAAATGACAGCCTAAAATGCTATAACTACAGGTTTTTTAAAGTAAAAAATGAAACAATCTTATCTTATCTTATCTGACCATTTATAAAGCGCTTCTCGCAGCAAAAGCCCTTTAGAAGCACTCCCAGTGCGTTCAACCCCAAGAAAAAAGGCAAGTTTTTAGACGAGAGAAAGACGAGGATACACTACCAGAAAGGATGGCAGAGCGAACTGATGGGGGAAGCCGATTCCATAGAGAGGGACCAATGCAGGCATATGATCTGGATTGAGCCATGGCGGTCCGACTCGAGGGACAAAAAGGTCAAGCCGATCAGAGGACCTAAGAGGACGCAGCGAGGTGGCAGAAAGGGGGCGAAGCATCTGATCACACAGATACTTCCGAGCAAGACCGATTTGAGACTTAAGGACCAGAATCAGGACTTTAAATTGTATGCGGACAGAGAGAGGAAGACAGTGAAGTTGTTCAGTCATGAATGTAGAAATGTGGGAGAATCGAGGAAGACGGGCAATGAGCCTAGCAGCAGCATTGACTACAGATTGCAGAGGAGCTAGGCGAACCTTAGGCAGGCCAATAAGGACAGAATTACAATAGTCAATTCGAGAACATACAAAAGCATGAACAATTGAGGTAAAGATCGAAGATGAGACAGATTTGCGAATAGCCCTGAGACATCTTAGCTGGAAGTAGGAAGAGCGAGTAAGATTGGCAATGTGCTCAGTGAAGGTAAGAGAACTATCTAGGGCGACACCTAGGTCTCGAACACTGGAGGAGAAGTTAAAGTGAGGAAAAGTTTGAGAGAGCAGTGTGTAGTCAAGTTTGTGAAGCTGTTTAGGAGTGCCAAACCAAGTCAACTGGGCTTTGGAAGAGTTCAAAGAAAGACGATTAGACGACATCCACAAATGAAGATCTTGAGATAAAGCATCAATTCAGCTTGCAAGAAGGAGTTGAGCAGAAGGAGGTAACAATGGGCAGATGACATTTATTGAAGTCTTAAAGCATGCCTTTCAGCAATGAAAATGATACTTTTTTTAGTTTAAGAATTCATTCGGACATTTATATAGCGCTTCTTCAAGAAAAAACTACTCAGAGGCGCTCCCGACTCCAGCGCGCACAAAAAGAATAGTTTTAAGTTTAGTAAGGAAGGATCCTGGCAGAGTCCCAGGGTGTAGGCGTAGCTCAAAAGGAAGGTCATTCCAGACCACTGGTCCAACCACAGAAAAGGCTCGATTCTTCATGGTAGTAGTATGAGCAAAAGGAACTAAGAGGACTCCCCTATCAGCAGAGCGTAACTGACGACGTCCTTGGATACCCAATGTAAAGCTGCATAGCTCACGGAGGTAAGTTGGGGCAAGGCCCTGACAACATCGCCATACCAATGCAGCTACCCTGAACTCAATACGCTGGTGAATAGGGAGCCAGTGCAGTACCTCAAGCATGTAGTTTGAGACATGACCATATTTAGGGATTTGCCCAATTAGGCGCGCAGCAGAGCGCAACACCCGGTCAAGACAAGTCAATCTGCTGGATGGGAGGCCAATGTAGAGCGAAGAGCAATAGTCGATGCGAGATGTAACGAAAGAATGCACTAAAGTAAGACTAGCAGCAGACGTAAGAGAACGGATGACAGTGCGAAGCTGGCGCAGCTGATAATAGCAGTCTCGAGCAAGACGGTGAAGTTGAGGAGCAAAAGTGAGTTCTTGGTCAAGTTGGACACCTAGGTCTTGAACCGTGGTTGCAAAGACAAAGCCAGGAAATTCAGATGCAAGAGAAACTATGTCAGAGTTTTACTACAGATGATTCTGCCAAAGGTTATTGATTGAGAGGTGCCAGTAATATCTGTTCATGAACTCTGTTGATAGAATGTCACCAAATTTTACAGCATGGAAATTTAAGGGAAAAAAGCACTTCAAGAAGAGGTTTTTGAAGTCATAAACCACGACTATCAACACTGAAATGACGAGCAATTTCATAAAAATGACAGCCTAAAATGCTGCCATTGCAGAGTGGAAATTTTAAAAAAATTCGTGATTAGGAGGGGCACATTCCCCTCCCCAAATCCTCCCCTGCTAGACGCCTCGCACCTCGTCGATCCTCCTTCGGCCGTTCGTTCGTCCCCCCAAAGCCAGCACCAAGTCTTCACCTATATACCTACCACCTGTTGATATGATTCTGCAGCCAAGCTTAATAGCCCCCTCCCTAATATGACCATGTATACATGGCACAGATTAAGGAATGGTACACTTTGAACTTTTGAACTATGTCTGCATGAAGTTGGACTGCATAACACCACAGAAACAGCCCGACTGTTTTTTAGGAGCCTCTTGCCTGACTGGACAGATCAGCATTTCTATGCTATTGAATGATTCTATCAACAGAGTTCATGAACAGATATTACTGGCACCTCTCAATCAATAACCTTTGGCAGAATCATCTATAGTAAACCTCTGACACTCAATTCCACCAAAGGTAGCTAACAAACTGAGTGCTGTTCGTTTGACAGCATTCAAAGTGGGGACTTACTATTCCGTTTAGAGATTAACGATTACTTTTAATACCCGGACCCAATACCCAGACCCGGCAGATTTTTTAAAACTACCCGGACCCGGTACCCGGTTGAAAAACGGCAGCCGGCTATGCCCTAGTTGTCTTATGTGAAGGAACTTGCACTGTGGCCTGCTAGCAATTTATGCCCTTATGACTGCCTGTCTTCTTAGCCTTCTACATATAACCATGCATTTGTACTGAAGCTGACACGCACCAGCACATGGTAAAAAAATAAAAATCCTGGAATGCCTCGAGTCTCTCCACCGGTTCTAGGACAAAATGGTAGCGGACAAAATGGTACGGACAAAATGGTACGGACAAAACGGTATGGATAAATTGAAGCTGGATGAGGGTATTTTATTGCTGAAATAGAGGGTGGATGGCTTTTTTGTGGCTGAAATACAGCTCTAGTGAAGAAAAAAACTTGAAAAAGGCAGCCGGATTGGCGAAAAAAATGCTTGAGAAATTGAAGCTGGATTGATGTCTTTCATTCATGTGTTTCATGATGTATCCAGCTTCAATTCCAGCCATAAGATTTTTAAACCAACCTCCATTTGTAATGCATCTTTCATTAATCCAGCTTCTATTTCAGTTATGAAAATTCCTTGATACAGCTTCTATATCTAAAGCGTTATTTTCATCAATCCAGCTTCCATTTCATATATAAAAATATCCATGCAGAGCCTTAATCCAGCTTCCATTTCACATGCGTCTTCTCATTAATCCAGCTTCTATTTCATATATAAAAATTCACTAATCCAGCTTTCATTTCATCCATACCAGTTTGTCCGTACCATTTTGTCCGCTACCATTTTGTCCGGTCACCTCTCCACCATGTTGACATCCACTTTTAACCACCATTAACTCCGCAGTTTTTGTGTGAACTCTCACCAACGACCGCTGAGGAGGTCTTCAAGATAATTCTCAACATCATGGCTAAAACATCACCACTTGACAATCTACTCACTCAAACCATCATATCAAGTCCTGACTTTTTTTGCACACTAATTGCCCTCCTTGCAAACCTCTCATTTCAATCAGGCTATTTCCCGACAAAATTCAAATCTGCTCAAGTCACCCCATTGCTAAAAAGGACTGTCTTGACCCATATGGCCGGTCAAATATCAGGCTGATATCAAACTCCAACACTCACTCCAAGCTTCTAGAAAAACTCACCCCGCTAGACAATTTCCACACATAACCAAGAGAAACCACGCTCTGATTCACTCTTCAAATTTCAACCCAGTCCAATCTGTTTTCAGGCCTTGCCACTCCATTGAGACAACCTCTTCAAAGTTACAATGACATACTATCTAACATCAATAATGGCTCAGCAACCTTTTTGTCCACTCTTGACATCGCAAAGTTCTGCCTTTTATGTAATGGACCATAAACTTACATACATTTGCCTGTGTGCATGATGCCTTTGACTAGGGTATAGCCGGGTACCGACCCAGATAACTGGAAATTCAGGGTGTTGAATACCCGGCAGACAACCGGGCTGGGAGCTGAAAGGTCATCCGGATACACGTGGGTAATTATGGGGAGTGATGTAACATATCATATAATATAATATATCAAACGGCTTAACAGCAAACTTGCAAAATCTCATTTGTATCATAGCACAGTGATCACCTGGGTTGGTTATTTTATATTAGTCTATCATATTATGAGCAGGAAACAGAGCAAGATGAAAAAGGAAGAGGGTGATGAAGAAAGCGAGGAGGAGGGGATGATATAAAGTTTCAAAATATATGACGTCAACAAACGTCATCATAAGAGCGAGTTGCTAGTACACTGCAGTGCACGCTCATCATCACCCGAATAGTACACGGTATGCATGCTTTTTATTTAAGGATTAAATGATGACCACAGTCTGAGGAATCAAGATTGGCTTTAAATACTGCAGTTGGTCAGTGTCGTGTGACAGAGTCTCCCCGCCTAAAAGTCTTCCCCCTGGCCCCGGAGGCTTTATTTCGAAACAGAAAATAAGTCACATAAATACCTTCTTGTTTTCTGGGGTGAATTCAAATGGGACATTTGGATTGTTTTCTGGAGTGTCTCGATGCTGTAAACATCAAATCATGGATATCAAATGCAGATGTTAGAAATTTTTCTGTGCAATTAAAGCAATCTGCATCTCAATTATTTTAATTCTTGATATCAAGTAGATGAAGAACAATATTTCAGCTGAAGGAAAGCATGTCAAAAGTAGGTGTATCTTAAACCTTTTCGACGCTGCATATGGCCTCAAACAGAACAAATTAATGAAACATCAAATGAATTATCTTGCAGCAGAAAATGCAAAATGGCTCAGCAAATTAAAGAACAAGAATTATCAAAGCCATTCATGTTTAGCTACTTGCACCTAGTTCTTATCTTAGCAACTTCGACCCAAGATGATTACGGTATACATTAAAAAAACACATGATGCAGCTCTAGTTGACTTTCTTGACTTATGGCCTTGGCGATGCTCTAGCATGCATAAGCCCCACTCATCTATGGAAGCTCTCCATCTCCCTCTGTTTTCTGCCCGATGCATAGCCTCCTGTATTGACAGACCCAGCTCCTGGCAGTCCTCCTTTATTATGTCCCTCCATCGTTTCTTCGGCCTTCCCCTTCTTCTCCTTCCCTGTATGTATCCATTGAGGACTATCTTTGGATATCTGCCATTCTCCATCCTGACCACGTGTCCAAAATAGCGCAGTCGTCTGTTCTGTATTCTGCTCACTATGTCGTTCCGGATGTTTAATCTTTTGTATATCACCATGTTCCGTATTTTATCTCTTCTTGTAACTCCCTCTATCTTTCGTTAGCAAGCCATTTCACAGCTCTAGTTAATTAAGTGTAATTAGTTAAAATTTAAATCGCAAAAATGTCCGAAAAGGAACTAGAAAAAAATGCAGCTCGTGAACAAAGTGTTAAATAATATTCATTCGTTAAAACTTACGATGAGTGCTGCATTAAAAAGCAGCATCAATTGTGAGTCAAGAATGCATTACTTTTATTTTCAAACTGATCAATGTCAATGATCAAATGATTAATCACTTCATAATAATGTACCACATCTGAAACGTACTGACCACAAACAACGAGTCACTCAGGGCTGCTGAAGTTGCATGAAGCAAACGATTGTGACTTTCCTGTTGCCAAAACACAATGAAATCTCAAGCAACTAATCTATGTCTCAATTTTAAATTCCATCACCTACATAGGCCTAGATGACAAAAAAGCAATGAATTAGGACAAAAACTCTTCATTGTCAAGTGAAGGTCATCTAGCTCAGAGGTTCTCAACCGGTGTGTCACGACACACTAGTGTGTCGTGAAGCGACCAGCAGTGTGTCGCGTAAAAATGGTGTGTCGTTGGTGTGTCATAAAGAATTGGTGTGTCACAAATTCTCACTCGTTCTTGCATTATATGGACTTTTTCACAGGCGCTGTGAGAATATGTTCGTATCACTTCATTTATATCTATTCCATTTGATCACAATCGGGAGCAGACTTATAAGCCCACATGCAATCGGAATGGTCGGATATGTAAGCCTACATGCCATACAGAATAAGACGCTATAACGAGCACACCGATTAAACTTTTCCCAATGCTGTACCCTTCGAAAATCATGAGAAAAAAATATCCTAAAGAAGCAGAAATTTTTGCGATTCTAAAATTGATGACACGGAATGGTTGAATGGTTAGTTGTTTGCGTATTCGGAATGTGACAATATATCGTAGCGTATATAGGCCCAAGGAAGGTGGACAAACTCCAGGGACCCAGAAGTCCCAAAGGCCCAAGTTTTTAAACAAGAACTCACCTGTAGGCCTACTTTTTTCCAGTTTTCCGTTACAATAATTTGATGTCTTGAAGGCCAGTGTTTAGGTCCAAAAAAATAATGTTGTGTTTCCGGTAACAGAATTCTAAAAACATTTGATTCTGTGGACCACTCCATCCTCCTGGAACGTCTTTCTACATCCTTTGGGCTGGTTGGACAGCCTCTAGAATGGCTGCATTCCTTCCTCTCTGACCGCTCAAACTGTGTGGCTGTTGGATCCTCTAGGTCCGCCTGGGTTCCTGCTCCTTTTGGTGTTCCTCAGGGCTCTGTACTTGGCCCCTTATTATACCTTCTCTACACGGCTGATCTTTGTCCTCTACTTGAGTCCTGGGGTCTCCTCCACCAAATCTTTGCGATGACACTCAAGCCTACATACATTCTAACCCATTGGATTCAGTTAGCACTGTGCGCCTAATGTGTCTGACTGTAGACGTCCTTTCCTCTTGGATGGCGTCAAATCGGCTTCTCCTAAATCCCAGTAAGACTCAATTCATTTGGCTGGGTGGCCGTCGGCAACTTGAGAAAATCAATCTGCCTCTGCTAGCTCAAATCTTTCCTGACATTAGTTTCTCTTCCACGGTTCGTGACCTGGGTGTTACCCTTGACTGTGAACTCCGTCTCAGCCAGCATGTCAATCTTGTTGCTCGAAGCTGTTACTACCAGCTTCGTCAACTTCGAGTGATTGCACGCTCTCTCTCTCATGATGCGCTGGTAGTTCTTGTTCATGCCTTCATAACCAGTCGAATCGACCATTGTTGCTCAATCCTTGTTGGCCTCCCCCTTGGGGTTCTGGACAGGCACTCAGTCTTCGGGATCATCGAAATCTGGCAGGGGCGCTATAACAAGTGCATACATGTTTGGTACGCCCGGATGCCAAAACCAAAGATTTCCTCCGCCATAGTCGGAATCGGGCAAAACTATAGTATCGGGGACCGAATGACACCACTAATCCTAACCGTAACCGATGACCCTCACGAAACCTAATCTGAACTAACCGACCCTCACGAGTCACGACGCCTAACCTGACCCTAACTGACATGTCGGTCACCGATACTATAGTTATTCCGGGAATCAACAATTCGTATAGGGAGAAAAAACATAAACAAGCGCTGTAGAAATTTTTACATCAGATTTTTGAGCCTACTTAAAACGCGCTGATTACATGAAGTACACAATTGTCCAAAACTAGTCTCTTGGGTTGCAGAACACGGGACTGTATTTTTTTTTGTTTTTTTAGCGATTCTAGTGTTTTATTTGTTATCCTTAGTGATTAGGGTGGCCCGAAAAAAAATTTTGCGATATTTTGAATCGCACACCCTCTTGTTTTGTGAGGTTTGACATAAAGATCACTAAGTAAATTTTTAAAAATTAATCTAATAAGAGGAAGTGGTCTCCCAAAGCCCATTTAGAAATGCATGGGAGCCGTTTTGGCAAAAATATCGACTTTCTTGTTAGGTTCATAAATTTTGTTGTATCCAACAGATATTGTTCAAATTTACACCAAGCTCTGTGCTTAAACAGCTTTCTGTAAAATTAAACTTAGGGTCATAAGTCTTTATAAAATAAAAACAATTGGAAAAACCATGTGTCAGACTAATTTACTGTACTTGTCGTCAAAGTTGATTGTTAAGCAATGTCGTCAGGTTTGTCACCAATGAGTTGTGAGTTCAATTTATCGACTAATTGAGCATCTATAGTTTGCATTTGTCAGTCGAAACTATTGGTGATGTTAAGCAACATGGAAGAGGAGCTAACACTGATTGCCATTCCTGTTGAGCACTTCTCTGAAGCCAGTAGCCAATGTGACTGCATGTTCTGGACAGTCAGTAGCAACTTTCAGCACACAGACAATCTTTTGAGCAGAAGTGTAGTCATCTTTTGAACAGAAGTGTAGTCATCGTGTTCTGACCACAGGCTAATTGGTGTGCAGAGGAAGTCTTGTACCACATGAAGACACTTGAAAAGTTGATCGATAGTTGGGTGACAAAGTGGGCCACGGAGAGGTTCTTGAACCGAGGTATTTTGGTTGGAGCAAGATGGGAACATCTATATTTCGTTCCCTCTGCAGGACACTGACAATATCCTGCTCAAGGTCTTCATCAGAAATGTCATCACTTAATAAAAGCAATGGAGCATTGGAGCATGGTCTTCACTTAGGTACCACAATAATTACTGGAACCTTACTTTCTTTCTGCAATCTCTTTGATTTTATCGTCAACTTGTTGCAAGTCTTCGATCAACTGTAACATATACAAGTCATTTTCAAGAGCATCTGTCATTAGAGATGCAGCAAAGCAGAAGCCTGCAAAGATTGTGGTGACAAACACACAGATATGCCACAAAAAGTCCAACTCACTCTTACTCAGTTAGCATTTATGATGGAATATGAAGATTTTAAGTATATCCCATCCAGTGAGCATGGTGGTATACGCCCAGAACCAGAAATTCTGTGTTTTCATCTTTGCCCAATGGTGTAAGAGCCAACCTGGTAAACTCTCCATAGTCCTCACATGGTTGAACATCTTCAAGATGTCCTCAAAGGCAATGCCGGCACATTTTGAGATGCAAGTCATGTTTCTCTTATGTGCTTAGACAAATTTCACCAGCCCTCGTCTCTGTCCAGCGGATCAAACTTCGACTTATTGGTGAATTCCCACTGATACTTCAGTTAACCAAACAACTCAATCCGGTTCTTTTGAGACAAAGTATCAAACATAGTGACTGCACAGACCTTGAACACATGGTGCTGGAGACTGAATTGACACCAGGGCATGAAGTCTCTGGGACTCGTGTATTTTTCTCAGTATATTATAATGGCTGCAGAGTTAATTGAAACTAGGACAAAGACTCTCCACCCAGTCATTAAACACTACAGGAGTGTTTCATTTAAGATGAGACCAAATGACTGATGAACTTTGTTCTTCCTAGGACAAATTGAAAAATTTTGGATTAGATTTTCCTGGGACAAAATGACTTGCAGAGTTGATGCTTCCTTGGGAAAATTGAATTGGGTGTAGATTATTAATGGGACCAAATGACTTGCAGAATTGATGCTTCCTAGGGCATATTGAAGGGTGGGGAGTGATTCTTTCTGGGACCAACTCACTTGCAGAATGAAGCGTTTCAATTAATCCATGGTGTCAGCAGTATATTGTATCAGTTAATTGGTCTTACAATGAAGATACTTCTCAACTAAAGCTCACACATTCAATTTGTTTCCAAGGAGTACCAACTCTGCTATTCAATTTGCCTAGGAAGAATCCACTCTACAAGCCATTTGATTCCAGAAGAAATCAACTTCCCTTTCAATTTGACTTAGGAAGAATTGATTCCACTGACGTTTCTAGTCGCAAACTGCAACAATACACTCCGGTCAATTAAAATAGTAAGAATTAACTCCACCATTCAATATATCCTGGAATTGACTTCTGGAATGTTCACAGAGATTTTTTATTCAGCCCACTACACCAGCATTGCAAGAAAAGAAGACCCCAGCTGAACGAATGCACCATAAATAGACTAAGAGTTTCTTCGCCTCCGATTCACATTTCAGTGTCCATGTGTGTAAGAAATTTATAAATTTAATTTAATAAATTTAATAATAATAATACTACTAATAATATTATGGGGCATAAATTTGCTATTAAACCAAAATGCTATAATACACATTTGTACAAACAAAGATGTGTCTGAAGATAATAAAATATATTGAAATATTAGGATATATTTAAAATTAATTTTAAAATATAAATAAATTGAAATATATATTCTGAATTTATAGTCACATTAGTCATAATGATGCAATCTATCAACTGCATAGCATAAAGTAAGTTACTTGACCAGAATAATTAATTAATTCCACCTCTAGAGAAGACCTAGAGGAGGTTAAGAGTAAAAAAGCTAGGAAAATGGGAAATTTTTGCCGAAATTCGAGTGTTTTTGTAGTATTATTTTAATGGGCTGTGGGAGACCACTTCCTCTTATTTGATTGGCTTAAAATTTTTACTGGGTGCTTTTTTTACATCAATTCACACAAAATTGGAGGGTGTGCGATGTAAAATTCCAAGAAATAATTTTTCCAATGTAAAAATTGGCCACTCTATTAGTGATGATCTCTGTCACGCTGTGATTGGTTGAAAATAAACATGGATGATGTATAACTGGATATGCGTTATTTATGTTGATAAAAATTAAAATTTAAAATGAATATATTTAATATAAATGAAGTTTGTCGAGAAAAACTAGTCTCTTTGCAGTGTTTACAGGCTCATAAAATACTTCAGCCACGTTCACTGCGAAACATGTCGCAAAGAATATGCGTTATTGCGTTAATACAGGAAAAGTCGAAAATGTCGGGATTCTCGTGGCATTGTAGTACTTGTAGGCGAAAAGAGTCAGTGTTAAAGGACAGTTTTTATAAGTTTGTCTCAGATCGCTAAAAGACAACATTTTATTTACTAAATATACTTGTTAACTCGTACTATAATTATGTTGTTTGCTTCTGTAATTACATCAATCATATATTATAAACCACGCCCACAATATAGTTTGTGTTGAAATCACGTTTTAAAATCGCTAAAAACCTGCAGTCCCGTGTTCCGTAATTACGCTGTCTCTTACCGTAGAAGATAAGCCTACACGGACAAAAGAAGAAAGCAAACAAAACAATTTAGACATTCTGAACAGTTGGAATTCATCCACGAACGTCTGTTGCTCTTCTATTCTCTGGAGGTCGAAAGCAGGATGCACTAGACTGGTCCTCTACTTCTCTACTGCATCCAGTGTTGCCACTGAGGTTTCTGAAATAAACCCAAATTTCCTTCAAAAAACCCCCAGAAAAACCCAGACTATTCATATAAGCTGTTTTAGACCCCTTTGTTCAAATTAAGTTGTTTTTTGCTTATTCGCATCAGGATTAACTAAATGTTCGTCAAAAGAGTCGAATAAAATGTAATTACAACTGTAAAAATATCAATTGTTAAAGTTGTCAGAGACTCGGGATCCATACTGACAAGTGACAAGTAAAACTCTAATATCTTTGCTGACAATAAGCTTAAACGATACATTCGTGTGCGCATGCGCAGCGGGTCGAGTCTAACAGAATTGTAAGCACATAACTCATGTGGCTTAAGTTTACAAAGTTTTAAAGTTGTCCCAGTTTTCCAGCCAAATTTTCTTAATACACCAACAATCCAACGTTTTAACCACCTAGAACATAATTAATACTCTGCAACAACTTGGCTATTATAGGCTACCACTAGAGGATTGGCCTAATTAACCTGCAGTGTATTGTATAACTGTATATGCATGTTATAGATGTAATACGCGGCTTAACAAGGAAAGAGAGGAGTGACCTGACCTATTTTGGAGGGTCCCGTAGCTCAGTGGTGAGAGCGCTAGCTGGTCGTTAAACTGAGAGTCAGCCGCGCGGACCCGGGTTCAAGCCTCGCTCAGGGCAAAAATTTATTTAAATTTTCTGTTAGCTGCCGCTGGCGCTTTGCTGATGTGTTGCTTGACTCGGTATCTGCTAAAAATAAAGATAGCCCCTCCCACTTCTGGTTTGGCCGACCAGAAGTGATCCAGTACTTAGGCCATTAGTTAAGTTACCGAACCCACCACATGTACTTGTGATCGTTCTGCGGTGTGTCAGATTGAGTTATTAAAAAGAAAATATTATTATTATTATTATTTTGAAACTAGCTGGGGTACCCGGCGTTGCCCGGGAAATTTAGGATTCGACCCGCTTCGGCCACAACCCCACCACACAACACCCGACCACACTCCGGTCTGTACCAGTACGCCACCCGAGAAATTTGGGTCTCAGGAAAATTACCACCCCCATCCCACCCCCACACCCAACCCAGCCCTCCACCCCAACCTCCTCCAACCCCACCACCCCACTCCACCCCCATTCCACCCCCACTCCACCCCTAACCTCCTCCGACCCCACTCCACCCCAACACAACTCCCACCCCATCCCCCTACATCCCACCCCTCCACTCCCCACCCCACCCCTCCATCCACCCTCACCCCAACCCCACACCCCACCACACCCCAACCCCCACCCTCCACCCCACCCTCACCCCCTCCACCCAAAACCCCCACCCCTCCACCCACCCCACCCCACCCCGACCCCACCCCTCACCACCCTCACCACACCTCTTACCCCCACCCCATTTCACCCCACCCCCTAACCCACCACGATCCCAACCCCCTCAACCTCACCCACCCCCACCCCCATACCATCCCCACTCTACAACACCCCACCGCACTCCGACCTTCATCGGTACGCCACCCGCGATATTTGGGTTTAGGGACAAATTCCTCCACCCCCACCTCTTCCCACACCCCCTACCCCACCCCACCACACTACGACCTCCACCAGTACGCCACCCGTGAAAACGGTGAAATTAGGGTTTCCAGGAAAAATTCCCCCTCACCCCATTCTCCTAACCCTCTCCCCGCCCCCCACCCTCTTTCCCACCTCACCCCACCACACCGACCTGCACCAGTACGCCACCCGTGAAATAAGGATTTTCGTTAAAATTAAATTAGCAGCTCTCGCCATTTATATAATGACCATGGAAGCGTTTAAGAAGGTGTTTAACCATCTTAATGTTTTCGCCCCCACGCTGGCCCCCATGGTGGTAGAGATTCACCAACTACTGATCCGGGTGGTTCTGATGGCCCTCTATCCAGGGAAAAAAATTCATATAAATGGCTAAAAAATTTGGAAAACAATTTGGGGGTTTCGCCTCCCACCCTGGCCCCCATGGTGGTAGAGAATCGCCAACCCCTCGACTTTGCGTCTCGTGCCGAGACCTACACAGTAGTGAAGGTTTGGAGTGAATAGCTCAAAAACTGTTGAAATGCATTCCGGACAAACAGACAGACAGACAGACAGACAGACACACGTTACAGAATCTTCTCTTTATTTATATAGATGTCACAATGGTTTCTTTCTGTGCAGAACTATTCCTCATGTTATCAATTATTTGTGAATTGACAACATGAGATCTTGATTGTGGAGTTTAAAATTAAAATTAGTGGAAAAAAAGTATGTATCACAACCATTTTACACTGAATTTCACAGAATATTCATGTGTTGTAAGTGCAAAATGTCAAATCACCAAAATAAACCCAGATTTTGCCCAAAACCCCCAGAAACCCAGACGAAGGCCAAAAAATCCAGATCTAGTGGGGAAAAAAACAGTTGTGGCATCACGTGCTGACTGTATCGGCTCGGAAAAGCAATAATTTTATAGCGGCGCACCCAGAATCGCTGCCAGACTTCTGAATAACGAGTCGCGGAACTTGGTGCACGGACTTGTTATTGTTTTATTTTTACTAGCTGGGGTACCCGACGTTGCCCGGGAAATTTAGGATTCGACCCGCTCCGGCCACAAGCCCACCACACCCCGCCACACTTCGACCTCCACCGGTACGCCACGCGAGAAATTTGTGTTTTCGGGAAAATGTCTTCGTCCCAGCCCCCACTTCCACCCCCACCTCCCAACCCTCCAACCCCCACTCCATCCTCCCACCCCATTTCACCGCCCAACCAACCCCTCCCCCACCCCACGATCCCCTTTCCCATTTGATTTTTTC
Source organism: Lumbricus terrestris (assembly GCA_949752735.1). NCBI lineage: Eukaryota > Metazoa > Annelida > Clitellata > Crassiclitellata > Lumbricidae > Lumbricus > Lumbricus terrestris. Next base: position 24,242,728 of record OX457039.1, read on the forward strand.
CGGGAACATTAAATCAAAATGTTGAAATAGCTCATAACAAGCTGAAAATTTCAGGATATGTGTAGGAATATTAGTAGAATGAGATACGAAAAGTGCCAAACAATCCTTCAAGAGCTCTTTCCGAAATCCAAGATGGCGTACAAAATGGCCGCCATTTCCCAAGGTCATTAGTCATCACCTGGAAAAAGCTCGTAACAAGCCGAAATTTGCAGGATAGGCGTAGAAGTATGAGTAGAATAACATTCCAAAAGTGCCAAGCAATCCTTTAGGAGCTCTTTCTAGAAACCAAGATGGCGTCCAAGATGGCCGTCATTTTACAAGGTCATTAATTATTACCTGGAAAATGCTCGTAGCAAGCTGAAATTTCCAGCATAGGTGAAGTAATGGGAGTAGAATAACATCAAAAGTGCAAAACAATCCATCAGAAGCTCTCTCTGAAAACCAAGATGGCGTCCAAAATGGCCGCCATATTTCATTATTTTTATAGTTATGCAACCTGAGAAGCTAGAATCACAATGGAAGTGACACGTACCCTGGTTCGGTGGACCAACATTAATCCAATATCCATCCACCCATTTTGCGTATAAAATATTCAGGTGGACATAACTCGGGTTAACTCCATCTGTGCAATTGGCCTATTTCTGCATTTAATTGATGACGCTTTATGAATATTGTCCTGCTTTTGTTCACTGTGTCATTCCTTGTAAGATCATGATAGTAAAAACCTTATATTGCTGATCAGATGTAAAGTCAAGACTTGTTAGTTCGATCCATTCTGCTATTCGTGGCTAACAATAAGATCATAGTTAGTCATTTAGGTTTAGCTTTCATTTAAGACCTGTCAATGTTGTGTTCGTCTTACCTTAGTGACTTTTTTAATGCCGTTGGCATATAAAATTATATCTACAGCAAACATCAGCTGTGACAAACTTTGAACGATTACTGTAATAAGTTAACAAACAAGCAGCAATCTAACATATTCGTATGTATTATTGTCATAACATTAGGGCTGCCAACCGTCCCGGATTCGCCGGGACAGTCCCGGAATCGGCCCTGTGCGTCCCGTGTACGGCGTGTCCCGGATCGATCTCAAATTGTCCCGGAATTTGTGGTAGAAAAAATGGTGTCATTTTGCTCCCTAAACTCGGCGATCGAGTTGTGTGATGATTTTGCGTTCTGTGCTGTTAAACCTAACGTTGTTGGCTGAACATCGAATGTTGGACAGCGCTGGGTTCAAGTCTTGAAAACTTTACAAACCTCTTACACTTTGTGTCCTATGTAGGCCTACTGTTAGTCCGTTGTAATGCATTTTGTAATGCAATATCGAACACATGCAGCATTTCTCAATACACGTAAGATCATCTAGCACACACACAGGCAACTTTGCCACTACAAGGGATTACGCAGTCAATAGTTTACACACACACGAGAACTTTTAAAATTTCTAAGTTAGGGCCTACAGATCAAGGGCGGATCCAGGAATTTTTGAAGGGGGGGGCCAGAAAATTTTTGGGCTGGGGTCGGAAATTTTTTCGTTGATCTTTCGCCGAAAAATCTGATGAACTTTTTTAGTCGTTTTTGGGCGAAACCAGAGTTTAATTTAGCCCCCACCTCTGGGTGGGATTGAGGTTTCCGGAGGGGTAGATAATTGACCGTGTCTGAAGACAATCATGAGGCGCGCAGCGCCGAGAGTGGTAGGGGAGGGGTGTGGGGAGGGATATGCCCCTCCCCACCAGAAACTTTTTGAATTTTCACATTGCAATGGTAGCATTTTAAGCTGTTATCTTAACAAAATAGCTGTACTTTTCAGTGCTTATAAGAGTGCCATAAGGTCTCAATAAATATAGACTTTACTTAAAAACTTCTTTCCTGACAACTAGATGTTCTTTTTTAAGTAATACGCCGAAAATCTTCAAAAAGGGTGTTTAATTTCGCATCCGAAAAAACTGATGACATGTTGTAGTCATCGCTGCGAAATTTTCAAAAAGGTGTTTAATTTTTCGTCTAAAAAGTGTGATGACTTTTTAGTCTTCCGTGTGAAATTTTCAAAAAAGGTGTTCAATTTAGCAACCCAAAAAACTGATGACTTTTGTAGTCATCCGTGCGAAATCTTAAAAAAGGTGTTTAATTTTTCGTCTAAAAAGAGTGATGACTTTTTAGTCTTCCGTGCGAAATCTTCAAAAAAGGTGTTCAATTTAGCATCCCAAAAAACTGATGACTTTTGTAGTCAGCCGTGCGAAATCTTAAAAAAGGTGTTTAATTTTTCGTCTAAAAAGAGTGATGACTTTTTAGTCTTCCGTGCGAAATTTTCAAAAAAAGGTGTTCAATTTAGCATCCCAAAAAACTGATGACTTTTGTAGTCAGCCGTGCGAAATCTTAAAAAAGGTGTTTAATTTTTCGTCTAAAAAGAGTGATGACTTTTTAGTCTTCCGTGCGAAATTTTCAAAAAAAGAGTTCAATTTAGCATCCCAAAAAACTGATGACTTTTGTAGTCATCCGTGTGAAATCCTTAAAAAAGGTGTTAAATTTTTCGTCTGAAAAGAGCGATGACTTTTTATTCTTCCGTGCGAAATTTAAAAAACGGTGTTCAATTTCGCTTCCCAAAAACTTATGAATTTTTAGTGAACCGTCAGAAATCTTCAAAAATGTGTTCAATTTTCCTTCTAAAAAACTGATGACTTTTTAAGACTAGAATAAATAAAATACTTCCCACTACTGAATGAAATATAGTAAGATACAAATAAAAACAAGGAGTAAACATGTGTTACCATTCACCGCATTTTCTTGCACATATAGACTAAATTCAAAACTTAACATGTTTCGCCCTGAATTTTTTTTGGCATCTGCAAAAAATAAATTACATCCCAAACACTGTTGTTAGCGTTAACTTGATTTGTAATTAATGGTTAGTTGTACTTAGTTATAATTGTGTTTATTGGTGTTAATGTTTTTACAATGTACTACGAATATATACACGAATAACATACATTGCATGCCATAAATCATAGTTGGATACTGTTGAAAGATTGTTTCATTTCGATGCTTTATATAAAGACAATGCAATTGCGTGAGAGACTTAGATTAGATTTTAATTACATTTATACATTATTTTTATTATAGATTTTTAGTACATTTATACATTAATTCTCCTGTGCATGACTGACACCCTGAATTTTTTTTTGGCCACTATGGATGGGGGGGCCACGTCCCATGGTGATTTGAAATGGGGGGGGCCATGGCCGGATTGGCCCCCCCTGGATCCGCCCTTGCTACAGATATAGGCCTATACCAAAGATATTATAGTCTACGACTAAGATATGGCACATCCTATCTCCGCTGTGTATTTGGTCTGGGTGGTGGTCAAATCATACAAACCGTGGCGCCACGTAGTGAGTGGTAGGATCACTTCTAGCAGCGATAGACGCCACAAATATTAATGTAGAATATAATTATTGAATATAGAAATGGTGTACGTTTGCTTATTACACCACTAGCTGGGGTACCCGGCGTCGCCCGGGAAATTTAGGATTCGACCCACTCCTGGTCACAACCAACCACACCTCCCAACCATCCCCTCACCCCTAACCACCATCCCCCAACAACTCTCCACCACAATACGACCTCCATCGGTACGCCACCCGTGAAATTTGGGTTTTCGGAAAAATTTCCTCCCCCAGCCCAACCCCGCTCACTCCCAACCACCCATCACCCCAACCACCCCCCCAAATTTCCCACCAGGAAATTTTTTTAGTCATCCGGCCGAAATATCATGGAAAATTTTCTCCCCAGTCCCACCCCTCCTTTCAACAACTCATCACCCCAACCACCCCCCAAAAAATTGGGATCTCGGGAAAATTTCCTCCCCCGCCTCCCCTCACCCCCAACCACCCACCCCCAAATTTTCCCAAATAATTTTTTTTAATGATCCGGCCAAAATACCATGGAAAATTTTCTCCCCAGTCCCATCCCTCCTCCTAACCACACCCACACCAACAAGCCCCCAAAATGTTCCCCGGGAATTTGTTTTTAGTCATCCGGCCGAAATATCACTGAAAATTATCTCCCCAGCCCCACCCCTCCTCCCAGCCACTCCCTCACCCCAACCACCCCAAAAATTTGGGATCTCGGAAAAATTTTCTCCCCCAACCCCCACCCTCTTTTCACCCCAACCCCCCCATAAATTTTCCTTCAGAAATTTTTTTGGTCATCCGGCCGAAATATCATGGAAAATTTCCTCCCCAGTCCCACCCCTCCTCCCAACAACCCATCACCCCAACCACCCCCAAAAAAATTGGGATCTCGGGAAAATTTCCTGCCCCGCCTCCGCTCCTACCCTCCCCTCACCCCCAACCACCCACCCCCAAATTTCCCCCTAGGAAATTTTTTTAGTCATCCGGCCAAAATACCATGGAAAATTTCCTCCCCAGCCCCACCCCTCCTCCTAACCACTCCCACACCAACAAGCCCCCAAAATGTTCCCCCGGGAATTTTTTTAGTCATCCGGCCGAAATATCACTGAAAATTTTCTCCCTAGTCTCACCCCTCCTCCCAACCACCCGCCATGAAATTGGGATCTCCGAAAAATTTTCTCCCCCGCCTCCGCTCCCACCCTCCCCTCACCCCCAACCACCCACCCCAAATTTTCCCCCATAAATATTTTTTAGTGATCCGGCCAAAATACCATGGAAAATTTTCTCCCCAGCCTCACCCCTCCTCCCAACCACCCCTCCCACCAACCACCCGCCAAAAAATTGGGATCTCGGGAAAATTTCCTCCCCCGCCTCCGCTCCCACCCTCCTCTCACCCCCAACCACCCACCCCCAAATTTTCCCAAATAAATTTTTTTAATGATCCGGCCAAAATACCATGGAAAATTTTCTCCCCAGTCCCACCCCTCCTCCTAACCACCCCCACACCAGCAAGCCCCCAAAATGTTCCCCCGGGAATTTGTTTTTAGTCATCCGGCCGAAATATCACTGAAAATTTTCTCCCCAGCCCCACACCTCCTCCCAACCACTCCCTCACCCCAACCCCCCCAAAAATTTGGGATCTCGGAAAAAAAAATTCCCCCAACCCCCACCCTCTTCTCACCCAACCCCCCCCTCCCACAAATTTTCCTTCAGAAATTTTTTTGGTCATCCGGCCGAAATATCATGGAAAATTTCCTCCGCCAGCCCTCCCCTCACCCCAACCACCCATCACCCCAACCACCCCCCACAAATTTTCCCTCATGAAATTTTTTAGTCATCCGGCCGAAATATCATGGAAAATTTCCTCCCCGAGCCCTCCTCTCACCACAACCACCGCCCTCACTCCAACCACCCCCAAAATTAGTCATCCGGCGGATATATCATGGACAATTTTTTGCACTTTCATCCGCCAAAATTTCTGATGACTTTTTTAGTAATCCGGCCGAAATCTCGTGTGATATCCACTTTCAAAAAGATTGTCCATAAAAGTAGTCCAATGGAAGTCCGGATCAGCATTACACTCACATATCACAGGCACTCGAAAATTTCATGGTTGCTATTGCCATAAGGTTAATATGACAAAATTCCATGGCATTCCATGACTTTAAGACTTGTTTTTAGACAAAAAAAGGACCTATGTTCTAATTGCTGTTATGTATATTACTTCATAATTTTTTTAATACGAATATAAATATGTAGCAATTCACACAAATGTGTTCTTAAATAAAATTTAGCTACAAATATACTATTTATTTTTTTCACGAGGGTAAATTTTCTTATACGTTTTCTCAAGCTGTTCAACTGAATGTATTATAGCATTCAATGACTTTTTCCTAGTTCCCATGACTTAGCTAAAATCTATTATTTTCTTATGACATAATTATTTATTGACTTTTCAGGATGTATGGCAACCCTGCAGTTCTTTTGCTAACACCAGGCACCTCTGATGAGATACCTTTGCAGGGCACAATATCAATGCTCCGAATGAATGAATACCCCATATATGGGCTGATTGGCAAGAAGTCATGGCCTGCATTCTGGAGACAAAGTGAATTAATCAATCATATGAAACAAAATAATACACTCTATTCTTTACCCATCTTCCAACAAGAACAATTAACACAAAATATGCTGCAGAGAGCATTACAGTGTCACTTAAAATTTATTACGTTAATCTTCAGTAAAGACACAGATTCAACTCTATACCAGCGGAGTGGTATTTAGCAGCACAACAAATCATGTTTAATAATAATAGCACACTTTTGTAACATAAGCTAGTCAATTTGTAAGTGCACACTCAATTACAGAGTTTCATTGCTAAAAAGAACCTGTGGATAAGATTGTCGCTGTACATTTGCTAAGCATTTCCATGAGATGATATTATAATCTGATTTTAATATATTTTGTATTGCAAGTAACTGAAATAAGGTTCATTTGTAGTTTCTACAATTTAAATATGCATTACACATTAACAATAACTCGAATATACATATTTACATAGAAATAATTCTAATATAACTACATCTAAGCAGGAGAGAACATTACACCAACTATTCTAATGCACCTTCTGCATGATTGTTTGGCAATGTTGGAAGACATAAAATTATTATTTCCAAAAGCTGTTATATGTGTTCAGGGACCCACAAACAGATGCTATTTGGAAACATTAGAAAAAGTTTCTGTTTCGCAACCATTTCTGTTCCATGGTTTACGTAAAGTATATGTAATTTATGACTCCCAACACTTACTTAAAAGCATTCGTAACAACTTCAAGAAGCATGACTTTGTAATCGGCTCTAAAGATAATAGAAACAGTGTGTGCTGGAATCATGTTTCAGATTTTTACTGCGTTTGACAAAAATCGGCCCATTAGAATTTAACAGATCCACTTAGAAAAAGTAAGCAAGAGGTTGCTTCCACTTAACGGAAATCCCATACAGCATGAATAGATGCTATACACTGAGCAGTTTCAATCATACCAAAATCTTCAAAACCTTCTATGCAATCCCGTTCTCTGTTGTAAACTAATTTTCGCTTTAATGCCATTTCACCAAACATTATCACAGTCTTTAACATTCTCAGAGGTTTGTTGCATTCTTAATTTTAAAGTGTCAAAAAATGGCTTATTAAAGCAATTTTGGAGCGTTTGTGGCAAAGTCCTTTTTGATGGCATTCAGAAAATATTTTGCAGCAGGCTATAAGATTTTCTACTCCGGTAAAACACAGACATAGCAAACATCTTTTCTTCTACTGTCCAACGTCTACCCTGCTTTGAAACTAGACCCATATTTAACTGCGTGTTCATAAAGGAGGCTGCAACTGGCAGAAGATGGTTGCACAATTCTGTCATAAGGCGGTCACAGTAAGCAGTCTCTTGTTTTGGTGACAAACCTTTGCTGCTGTTTGATTTCCTATTATGTTTTTCTTTCTGCCTCTTGAGTTGATTTCGTAACCGGGTGATTTCATTCCTCAGTTTCTTTTTTCCGAGTTACATGATGACCCCTTGGAGCAACCTTCAGACCGGTCAGTTACAATGTCAGCAGATGATGAAGCAGGAACAATATTGCAGATATTGCAGGAACAATTTTGCAGATATATACAATATTTCTCCACAGCTGGAGAAACAAGCTCTTGTACAGCTCCTTCTTCGTTGTTGTCCATGAGTTTAGCAGGAATGCTTTTAATAAAGTCTAATTTGCTTCTTTTGGCAGAAGCCTCCATCTTTGGTGCATGTTTGATAATAAGTCGTCGCTTTTGTGAGACTGATGGTGGTTTGTTTGGGACATCAAAAACCGTTGGGACTGCATTCCAAACAAGCTTGTCAAACTGGGAAGTTTCAAAATGTCTACTGCACAGTCGAAAGGCTTTGTTCAGTACTTCAATGCCTTTGTAGTCGAGATCTGAACGGCATGTGTTCACTCTTCACTTCTTGCATCTGTTCCAACATAATAAAATAAAAACAGCATATGACAGAGGTATGCAATTTCAATCAAAGAATTTTGCATGGCCTGTTATAAGCAAATTCTTTTTTTACTGAAAATTTAATAATAATAATCTTCGTTTATTAACATTCAATCTGACAGACCACAGAATGATTACAGACACAACTTATACGAAATACGGCCAGCTTCGCACGACACGCAGGTCGGTTACACAACAGGCTCGGCAGCTTAACACTCAATGCCTAAGTGCTGGAACGCTCCTCATAAGGCCAAGCGAGGAGTGGGAGGGGCAATCTTATTTTCAACAGACCCAAGGCAAACTACACAACAGAAAGCGCCACTGGCAGCTAACAGAAAATTCAAATAATGTTTTGCCCTGAGCGAGGCTTGAACGCAGGCCGTGATAATGACTACTCAGTTTATTGACCAGCGCTCTCTCAACTGAGCTATGGGGCGGCATGGCCGGAATGGTACTCCAGGATCTGCCCGTGATCAGTTTTTTCATTATTAATATTATGTCTGATACTTGATCAATGTAGAAGTGTAGTGTTAGCATTTTTATAGCCTGCGTAGAATCCTTTATGACTATTCAAGCCGACCACATCTTGACAAGTGCATAAATCAATCGATCAATCAATTAATCAATTCGTTCATTTTAAGTATGTAACCTGACCCAGATGCAGGTAATCTATCGGTTTTAGAAGAGTTGCTGGTCCCAGATGTTGGAACAGTCTTCCACCGGACATCAGATTGGCCGCTTCATGGACTCTTTCAAATCAAAGCTGAAATCATCCGTTTGCTAAGGTTTATCCTGCAGTTTGTGAGGAGCCATTGCAGCGTTATGGCCGCGTTACGGCGCCATATAAATTGTCGTTATTATTATCATTATTATTGTTATGTACGGAGGTGGATTAACCCGAATAACCGAAACCCGAATTCCCGAAAACGATGAAAATACACAAAAAGTGTTTTATAATAGAAAGCGGACGAACCACAAATAAATTAGAGGTTAAATTCTAGAATGGCTCGGTAGCAAGTAAATAATAATTATGGTGGCCACAGATCAGCGCAGAAGAGAGCGTTGTCACGTGCGGCGATCAATAGCTCTATTCTGCGCTGATCTGTGGCCACCATATGGTTTACATGCTACCGAGTCATTCTAGAATTTAACCGTTCAATGTCTAAAAACCATTCAGTTTTATAATTTCTATCAATATCGATTTCGTGTATCCGGTCGAAATTCGTTTGGGGGATTTGTATGCAAATTCGTTTCGGGGATTCACAACGCAAATGTAGTAGGCTAAGTGGTATATTACCGACAGCAGCTATCGAACACTTATTAGTTAATGCGGGACTTTATACTTACCTCTCAGCATCTTTCGGAAATCTAAAGAGTTAACTATTTTGTGAATTGTAAGCGGCAACGCTACAATTTAATTTAATTAATAGCTGCACAACAAGTTCCTCCTCGCTTCGAAGCCATGTTTATAACGTGATCCTACCAGTCGTATGATGGCGCCACACACATCCGGAGGTCTCCCAAGGTAGGTGGCGTGAATATCAGATACATGGAGAGGCATGTCTTAGTCGTAGACTATAATTAGGTCTTTGCCTATACTTTGAGCAATTTTTTCTAAATTAAGGTAACAAGGATACATGAAACTGTGAAGAATGTAATATACATAAGTCAAAGACTTGAACTTCATAGCTGCAAAGTAGCAGTAATGATCATTGACACAGTCAAAATGATAAGTATGATAGTTGTGCGAGCGAATAGGACTTGTACTTTTCGAACTATTTCAAAGTAAGGCATGAGATATTACCAATGTGCAAAGTCAAACTTGTAAATTTGCTAAGTATGAAATGTAGATATTGCATGGCGAACGAAGTACTAAGCATGAAATGCAGGGATTGCATTGATAAGTATGATAGTACTGTTGTGCAAGCGAATAGGACTTGTACTTTTCGAATTATTACAAAGTAAGGCATGAGATATTGCCAATGTGCAAAGTCAAACTTGTAAATTTGCTAAGTATGAAATGTAGATATTGCATGGCGAACGAAGTACTAAGCATGAAATGCAGGGATTGCATTGATAAGTATGATAGTTGTGCGAGCGAATAGGACTTGTACTTTTCGAAATATTACAAAGTAAGGCACGAGCTATTGCCAATATGCAAAGTCAAACTTGTAAATTTGCTAAGTATGAAATGCAGATATTGCATGGCAAACGAAGTACTAAGCATGAAATGCAGGGATTGCATGGGGAATGATGTAAGATGCGAAGTGTGAGGTGTAGAGAGGAGCACATTCTTCAATTTGTGGAAACAAAGATGTTCATAGTTTGTAATATGTCAATAATTTTGGCAAAGTTGCAGACTGTGCATTACACGGCTGCTTAGGTTTGAGTATGTTGTCTAATTTAATGACTTCTATAGCGCCGCTATATTTATATAAGGCATCAAAATCCAGTTTATTGAAAACGCCGGGTTCAAATCTTATAGATCAGGAACCATGCAGACATCTGGCTACTCTAGCTTTGAAAATTGAAACAGATGAACAGCTCCAATATTTTTTATGGGTACATTGGATGAATTTAAGTGGTCGCAATGATAGATGGTTATTGAGAATGATGCTGTGTCTTCTGATGTCTTCATAACTGTACCATCAGATGCTCCTATGACGCAGCTACCTTCCGCAATTCCGTCTGTCATTCCAAAACAAAAAGTGTGTGAAAAAACCTGGACAGTCAACCTGGAAATGGAGAAGTGGAGATCTATCTGAGGATTCAATATGTGCTGGTATAGCTGAAGATAAACTCAGGTTTCTAGGCCTACTTGTAAACCATGACTCTCCAGGAACCCTGTTGAGTTGTTTGAACTTGTTTGTACCAAAATGTCATGGATTACACCAGTGAGAGTATTCTAAAGCAGAGGAGGTGTGGATTTGTGGCAAGAGAGTCTCACGTATGTGTGAAAAACGCCATTATTGCTTTAGGGCCTACATGTTTACTGCTTTGCTGCCTTCCACAGTAATGAAATGAAATGTCACCATCGTACCACATTGAAAGCTGGGATAATAGACTTGAGCACGGCATGGGCGGAGACCTAGGGGGGGACAGCGGGGGAGGTCCCCCTCAATGAAAGTGTTGGGGGGACGGCCCATGCATGCATTTGTCCCCCCCAATGTTTGAGCGCCAAGACTTTTTTGGCGGCGAAGATAGAAAATTTCGTCGAAATTTTGGCCGGATGACTAAAAAAAAAGGTCATCAACTTTTTTGGCGGCGAAAATAACTTTTTTCCGAGATTTCGCCGGCCGTCAGAAATTTTTCTGAAAATCTCGCGTCTTTCCGTCCCTCCCCCCCCAATTCTCGGGCCAGGTCTCCGCCTATGGAGCACGGCGCAGTAAGATACTGTCATTACATCAAATAACATTGACAGAATGATTCTGAGATGCTGTAGTTAGTATTACGTTTGTTTTTGCATCGCAGAGCTGTTTCTATTATTGATATAAGCCTATGCAACATAACCACACAGTTGATTGCACGTAGCGTTTTTTTGTTTTGTATGTGCTCAGCGTCCTTTTAAAAGGACACCATAATATCTCAATAACTAATAAAGTTATGTGTTCACATTTTTTCTCCTAATATACTCTTACTGCAAGGACTCAAAATGCAAAAGAATATAAAAATCTAACCGCTCAGACAAAAGTGGTCATTAACGGGCTACTTAAAACACTTCCTGATATGTATAATGGTTAAGGTTTCTGCTCAGTGGTTTCGCCAAGCCCTTAGTTAAGCGTTTAGTTAAGTCATTAGTTAAGAGTTGTTTTTCTCGTTATATACAGAAATGTCGATTGCTTAATTTTTTTTCTTCTCTCTCCCTCATCATTTTTTATTCCTACAATTGAATGTTCTGTCATGTTTTTCTTTTATATTTTACATGACTTTAAAAAAACAGTTTTTTTTTCAATCAGGTTTCCGGAAAGACCACTCCACAGAGACATGGGCGCCCGCACATAGGGGCAAGGGGGGGGGGGCACTTGCCCCCCCTGGAAAATTGACACCTATGTTTTTAACTACTGCTTTTGGGATTTTAACAAATTTTTTGCATTAATGCACCAATGATACGAATGATACAGACAATGAAAGTCATAAATCTACGTTTAGAGATCTCTATAGAAATAAACATGCTCTTATAACTTTCTGCCTTGCATGTTCAAGCTCTTTCTAAAAACTGTAACACTGGAACAATGACCATTGACTTTCAACCCTCCTGCGGGCGCCCATGCAAACAGCAGGCCTAACGATTATGGCCTATTTGAGTGAGATCCAGCTGTAGTGCTAATAATCACGACTGCAAAAAATTAAATACTAATGCAAAAATTTGAAAATTTCTCAAAGTACACTGAAATTACATCAGTGAGATCTGTTTATTCACCAGCATTGTAATTATATAAACCAAGTCTGCTATAATCCAGGCTCCATTTTGTCCATTTTGCAAGTTGCCAGTACAGAATACAGTGAGTTTAAACTGTATTTAAACTTGGATAAGGGGCTCTGGTTATCACTCCTCGGGATTTACACCCAAAACTGACAAAGAGATCTGTTCAAAACTATTGATACACTCATCTGATACTCGGATCCTCCACCTTCCTAAGCGACACCTGCATTAACAGTTACTCTGTCCCTCTGGCTACCAGACTCGCCCTCTTTCTGATTACTCTTTTGAATAGGTTTCTGACTCCATGCGGCACATGCGAAAAAAGCTGGTGTACTGTGATTGGCTTTCAAGTGGCGCTTTAGAAGCAGCTAGAGGAGCACCTGCCCCTTGATAACTGACACCTATTTTTCGTTCATTTATTCATTCGTTCATTCTATGAACTTATATAGCGCACCTTTAGGAAGCTACTTCTTAGCATCTACTTCTTGATTTTTAACAAACTTCTAAGGAAACTATCCGTATTAAAAATTATACACAAAACGAAACAGAGAAATTTGCATTTATAAGAAACCTCTTGGAAAAATACCTGTATTCCTAATTTCCAGCATTGCATTTTTAAAGCTCTAGCTGGCTACTAAAAAATTTAACCGTGACTGTCGAAAATTTTTGCCCCCCCCTGCAAAAATTTCTGCGGGCGCCCATGCACAGAGACTTTACTTCTTCGCCTTCTTTCGGATATATATACGGCCATAGACAACTCCCAGGTCACCCTTTTGGCATTGTTCGATGTGAGCGCAGCCTTCGACACGGTTGACCATGATATCCTTTTAACTAGACTTTCTATCTCTTTTGGCATCTCAGGAAATTTTCTCAACTGGCTTACTTCCTACCTTCAGGACCGTTCTTACACTGTCGCTTGTGGGGCTACTAGATCATCCTGGGCACCTGCCCCGTTTGGGCTGCCCCAAGGCTCTGTCCTAGGCCCCCTATTATATATAATATACACTGCAGACCTTGGACCACTCTTACTGGCAAATTCAATCCTTAGTCAATCCTATGCTGATGACCTCCAGGCATATGTTCACTGCCCAGCATCTGCCGCTACTGATGCGGTTCGAGAAATTTGTAGGGCTATGGAAACCCTGGAAGCCTGGATGTCTTCTAACCGTTTGCGACTGAACCCTACCAAGACGCAATATATCTGGTTTGGGACTCGTCAACAACTTGCAAAAATTGACATGAAAGCCTTAGCATTAGAGTTTCCTCTGATTACTTTCTCACCTTTTGTGCGGGACCTTGGTGTTATTTTAGACCAAGAGCTAACTTTCACTCGGCATATAAACCTACTATGTCGAAGCTGTTACTACCAGTTACGTCAGCTTAAGGTGGTCTCCCGTTCTCTGTCTTTTAGTGCCGCCTCTACTCTTGTTCACTCTTTCGTAGTTTCCCGCCTTGACTACTGCAGCACCCTCTATCATGGACTTCCGGCTGACCGGATTGGCTGCCTTGAACGGGTCCTCCGCTCTGCGGCGCGACTTGTTGGCCATATCCCAAAATATGGCCATGTCTCATCCTATATGCGGGATACCTTACACTGGCTCCCTTCTCCTCAGCGGATTGCATACAGGGTCTGTGCGCTGGTTAGGCGGTGCATTGAAGGACTAGCTCCACCCTACCTTCGAGAATTCTGTTGTTCCACCTTGGGAGTTCAGCGTGGATCGACCCTTCGATCGGCGAACCACGCTGAGCTTCTGGTTCCCCGCTCACGGACTGCTATCCGACAACGTTGTTCATTCTCTGTTGCAGGTCCTACAGCTTGGAATGGTCTCCCTGTTACACTGCGCTTAATTCCCAGGGGTCACTCCGCTCTGTTCCTTAAGAACCTAAAAACTGTTTTATTTAGCCGTGGCTGGGCCGGGAGCGCTTCTGAGTAGCCTACCTTGAAGAGGCGCTATATAAATTTCTGAAATAAATAAATAAATAAATAAATGAATTATGGGTGGCCCTATTAGCGGGATTTTCCATCCCTTCTGGGTCTCCCCTTCTTCACCAAATTATGTTAATGTATTATTCAATGCCATAATGTTTGTTTGTTGTTTTGGTTGTTGTTTTGGTTGGGAAAAAATATTTTAAAAAATACTACATACTTATACTTACTTACATTTGTCCGCATTCTTCAATCAGCATTTTACCACTGATATGCTGATTATTTTGGCTGGTAGGTAAAATGCTGACCAGTCAGCACTCAGCATTGGCTAATCAGCATTTTACCCGTGCTCGAAAAACCACCGACGTGGAAAACTTTATATCTTGAAGGAAAAAACCTAGAAACATAGACAAGAGTTCAAAACCTAGATCTTGGTGGAAAAAACTAAGAGTGGAAACACTAGAGGCAGTGATGCCACAGCTGGGTTTTTTCCACTAGATCTGGGTTTTTTCGCCTTCGTCTGGGTTTCTGGTTTTTTTTGGGCAAAATCTGGGTTTATTTCGGTGAGTTGACATTTTGTATTACAACACATGAATATTCTGTCAAATTCAATGTAAAATGGTTGAAATACATACTTTTTCGATTAATTTTAATTTTAAACTCCACAATCAAGATCTCATGTTGACAATTCACAACTAATTTATAACCTGAACTTCCTGAAGAATAGCTCTGCACAAAAAATAAACCATTTTGACATCTCAAAATAGGTCATGTCACTCCTCTGAGTCCTCTCTCGAGCCTTGTTAAACCGTTTTTACATCTATAACATGCACATAATATACACTGCAGGTCAGGTCAATCCTCTAGTAGTACAATGGCCAAGTTGTTGCAGAGTATACGTATTAATGTTCCAGGTGGTTAAACGTTGGATTGTTGATGTATTAAGAAACTTTGACTGAAAACCTCGGACAACTTTAAGACTTCGTAAACTTAAGCCATGTGTGCTATGTACGTGTTTACAATTCTGGTAGGCTCGACTCGCTTAATATTATCGATTAAGCTTAGGCCTATTGACAATATAGATGTTGAGTCTATGACAACTTTAACAAATTATTGATAATTTTAAAGTTTTAATTACATTTTATTCGACTCTTTTGACGAACATTTTGTTAGCCTTCATACGAACAAGCGAAAAACCAACTTAATTTGAGCAAAGTGGGTCTAAAATAGCTTATTTAAATAGTCTGGGTTTTTCTGGAATTTTTTCGGAAAGAAATCTGGGTTTATTTCTGAAACCTCAGTGGCAACACTGACTAGAGGAGTAGAGGACTGTTGCCGCGCAACAAAGTTGTTGATAGTATGGCAGCATTGCAGTTCTGACTTTTGGGAAGTAGTATTATTGAGTGGCTTATTGTGTCAGTGCGTCGTTTAAAATCTTCCAAAGCCACGAATGATTGCACGTGTTATGGTTTATGGTCTACAAATGAAAGTTAATAAAGACGATTATCCTCTTGCAGAAAGTTTACAATTGAGACCTATCTAGGCCTATCTAATGACAGTTTTACTATTTGTGATTAACACACTTGACTGTCAGCCATGAGAAAGGCATCCAATGCTGAAGATCGGAAAAATTGTCGCGCGTTTGATATAAACGTTAGCATTTTGATAAGTGGGGAACTATTTGTGATAAAACGTGTCACCAAAGACACAAAAGTGTCTGAGATTAAATTTAAAACTGAGATTGGAACGGGAATACCTTCCCAGTTGCAGCGCCTACATTATTTAGACGAAGGTAGGCCTATTGTTAAATTTATATTGGTGTTTTATTATTATATTATCTTCTCTTGTTGCGTGAATAATTATATTTCTGATGTAAGATTTTGTAGATCATGCTATTACTATTTCCGGTACCGGTACTTGTGGGTTTGACGACCACACAGAAATATATGTAGTGGTGGATGTATTCGCGCATGTATGAATCCAGCATATGTCTGTTTATTAATCCAGTTTCTATTTCACCCTTAAGGAACCTTCATCCAGCTTCCATTTTTCAAGCGGTTTTTTTTATTAATCCAGATTCCACTTCACATATAAAATACCTTAATCCAGCTTCCACTTCAGATATAAAAATACCTTTATCCAGCTTCTATTTCTGTTATAGAAATACATTTATCCAGCTTCTATTACTCAAGCGTTTTTTTTATTAATCCAAATTCCGTTTCTCGAGTGTTATTTTCGTCAATCCAGGTTCTGTTTCAGAATATAACATACCTTTATCATCAAGGGCGGATCCAGGGGGGGGGCCAATCCGGCCATGGCCCCCCCATTTCAAATCACCATGGGACGTGGCCCCCCCCATCTATAGTGGCCAAAAAAAATTTCAGGGTGTCAGTCATGCACAGGAGAATTAATGTATAAATGTACTAAAAATCTATAATAAAAATAATGTATAAATGTAATTAAAATCTAATCTAAGTCTCTCACGCAATTGCATTGTCTTTATATAAAGCATCGAAATGAAACAATCTTTCAACAGTATCCAACTATGATTTATGGCATGCAATGTATGTTATTCGTGTATATATTCGTAGTACATTGTAAAAACATTAACACCAATAAACACAATTATAACTAAGTACAACTAACCATTAATTACAAATCAAGTTAACGCTAACAACAGTGTTTGGGATGTAATTTATTTTTTGCAGATGCCAAAAAAAATTCAGGGCGAAACATGTTAAGTTTTGAATTTAGTCTATATGTGCAAGAAAATGCGGTGAATGGTAACACATGTTTACTCCTTGTTTTTATTTGTATCTTACTATATTTCATTCAGTAGTGGGAAGTATTTTATTTATTCTAGTCTTAAAAAGTCATCAGTTTTTTAGAAGGAAAATTGAACACATTTTTGAAGATTTCTGACGGTTCACTAAAAATTCATAAGTTTTTGGGAAGCGAAATTGAACACCGTTTTTTAAATTTCGCACGGAAGAATAAAAAGTCATCGCTCTTTTCAGACGAAAAATTTAACACCTTTTTTAAGGATTTCACACGGATGACTACAAAAGTCATCAGTTTTTTGGGATGCTAAATTGAACACTTTTTTTGAAAATTTCGCACGGAAGACTAAAAAGTCATCACTCTTTTTAGACGAAAAATTAAACACCTTTTTTAAGATTTCGCACGGCTGACTACAAAAGTCATCAGTTTTTTGGGATGCTAAATTGAACACCTTTTTTTGAAAATTTCGCACGGAAGACTAAAAAGTCATCACTCTTTTTAGACGAAAAATTAAACACCTTTTTTAAGATTTCGCACGGCTGACTACAAAAGTCATCAGTTTTTTGGGATGCTAAATTGAACACCTTTTTTGAAGATTTCGCACGGAAGACTAAAAAGTCATCACTCTTTTTAGACGAAAAATTAAACACCTTTTTTAAGATTTCGCACGGATGACTACAAAAGTCATCAGTTTTTTGGGTTGCTAAATTGAACACCTTTTTTGAAAATTTCACACGGAAGACTAAAAAGTCATCACACTTTTTAGACGAAAAATTAAACACCTTTTTGAAAATTTCGCAGCGATGACTACAACATGTCATCAGTTTTTTCGGATGCGAAATTAAACACCCTTTTTGAAGATTTTCGGCGTATTACTTAAAAAAGAACATCTAGTTGTCAGGAAAGAAGTTTTTAAGTAAAGTCTATATTTATTGAGACCTTATGGCACTCTTATAAGCACTGAAAAGTACAGCTATTTTGTTAAGATAACAGCTTAAAATGCTACCATTGCAATGTGAAAATTCAAAAAGTTTCTGGTGGGGAGGGGCATATCCCTCCCCACACCCCTCCCCTACCACTCTCGGCGCTGCGCGCCTCATGATTGTCTTCAGACACGGTCAATTATCTACCCCTCCGGAAACCTCAATCCCACCCAGAGGTGGGGGCTAAATTAAACTCTGGTTTCGCCCAAAAACGACTAAAAAAGTTCATCAGATTTTTCGGCGAAAGATCAACGAAAAAATTTCCGACCCCAGCCCAAAAAATTTTTGGCCCCCCCCTTCAAAAATTCCTGGATCCGCCCTTGTTTATCATGCTTCCATTTGTAATGTGTTATCAATCCATCTTCTTTGTCAGGTATAAACACACCTTTATTCTCATTCTATTTTCTAAGCGTGTTCTTCGTTAATCCAGCTTCGATTTCACCTATTATGTCCATCATCCAGCTTCCATTTCTTACGCGTTCAATTCGGCTCCGGCTTCTATTTCACCTGTAAAAGTACCTTCATCCAACTTTCATTTCACCTATAAAGACCTGTCATTCACCTTCCATTTATCATGCATTCAGTTCACAAATTTATCCAGCTTCTATTTCACCTGTAAAATAACCTTTATCCAGTCTTTATTTACTAGATTTCGAAAACATTGTAATACATTCATTAGGTCACTTCATTTAAAGTGATGGACGACATATAATAAGAGTAATATTTCGGTGGGGTCGTCAAACCCGGGACGACGTATAATTAGAGTAATATTTCTGTGTCGTCGTCAAACCCACAAGTACCCTATTTCCATAGTACCAATAAGGATCGAATTGACAAATAGGCTATTACAGAGATTAAAGAAATTGTGAATTTGCGAGAAATTCTGGGACTGCTGGAACAAGACAAAATCTGACTAACTAAGTAAGAGTGTCATGGAAAGTAGGCCTAGTGGCGTTGAAGTATTGTATTGCATTGCAGTCACACATTTATAAAGCTGCGCAGGCCACAAGAATAGAAATGTTTTGAAAATTTTACAAAGGGTAAATATGGGTGTTATTATTGTTAATAATATTATGGTGTTGCTTCATAATATTCACCTCTGCATCCAGCTATATACGGTAGGCCTTCTAAACTAGGGCTGCCAACTTTTGATTTTGTCATTCCGGGACGCTTTCAGCCCTCGATGTGCCATTACCAATTTACACAATCCACAGAAACGCTCAATGCAAAAAATGTGTCAGCCCAATATAGGATCTACAATCTACTTTTAAAAGTTCTTAATAATTTCAGATAAATCATCAAAAGCCAAGTAGCCTAAATTTTATACAAGAATCGACTTCAAGAAGAGATCATTTCAAACTCCAGTCACCTAGACCTATCCGAGTAAGACTTATGGGCCCAAATTGAGGGAAGTTCGCAGGTATCGTAGGTCCATAGACCTGCGACTGGAGAACAGAATTTATCTTAAATTTATAAGCTTAGCCTACTTCTGTGCTTTACGCAGTTCCAGAACATTGGGCACGAAGTCGTAGAAATCAGCACATGCTAAAATTTATATTAACCCTTTGAACCCGACAGGCCGGTTTTCCTGCCCGTTATCCATAGAGTTACAGGAGCTCAGTGTTCAAAGGGTTAAGCACTAGTTCTGCTTCAATAATGTCGGTGAACTCTCGGTGCTCTCAGGGAACATAGGCGTAACTTTCTATTGTGACGGTGGTGTCCAGTCACCACCACTTTTAAAAGTGGTGGTGAAATTCACCACTTTTTGGTCCTGCAAAAAATAATTTTTTGGCATGGAATCATTTGGCTGTCTTCTGCTAAGGCTATAATTCATTCTTAAAATCAAGAGGCAGAATAGGAAATAGATAGAGAAATTGAGATGAGGGAGGAAACATCGCATCAAAGTTGATAGACTGCTTGAGAGGACTGAATATATAGGCTATACTGCGCGCGATTTGACTGAATTTTCCAGTTTATCATTGGCCGTAACTTAGATCGTTTGATTATTGGCGAATGGCAATTATCCTATCTTTAGCACTACTGTCGTTATAGCCTATTATTGTTGTTGCTCCTTGCAGTCTGTAGGCCTACCTATACGCAGCAGTGCTTACTTAGTCACTTAGTTCTTCCCGTGCAGGTCTGCACATCGGGCAACGCACTTCCTCCACTCACCTCTGTCCATTGCTAGTTCTTCAGCCTCCCTTCGATAATTATGACATCTCCAGACAGCTCAATTTACCTTTGATGGTGCCCTATAAAAAGTTATTTCGTGGTCGTCCTCTCTTGCTTCTACTTCCTGCAATCCAGGACATCACCTGTTTGGCTCCTCGATTCTCGTCCACGCGAACATCGTGCCACATCCACCTCAGTATTCTTTTTCTAATGGTGTTTTCCGTATCTTCTTGTTCCATCTTCTCTCTTATGACTTTGTGTTATCTTGTCCAGCCACGATACATATAGAATCCTTCTCAGCCACCTATGGTGTGCTGCCTCCAGTCTTTTCCTGTTTGCTACCGTCATGGGCCACGTCTATGTATACGCTACAGCACTGTGATCACAACAGTGCCTGTTGCATAGTTTTTTTTTACCCGGGTGGGTTAATTGCCCACCGCGGAACCATCCTCCTTTATCTTGGCTTTAGACAGGCTCAGGATATCCTGAGATATCCCGAGGCAGAAAAATTGTTGTCACCATCCTACAGTAACCGACCTCAGTAGGCTATACCCTACATAGGCCCTATATTTCCTACAGACTTCTTAACGGAAGTATAGGTCCAATAGCCTCCACCTCGAGCGGGTGTGGTGAATTTTCCCGCCCCACAGTTCCAAACAGGTTTACGGCCCTGACCTTTCCTTAAGTTTGGTTTTTTTAATTGGACGACGTGTGGGCCTAGTCCATTTTGTTGTAGTCTGGACATCATGAAATCGAGTTTCTGTAAAAGTTCTTGATTGAAGGGCTTGGAGCAATAACAAAGGTATGTCGACATACCTGTGTCTTGCGAAACAGTATGCCAGCGTGTCCGGAAGACAGTAATCTATCTACCCTGTGAATTTTGCACAGATCTGAATATTTTTGAACGTTATGTCGACATAATAAATTATGTTATTGTTCCCCCTGCAGAACTCGAACATAGCTCTACTGCAATATCCAGGATTCCAGGTATGACGGCATTTTGCTTCCTTTCAAACTTTGTATTAAAGCCAATGCAATAATGAGGTTTGTTGACATAACTTACCATCTTCATGCTAGATCATGCATGATTCTCGAACTGCGTAATAGAAACAGTTTGGTGCAATAACAAGGTATGTTGACATAATACCAGATGACGTGTGTGGCATTGCAGCTGCTAGAAAACAATTGTCGACATAACCTGTTATTGCACCAGAAATGATACTAATGACTGAGTGTTCGTGTTGCAATAACCCGATTTGAAGCAAAATGTGTAAAAATAATAATTTCATCTTTCGCATTGTATAGTGCACCAATTTCGCTAAAAACAATTTTAAGGTGCATATTGCTTAAAACAGCTTGCTGATGTGTCGTCAAATGGCTTAAATACAGCAGTTTGAAGTGCTAAATCTTTGAAGTTGTTTTCGTAAAACTCACGATTTCCGACATACCTCGTTATTGCTCCAAGCCCTTCAATATATACAATTATTATCAAATTCATAACAGAAAAATTTAAACATAACTGTAGCGGCTTAATTGTAGCGAGTGCGACTTTGCGAGTGACTGAAAGTGGCGGACAAAGTAAACTCAATTTGATTTGGGAGGGAGAGTTCGTCATAGCGGAAGGCGAGGGTAGAGAGAAGGGAAGGAAAATTTAGTGAGCAGACAAATAGTCACCACCACTTTCTGGCGATGTTCAGCCAACAACGCAATGTATAGGTCTGATAGAGCATAAAAATAATTGTACACATCATTGAGTTTATATATGAAGCAAAAAATTAACAGGAACAGAAATTGTGCTAAATGGATCTCTAGACCAAATTCAGGGACAATTTGAGATCTATCCTGGACATGGGATGCTCAGGGCCGATTCCGGGACTGTCCCGGCGAATCCGGGACTGTTGGCAGCCCTATACTCAACTTTAAAACTGCCTGCACCACCACTACCTGCATTTTCTACACAAAGCTATTGTACTACAATTCCCTTTTAGATCAAAGGTCCCAGAACGAGTTCACTTCAAAGTCCACACCCAAATGGCAGTGCAAGCTCTTAGGCTAACTATTCAGCCAGCCCACTCACTTTGATCCTTCTGTGTCAGTCTTTCTTGACCCTCAATCACTTTTCATCTCAAGTTCTACAAGTGAGCCATAGCCCACACTGCACTGCACCTCTGGTACGATCTTTGTTCTGAATTCTGCCAAAAAAATTTGTTCCTTCACCATCATTGCCAATCACCCACCATCTTCTTCTGCCTACTGTCCTGCTCTGTCTGTCACTCCTCATGCTTTCCACTCAAAACTGAAGTGAGGTGAGGCTTCAGGTTTGAATGGAAAGGCCAGAGGGGTGACAGATAGAGGATGCTAATGGTAAGGGGTCATTGCATAATTACGTAACGCTCGAGGGTGGGTGGGTGGGGTCATTGAAAATGTTACGAAACGTTACGTGGGTGGGTGGGTGGAGGGAGCTGAACGTTACGTAACGCCATGAAAAAATTATTAATGAATATTAAATTATCGAAAGATTCGAATGACACTTCAGACATGATGTGGTCGAAGTTTAAACTTCGTGACATTGATTTAAAACTTAACCGAAGTGCGTCTATTTGTCCGAATAAGATCCGGCAGCAGACATTAGCCTAGTTAGGCCTACATGCCAGGTCAATTCTGTTCGTCCATTAATTTTGTGCAAACCGAATTGTTTGAATCTGTGATAGCCTTACCAACGGAACAACGTGGTAGGTCTAATTGCCCTTGGATTCCTGACATCGAAGAACCACTTTGAAGCATGTTTTACTTAGTGGACACGATATCAAACATTTAAAATTAATGCTCGACAAAACTCGGCAATATTTTTCTATTAATTATCGAAGTGCCCAGACTAAGCAAATAATTAGTTCATCTTTATTTTGATTAATTGTTAATGAGATATTTAGTCTGTGAAACTTTTCAGCGGTGTAAAATTTTATTCTTGCAGTATAATGTAAAAAGATTACAGTTCACGCATGACTCGTTTATACGAATAAAAATTGTGTATATTTTAAGCCTAGTCTACAGTAAATTAGCCTACATATAATTCACATACTAAGCTATATTAAATTCACTATGAAAACATGAAGTATAATTATGCCCTCACATATGCCAATGATAGACTTAAATCTCAACTGATTTTTTGCAGCAATCGTTACGTAACGCTAGGGAGGGTGGGTGGGTGGGTGAAGGGCAACGTTACGAAGCGTTACAGGGTGGGTGGGTGGGTCGAAAACGGTCATTTTCGGCATTACGTAATTATGCAATGACCCCTAATAGGCAGATGTTGGTAGTTGATTGGCGATGATGGTGGGGGCCGAGAATTTATACCGCGATTTGTCTGATTCCAATTATCAACCTAAAGGTTGCCTGCCTCAACAGCTTCACCCCCTAGAAACAGGGCTTGGACCTACTTCTGACTACCCTTTTGGATGCCTTCAGATTCAACTCTGTATTCGTGAATCAGCTGGTTCAAATTTGACTTTCAAATCCACTTAAAATTTTGTGTGTAGAATTATCGTATACTGCCACATTAGTCAGCTACACTTGTTAGATCATAGACTACATCTCGTCTCATGCAACTCTGTGTAATAGAGCATAAGGACTGCAGTTCGTTTCCCAAAAGTGTCTTGTTTCAGATATATAAATCTTGAGTCCTTGCACAGGGACCTAAATGACATGGTGCCACGGCCGGCCCTAGTCAAAATAGCACCCCGGGCAAAGCAGTTAACGCCCTCTAAACCTCACTTCAATGTGTACTCGCATTACACCACAGTGTTGAAACTGCTGAAGTGTTATTTTCAACATAGTTGTCTTCTAATAGTACACCAACCCTGCAAACTTTGAATTTTTAGGAGATTGTTAAAAAAACACTTAGAATTACTGAAAAATTTTGAGTAACAGGAAAATAAAGGAATATTCATTGAAAAAATTACTTGCTGAAGCAATCAGAAACCCTTTTTCTGTTTGTAGCTTTATCCATATTATTATTCCTGTGTATTAATTCCAGATGACAGTGCATTCTGCTTATCTTTTAGAGCAGTTTAAGAGATGATAGCAAATTTCACAGGAATTGAATTTTGCCATGTGGCAGTGAAGCAATGAACCCATCTGTTCAGTTGTCCATTTGACCTTGGGAGTTGAATGGTGATTCGACCTTTACGGTGTAGCGGGTATCGATCATGTGTATGTTTGTGACAGTTTAAGTTTGGACCCATAATGTAATCAAACCAACCACAAGGCTTGAGAGTAGTCTACTTTGAAATCAGGTGTCAGTTTATCAAACACGAACAAGCTGAAAGCAGTTTAAGGGAATACCTGCAATATTCCTAGACCCTATGTGTCAAATGAATTTGGCCTACTATAGCCGATGACTGGGCACTAACGCCAACAGCCAAATTAGTTTCGGTTTTTTAAATAATTGGAAACCATCCTGTTGCTTTTTGATACTAACTTATATTTCTTGTTTTCTTACAATTTTGAGCATCCAATAACTTCTCACAGTTCATAAGATTTTACATAATTTTTTTAAATTAAAATTTTAATAAGATCTTTTTCATAAGATCAAGGCTAGGCCTATAACTTCACTTAGATATTTTAAAAAAGTTATTAAAATGTAAATTACGGATTCTTTTATGTGTGAGCTTTGTGTTTGAAATAGGACACTGTCATTCAATGAGATCTACTGAATTCTCGATATAACGAATCATTGCACATACATATATAAATATATGCATGTATATGTACATGCATGTATGCATATATACATACATACATGCATCCATGCTCATACATACATATACATACACACATACACATACATACATACACACATATATATATTAGGGTGTCTCTTAAAAATGAAAGTTCAAAATTTTAATCTCTCACCCCTTCAAGTTGTGAGGTTGATGGAGAAAAAATTTATAAAGACATTTGGTCGAAATTGGATAATATTTAGAGGTCGCCCTTTGATGTCAAAGTTTTAGACATGTAGCCCCATTGTTTAAAATTGTACTACATAGTTCGCATTAGCATATGTATGACAGACTACCTTATTAATTTGCCAGTTCCAATCTAGGGATGCAGTGAAGCGGACAATTACTTCCTGTTAATGTTTTTTTATACAATTGAAGATAAAAAAATTGAAGTTCAAATGTAAAATGTTTCATAAAAGTTTCTGATAAGGCACACTTGCGAAAAGTAAGTGGAAAATTTCAAATTGTACCGGCTGCTGAGTTGCAGATTCAGACGATAAGTTGTAGCTTATTTATTTCAATTTATGGCATTGTTCTACACAAAATCAGCATGATGAACATTGAACTAGTAGGTAAGCATGCTATATGATTGGTTCTTAAATCAAAGTATTTTGATTTACTAGGAAAGCAGAAATTGTTCCAAGTAGGCCTATCTAAAATTGCATCTTGATTTCTCAAGCACTGGACCCCAATTAGCTATAATCTTTATTTTGACATTGGTGGCTTGTTATTACTTAATGTGTGTCATCATTTTCAGATTGTATAGTTTAGAAGCCAGTATCTGGCGCATCAATTACAATGGAAACACGAAGTAAAAATAATGTTTATTTGCTCGGCAAATACGAACAGGAAATTCGTGGAGCTAAACTGCCGTCTTATCGTCAAGCAATAGGATATTTTTTACATCTTCATAAGGTTGAGAAAATGAGAGTTCGAGATGCAAGTCGGCAGTGTATTCAGGCAATATTTTTTACCTGGAAAAAGGCCGGGATTCCTGTTCGAGTTGAGCAGCATTGTGTACAAAAGTTGGAGAAGTTGTACACAGACTGGATGGATCTTAAGAAACACAAGACTTGGCAGACTGCATGGTACAAAGAGAAGGAAGCTGAGTTTGTGGAACGATTCGACGATCTGTTTGACTTTGCCCATGCAGATGCTCTGAGGCTTATCCGCATTCCAGAAGACAAGGCATTCCTTGTCGCTCAGAGGCAGAAAGGACGACAGGGGCGATGATATCTATAGATTTTGCTAAATACCGCCTACAAAAGCGTGCACAAAAGCGGTTAGATGCAGAATTCAAACACTTTCAGCGATCACAAACAGATATCAAAGTATTGACCAGTCGTGCTGTTTTAAACTCTGGCTCGTCATCTGAAGAGAAATATGATGACGAACCTTGTGCTTCCGGCCATGGTCCAACCCCAAAGAGAGCACGGTTAAATATAATGTCACATAGACTGTCGGCTGCACTCGACCGCACCAACGTCTCATCCAGAAATGCCAACTTCATTGTTAGTGAAGTTTCATCTAGCCTTGGTTATGATGTTACCGATTTTAATATCAACAGAAGTTCAATTCATCGTGCCAGGGCCAGCTACCGTGCTGCAATGTCGAGCAAACTAAGATCAGAGTTCACTATAAATGTACCTTTAACAACACATTGGTATGGAAAGCTAATGGAAGATCTAACGTCCACGCCTCTTTTCCATACTTGGCCTTCCTCAATCATTCCTTACCATGGACCGGGTTGGACCTGTCTGAATGGAATGAAGAGAAAACATTCTGGGAGGTCTTACAAGTCATCAATGGGCTGGTAGTCATCAATGACAGGGCTGAGCGTGGTGTGGCCCTAATTCAGGAATTTAACAAGAAGTTGACTGCCGGGGAGGATCAGCTGCAATTCCTCCTTCAAGTTGTTTCCGACCATCGACGTAAATTTCCGGACTGCACTAAAAAGACTTTGATGGCAAAATGTCATAAAGAATGAAAGTACCTTCCTGGAACTTAGATATTGAATGTAGCATATATTACATCATATATATATAATTAATATTATGTATACACTGACTTGTCCATGAGGCGCCATGTGGCTAGGACGGTCAGCAGCTGTTTTCGCCAGCTCCGTCTCATCAGGAGCTGCATCAAGTCTTTGCCTTTCGAGGCCGCTAGAGCAGCTGTCACCGCTTTCGTCATCTCTCAAGTGGACCGCTGTAACAGTCTGTTGGCCGGAGCGCCTGCGTGTCTTTTGGACGGACTTCAGTCGGTGCTCAATAGGCCATTTCATTTATGTATGGGGAAAAACTTTTTTTAAATTTTTTATGGTGCACCCCTCCTATATTGTTTCTAATGGCAAAATGTGAATGTTCACCAAATTTTAGGTCATTTCGTGGTGTTTTGACCCCCGCCCAACACGATCAACTGATTTAGTTAATAAATCATTGTTTTCCTGCATGACAAAATGTGTGTAAAATAAGACAGTTTACTATACAAAGAATACAAACTGCATATCTAGTAACTAACAAGTTTGGTAATTGTGTTTGTTTGGTTGTATGTGCACTTGTTATAGCGCCCCTTCAAGCACTCTACTCAGAGGCGCTCCCGACTGCAGAGCGGACACTGCATCGGAGCTTCACGCCGAAGCGCTGAGCAATTGCGAGTGAAGGACTTGCCCATTATGCCCAAGGTCCCTACGCTGCGACTTGAGGTGGATTCGAACCTCGAACCTTCCGGCTTCAAGGCAATGACGCCACCACTATAGGCCTACACCACCGCGCCCCACAATCTCAATAAGTGAGATGTGTATACACATTACACAATGATATCATTTCAAATCACTCTACTGAATTTAATGTTTTGTGGAGGAGAAGGTTAATTTGTTTAATGTCTCTTTTTGAAAGTTGGGAATATCTTTTCGTTGATATTCGACCATTTGCAATAAAACTGTTTTTGTGTTTCATCATTGGTAACACTAGTTGAGAAGTCTTGGATTAGTTTCACAGCCCGTTCCGACAGATCATTCACCACTTTGACATACGTATCAGCTTCTTGGTAATGGGGATCATTATGCCATTCACTAACAGGTTTTCCTAGCCAGTCGGCGCCAATTCCCATGCTGTGAAACAAGAACCAGGATTTGGGCCCAATAAGGGATGATAGCTTTGTACTGTGGCTCAGAATAGGAAACGTTGGATGGCTCCTTTCAAACTGTCTTGGTCTAGGAATTCGGAGCAATGCTCGAGCAATCTGCTGTCTTTCTGAAGTGGAAAGCCTGTTTGAAAAAGAGAGAATGCAGCACATTCTTCTGTTAAGTACCAGAAGTGCCTTTCCAAGGTTTTCATGGCTGCATTGGCAACTTGTGGATCATGCTTGCAAGTCATGTCATGCCATAGCTTGAGATCATTATACGCTGCATCGGCCCCAATGGATGAAGAGACCCAGTTTTCAACGTAGAGTAGCGCATTAAATTTACATAGTGCTTCCAATTTGTTGATCATGTCCTAAACTACCTATGAGCCACGCTTCAGGCACTTCTCTATCATCCTTTCTAAGTAATGGGCGGTTTGGTGTGGATGAAATTGGAGGAACTACTTCCTGAGGTGGTTCTTTTTTCATATATTCACTCCTTGCTGCCATGGTTACAGCCTCTAAAAGGTAAAGCAAAAATTTTACAATTTGCTACCATGTTGTCAATGTCCGTTTTGAACGTAAAACTACTTTTTAGGTGGGCGGGGGTCAAAACATGACCTACAGACCTGAAAATTTGCAGGCAATTATGTTTCAGTAATAGTAACAATATGGCAGGGGTGCACATAGAAAATTTAAATTTTTTTTTTTTGCAATGGCCTAGTGCTCAATGCCGTGGCCAAGCTCATTTGTAATAGGAGAAAATATGATCATGTTACACCACTCCTACGTGACGTCTTGCATTGGCTGCCTGTCCCGTTCCGAATTGAGTTCAAGCTCAGTTTGTTGGTATACAAATCGCTTCATGGGACAGCGCCTAAATACATCCACGACTACTGTTCTGAGACCCATTCCTCCGCTTCCGGGCTGCGACTCAGGTCGCTTGGGAAGACCGACCTCCGTGTACGGAGGATGAGGACACGTTTCGGCGACCGCGCATTCTCGGTTGCTGGTCCCAGATGCTGGAACAGTCTTCCACCGGACATTAGATTGGCCGCCTCAGTGGACTCTTTCAAAACTAAGCTTAAAACTTATCTGTTTGCTAAGGCGTATCCCGCAGTTGGCCGTTTGTGAGGCGCCCTTGTAGCGGTATGGCCGCGTTACGGCGCCATATAAATTGTCGTTATTATTATTATTATTATACAATTATTATATTAAATTATACAATTTGAGCGCCTCTGAGTAGGCTTCTTGAAGGGGCGCTATATAAATTTTCGGAATGAATGAATGAATGAATTAATTAATATAGATATATATTATATAATTATATTATATAATATACAATACATACAGGTAGAGAGTACTTAGGCATTCTGTTGGAAAAACAATAGAGATTGTTAAGTATTACAACCGATTTTTGATGCGTAGCATTAAATGCTTCTCATTGTACAATGTATCATTAATTGTTTAAACTTTGGGGCTCGAGGGCGACCTCTAAATGTTATCTAATTTTTTCAATTTTTTTGATAGAATTTTATTTCCACAAACCTCACAACTTGAGGGGGTGAGAGGGAGAAAAATCCCCCATTTTTTTAATGTATGCTAAGAGACACCCTAATATATATGTACATACTTACCTACTTGCATACATACATGCATACATACATACATTATACAATCGTAAATAAATGTAACGTTTTTTACACGTTAGTCATGATGGTAATGTAACGCTAGGGAGGTTAAGGGGGGATAGAATATCACATGACACCAGCCCTGCATGGTACCCATTCAAATCAGTTCATTGAAAATGAACAGATAAAACAGGATGACTTTAAGATGAATTAAAATATACAATTGCTACATAGAAGCATATGCATTTGCATTTAATATTGTTATTATTACATTGTCACTTCAATGATGCTATATTAAAATGCACAAGGTTGAGAAGAATGACGTGACAACAGTCGGTCAATGGATTTTATCTCATCTCTTAGTGTTTTACAGCCTTTGCACGTAAAGCAAACTCACCAGAAAACGTTCCTTATGCTGTTGTCTTTCTACCGATGTCATGACAAGGAATGACTAGATGTTTTTTCTATCATCATGTTCGGAATTTTGATGGGTTTTCAGTTGAAATGTGTGAATTATTGCGCATCTGAAAACGAATAAATAATCATAATCTACAACAGTAAACACTTTAAAATCCTATGACATCACAATACGTTGCCTAGCAACGCAGCAAAGTCCCTCAATTATTTACATTTTAAACACCTTTCTCATCCAGTCTCATACTTGCCACTCCTGGGTATGATGTTAAACTGCAGCCAGGTATGGGTTTCCCTCAAAACCTATGGCGCGGGCAGCAGCATGGCTCTTACCGGTCGCTGGCGGATGAGGAGCACAAAAGCTAGATTTCTATCATCCTGCTCTGGCTCTTATAAAGCAGTTGATTGACAATTTGACACACAACTTCTAGCTTTGGCAACTCTTATTCCTGTACTCAACTAAACAGACCGTCCACAAACCAATTGCTTGAAATCACTTGCTGAGTTGTCTTTGGAGTTCTAGCACGTCTGCGGTGGCTGTGACCGTTCCTCTTGAAGGAAAGTTCAGTTCTATTACTAAAGGTTGGAAGGAAAAATCGAAGAGTCTCCAGGTCGATGAATGGAGATGTCTTGATGTCTTGAGTTCTTTCTTGACTGACGATTACGACTGCTCCGTTGACCAAATACTATGACTTCAACAACTTTTTATAAGAGCCAGAACAGGATGATAGAAATCTGGCTTTAATATACATACCGGTAAAGTGGAGCTGAGTTAACAAAACTGTGACTGGGCAAAGTACTGAAAAACGAACTGAGTGCATGGCAGGGATAAAACCCTGATGCATTTTGGCTCTAAAATATTATAAAGCATGTCAAACATGTCATGTGTAACCATGCAATCAATCTTTTCTATTTTTCATTATACATCATAATTCATAATTATTCATAAATTTCAGCCGCTGCTTTTCAGTTTACTGTTACGGCCCTCGGCTTCAGAATTATAGCTTCTGCGGCCCATGGTGCCAAAATGCCAAAAAAGGTTGGACAGCACTGAGCTGTGGTACTCAGAATGGGGTACTCAGCTGGTCATATACCTCGCACAGAACATGAATGGAACACATAATAAAAGAAACCATACTGGCTCGAACGACGCCCAGGTCCGGGTGGGGGGCGAAGTGAGAAGGTGGGGTAGGGCGATAAACCAAAATTTGCTCCAGAGGGGTGAGGGCTGTGTAGGGGCGGGGTTGGGGCAGTGCAGGGAGAGGAATCAGTTGGGTTTGGTGGGTGGGCCGGTGTGGGGTTGCGATGGGGCCGGGGTGAAAATAAAGTGAAATTTTATTTTTTCTATGAATTTCCTATGTTGAAAAATTTCCGTGTTGGGCAAGGTGAGGTGGTGTGGGGATCATGTAGGGTGGAGCCGGGCTGGGCTGGGGTCAGGGTTGAGTAGAAGCGGTTTGAGTATGGGGTTGGGATATTGTATTGTATTGTATCTGACCATTTATAAGGCGCTTCTCGCAGCAAGAGCCTTTAACCCTTTGAACCCGATGGGCCGGTTTTCTGGTCCCGCGGACTCACTTGGCTATTAAGCTGCGCTGTGCTTTCTCGGTCGTGGGGCCTACTGTCTAGAATGACCTCCCGGTTGCGCTTCGCTCTCTACTTGTGGTCCATCAGGCTCGGTTCTATAAGTCTCTCAAGTCTTTTTCTTTGGTCGTGGTTAGGCTGGAAGTGCCTCTGAGTAGTTTCTTGAAGGGGCGCTATATAGATGAGCACTCTGAATGAATGAATGAATGGATGAGTATGTCACCTACCCAGTCATTGCAGCACAATATAACAAGTACCATAGTACATGGGTGGATGTGATGGGAATGATTAAAAGACAAAGCTGCATAAGTCTCGACATTACCATTGGCCACGTCGTCTCATCATGAAATGCTTCATGTGGTCTTCCTACAACGCTTACATTATAGCTGGAGCCTTCAACCAACACAATCAGACATGCAAGCAGGCCAGGACTTTTACTGACTTCCTTGATGACTTATGCACTCAGCTTGTTGGTGACCTCAGAACAAGCAGTTCGGTAGAGCAGCAACGATCATCGACAGAAGGTTTCAGCCGGTTACAAAATGCT
This sequence comes from Lumbricus terrestris, assembly GCA_949752735.1. Classification (NCBI taxonomy): domain Eukaryota; kingdom Metazoa; phylum Annelida; class Clitellata; order Crassiclitellata; family Lumbricidae; genus Lumbricus; species Lumbricus terrestris. The sequence goes on from OX457039.1 coordinate 24,275,019, forward strand.
GGTCACTTTCCAGAGAGATCACCAGAGGCAACACACAGCAACACATGTGTTGTCTGCAGAACGAAAACAAATTGCACTGTCTTTACCGAAAATGGCAAACCCACATTCAATGACAAGAACTGTCTTTCGGTGTTCTGAGTGCAAAGAGTACCAGTGCATTTGAACTTTTTTTGCTCAGGGATCCAGGGTTGGCAGTTTTTACGTTCAGGCAAAAGGGGTTCAAAGGGTTAAGTTTAAGGTCCAGTTCTGATCCATTGTTAGATGCTTCAATTTCAAGCTGAAGTGAGACTGAGATGCTGCTCTAAAACTTTAAAGGAAAGGCAAACCAAGATCTATATTAAAATAGGTCTCAAGACCTTTTTGAGATGGAGACTGTCTCAACACAACCTCAAGCTTGAAATGGTTTCAAGAACTTATTGCAAAAATAATGCTTAGACCAGAGCCATGGGCAGAAGAAGAGGTTTTTGTGGTTCTGCTAAGTTTCAGAATGAGAACTGCATAATTGCATTCAGAGAATTTATTTGGATCAAATGATTAGATTAGTATTTTACAGTTTTCAATTTGAGCAATTTATGTTTTACATTTAAGTCAAGAAATTGTGGCAGTGGGTAAGCAGTGAGCCCTGATCTGGATAAAACATGTGTTCTGTCTAAGCTTTTCATTTTGTACCCAAGTAAATAAATAGTCCATTCTTTTGGTTTACAATTGTCATTTGTCATTATTGGTCATTGAAATTTTGGAAGTTTAATTGATTGTTTTTGGAATTATAGGAGAGATGATGGATGATCAGACTCTACGTTTCTTTGGAATTGTTCCTGGTGCACTGATTAAAATGAAACTGTGGAATGAGTGGAACACTTTGATTGAAGCTGTTGCAAAAAATGACGCTGAAAATGTAAGTCTGAAATATTCTTTTCATTTACAGGTTTTACTAGAGTATTGTATTGTATTTATGAATTTATAAAGCGCCTTTCACCGTGCACACCAATCAGAGGAACTTCCAGTGTGAAAGACCCAGAGAAAAGAAACTAGTGTTGAGACAGCGAAAAGTTCTGCTTTGGGTTAATAATGAGAAACGTGTAAATGGAGAGAGAGCTGATACGAAAGTGCAGGACCAATGAATGCAAAAGCTCAAGTTTTTGCCAAAGCAGTTCTTCCTCACAGGACATAGAGATCATGTCTGTCCCGTGAATGCAGTCGATGAAAAAAGGATGCTGAAGTTGGCGGGCCGTTGAGATCACAAAGATTACTGATACTCCCTCCGCCCTCAATTGCACAATCGAGAGATTCCGCGTGCTGGTACATTAACTTAGCAAAGGCTTCATCACCAGCATGATATATAAATGACTATTGTAATTGTAATTGTAAAAAAAATTGTAATCATACATTTATATAGCGCCCCTTCAAGAGAACTCCTCAGAGGCGCTCCCGACCTTACACCAAACCACAATCAAAGAGAATGGTTTTCAAACGCTTGCGGAAAAGGGGCAAAGAAAGACAAAGAAGTTCATTACGGAAAATGACTATTGGTGTTTATTCTGCTATTTAGTTTATGCAACTCTGATAATGACTGCCTTTTTCACTCACTTTATTAGGCCTATTAATTATTTAGTTATATTCACTGTTTATTTTTCATAGCTGATCATGTTTCCGAAGTGTGTTTGAGGTGGCTCATTAAGGTATATACTTACTTGCTTACTTTTAATGATCCCAAATGCTAAAGTTATGAAATTTTGCAATTAACCATTTTGTGTCTATATGAAAATGAAAAAAAAGTAGATTCCCTCTAAGACACATATCCCTGGAAACATTATTTCAGATATGGGATATGCTAAGGCTTATCCCACAGTTAGCTGTTTGTGAGGCACCTTTGTAGCGACAAGGCCACGCCATGTAAATTGTCGTTATTATTATTATTTTTTTACCCGAGGCATCTATAATCCCTCAGGTGTCAGATATTAATAAGAAATTTAAACTCTAGAGTGGCCATCCATGTCAAGATCTGGAAGAGCAAAAGTGCTGTGGAAGGCGACAGCATTAAAACGTTGAATGGTAACAGACAGGCACTGAAACAAGAAGCTCGTTTCTCTTGCGTCGCCTGAAATTTGGCTCAAGAGCGACCCAGGTCGGCGAGAAATGCCTGTCCCTTAGCGTTAATTGGTCCCATTGTTTCAAAAACCAATGGGACAAAGTGGCAGACTTGCATCAAATGTGCATATTTTGTATTTTTCCTGGCTTCAGCTAGTTCTGCAGTGCCACCCATCCGAATGGAGGTTGTGGCTAGATAAGAGGTAGCCACAGTGTCTGCCACTGTGACGTCCCAGGTCAAGCAGCGACCTGAGCACCAGGGAATCAAAGTAAGGCCGTCTGGTCTTTTACCATCCGACCTTGACAAACCAGGTGGTTCCTTAACTGCCGGGATGCCCGCCTGAACAAGGCCCCTGCAGATTAGGTCATTCAGGACCGCATGACGGGCCTGACGACTTGGACCAAGACGGCACGAGAGACCGTGCGATCCTTCAGCGGTCACAAGAGTGCCGCACGGGCAGCTGTGTGGGTGACAAATGATGGTTCCTAGGCGGAGGCCCACCACTATCCTAACCGCCTCGTCATCCAGCCTGAGACCGCATGTACTTATGGGTAAGGCAAACAGCCAGTCGCCTGCATGAGGTGCTGAAACTGCTTTTAAACGAGCTTGGTGGTAATCACTGGTGTGAAAGTGATCAAGCTCGGCTATTGATTCTGCAATAACAGGTTTATCCCAGAAGGATTGCCTGTGAGGAAGTTCTCCATCAGTACGAGGTGTGGTATATTTTAAACACCAATGCTCAAACGAGGCAGAAAAATGTGGGTCTGTTTCCATGGTCACATTGCTCAGCACAGAGCCGGATTAACAAATGTGGGGGCCCTGTTCGGTAAAACTGTGTGAGCCCAAACCTTACAGAAGCACGACAAAATGACTCACAAAACGTGTTATATTCAACGAATCAACATTCGTCTATTATTAATTCGAATATAAGTAATAATATAAGTAATGATCATTACTTAGGCCCTATATTATTTTTAATATTGTTAAACAACCGATACATCTTTGACGGTTTAAGAATAGCCTACAGAAGTGATTAATGGTCAGTCATTCTCCTGACCAGCGCACAGCACTCGTACAAACAAACAGTGTAGAAGCGATTTTATGCCCCAAATAAATTCTTGGTTATGAAACTTTCTGGTAGACCTGCGGCAGAATAATGGCCAGGGCATATGGTTCTTACCAGGGCATTTGGCCTGATTTGCCCTGCTGTGCATGGCCCCCACACTGTTTACAAACAAAAATATATTTTCACGGTTATGCCAGTAGTAGAGCCTGGCTCAAGCTCCATCCTGCTTATGTGAGCTTTCACCCCGGTGTATGTCTCTATGGACAGCCGTTCACTGCGCTCAGCTGATCGTGGAGAATTCCTTGTTCTTTTTTCGAGTATTGTGACCATGCAACGACGAGCATTCTCGGCAGTGGGCACAGTTATCTGGAATAGCCTTCCCGTGGCTCTCTCGCTTCCCGTGACTCGGCCGACTCTTTCTTTCGTCTTCTCAACTTTTCTTTTTGACAACGCCTGCGTTGGGAGCGCCTTTGAGTAAAAATCTGAAGGGGCTCAATATAAATTTATAAGATTGATCGAATTCGTAAAAATAGAGTGCATAGCCTACTGTATGTAGGCCTATTATAATGACGCCATCATTCTCATAATGCGTAGCATAGCACTGGAGTTCCGATCAGGTGATGCATTAAGTGTTTAAATAAGCAAAAAACGTATAACTCTTACTAGTTAGCATTTCTGACTGATTTTAAGATCAATCTGCCTGGCAATGAAAACTGCAATAAGGGCCCCCACAATTTTTAAATAAGCAAAAAACGTATAACTCTTACTAGCATTTAATTCTGACTGATTTTAAGATCAATCTGCCTGGCAATGAAAACTGCAATAAGGACCCCCACAATTTTTAGATAAGCAAAAAACGTAGGCCATGTGACTCTTACTAGCATTTCTGACTGATTTTAAGATCAATCTGACTGGCAATGAAAACTGCAATAAGGGCACCCACAATTTTTAAATAAGCAAAAAACGTATAATTCTTACTAGCATTTCTGAATGATTTTAATATCAATCTGCCTGGCAATGAAAACTGCAATAAGGGCTCCCACATGCAAAAGTTTCAAAAATTTTCATATATTTTAAACTCAGTTTACTATTATAATTAGCAATGATAAAAAATTCCTATTGCATGTGTGGGGGCCCCCTAAAGTGTGGGGGCCCCTGTTCGGCCGAACATGTCGAACATGCCTTAATCCAGCCCTGGCTCAGCATGGAGGTTTGGAGGGCGAGGGTACCCGCAGCGGAGGCCAAAAAGGCAGGAAGCGCAAGCGAGGATACCCTGCGGATGCCCAAACCACCTGCTTTAACAGGGAGTGTGGCCTGCAACCATTGATCATCTGTCAGCGAAAGATTCAAAATAGAACAGAGACCAGTTCTCAGCAAATAGTCATATGGATCAAGAAGAGGATGGTCCGAACAAGGACCACAGCGGAGGATGTGCATTAGCTTAGGGGAGCTGAGTGAACATCTCAGTAGAATGAGAGCGTCGTGTTTCAATCAATCAATCAATCAATTTTTTTATTGCACCAATATAACAAAAACATTTATACGAAGTATATCTACATAACAGTTTGTTACAATCGGAAACCCAGAAAGGATTAGAAGTCCCACTGGCAGGGCTACCTATATGCACACTTATATATTCAAGATGGTAGATAGGCAAGTATCATGTAAGAGTTTACTATCTGGATATACACATGATGCAGTCTTAACTAAAAACATTCACAGTCAAGACAACATGGTGTTGTTAAGCTATCAAACCTTAACTAAGGAAAAAACGAAATAAACCTTAACTAGAAAGAAAAAGAAAAGATTAGAATAGTAGTGCTGTTACTGTATAAGGGGTATAGCCAGAGTGAAGATAAAGAGTGGAGCTAATACTTCAGTTCAGTTAACCACGAACGTAATTGATGCTTAAAGGAATTAAGATTAGGGTTGCTACGAATATTTTGAGGAATTCTATTCCACTCCCTTGGACCTATGCATTTAATCGAAAATTTTCTAGAGTTAGTACGAGCAGGTGCACTTCTGTATGAGTCAAGGTTTCTCGTGTTGTAGGAGTGGATGTCCGAAGCTAGATTAAAGAAGTTGGCATGGGAAACAGGCAGTGTGTTATAAGTATAAGCGGTGCATAAATTCACACATCTGTAGTTGTTTAACTTGTAAGACTTTTAGGATCCCAAGTTGAGTAAATAGGTGTTCTGAGTGTGAGTTATAAGGGGAGCCAGCTATTATTCTAACGATTCTTTTCTGCAAAACGATAATTCTCTTTAGCCGAGAGTTATAGTTTGATGCCCATATCATGTTGCAGTAGGATAAATACGGATAGACCATAGAATAGTATAAGGTAAGCAGAATACTTCTAGGCAGCAGGTAGGATATCCTTGTTATTATTCCTATATTCTTAGCTAATTTTAGAGCAATGTGTTCTATGTGTCTGTTCCAGGTCAAATATTGGTCCACATAGACACCAAGGAATTTTACTTCTTTTACTTGAGGAATGTTAACATTGTCTATATTGACCTTACTTGTTAAATTAGGAATTGTTTTCCTATGAGAACAGAAGAGAATGTAGTTAGTCTTTGTCAAGTTAAGGGATAGTTTGTTAGCTCTAAACCACTCTGATACAAGCACAAGGTTTTCATTAAGGATCCGGAATAACTCATCATATGACTTGTGAGAGACGAAGATATTCGAGTCGTCAGCAAAAAGAACAAAGTGTAGTATAGAGGATACATTCGGGAGGTCGTTAATGTATATCAGGAATAACAGAGGACCCAGTATAGAGCCTTGGGGTACACCAAATTTAATCAGTTTCCAACTTGATGTTGCGCCATTACATTTAACTTGTTGTTGTCTGCCACTAAGGTAATCCTTAAACCAGGAAAGAGGGTATGCTTATGTCGTAGCTTTCAAGTTTCTTAATTAATATATTATGATTTACAGTATCAAAAGCTTTGGTTAGATCTAAAAATAGTCCTATAGAGAATTCATTTTTATCAATTCATTTTTATCAATGGCTTCTTTAGTGACGCATACCAATCTGGACAAGGCCAGAGATAGCTCGGAGCATCTTTTTCAAGACAGGCCGTGAGTGCGTCCAACGTGGAAAGTGGAGCCCCAGGAAGAACGGCCTTTTCCAGAGCAGTGACTGAAAAACGAATGAGCGGTTCAGGTAACCTGAGTCGATGGAATGCGTTATTAACTCGCATTTCGCATGGTTTAGGGACAACCCCAGTTCCATGCACTCACGTTTGATGGTCTCCACGTAGACAGCCACTCCCGCTGCCGCCCCTCCCAACGTAAGATCGTCAAGATAACCTAGAACCAAAGGGGAGAACAAGTTCAGTAATATCGCCTGCAACAGGAGACAAAACAGCAGCCCACTTCGGACCGTAGAGAGAAACGACCGAACTTTAGGTCAGAAGTTTCTGCATAAGCCAGATTACAGTGTGGTAGAAGTTCAGGTAGAGTGTCAAGTACTGAGGACAGCATTCGGTCTCTGTATAAGCTATTGACCAAAGAAGCCACATCACCTTGCTTGCTCTGTTTGACGTTAGCGCCGCGTTCGACACTGTCGATCACGCCATACTCCTTGAACGTCTCTCTAAATCTTTCGGCATAGGTGACTCTGCCCTTCTTTGGCTCAGCTCTTTTCTCTCAGATCGCTCGTTAGCTGTGACCTTTGGGTCCACACGCTCTGCCTGGTACCCTGTCCCTTACGGCTTGCCTCAAGGCTCGGTCCTGGCACCGCTTCTTTACATTCTCTACACCGCAGGTTTATCAGTCATACTCTCCCTTAAGGGGTGCCTTGGCTCATCAATATGCTGATGATACGCAAGCATTTGTTCATGGCCCGTCCAGTGCAGCTGCCTCACTTGTCGCCACTATTCTTGATGCCACCTCAGCGCTGGACCAATGGATGTCCTCTAACCGTCTTCGCCTGAATTCTGATAAAACACAATACATCTGGCTTGGCGGCAGAGCTCAGCTTGCTAAGATTGACATGGAGCTCCTCTGCACTTTGTTTCCGGATATCCATTTCTCTTCCACTGTTCGTGACTTGGGCTTCACTCTGGACCCTGTTCTTTCTTTCTCGGACCATATTAACCGTGTCTCGCGAACATCTCTCTATCATCTTCGCCAGCTGCGTACCATCCGTCATTCACATTCCCCGCAAGTTATTAAGACGCTTGTTCACGCCTTGATCTGTTCTAGGGTTGACTTTGGGAACTCTACATACGCCGGTCTTTCTTCTCTCAACCTCTCTAAACTTCAGACAATACTCAATGCTGCTGCTCGCCTAATTGCTGGTCTTCCCAAGTTCTCCCACATTTCAGTCTTTATTCGGGACACTCTTCATTGGCTTCCTGTACCACAACGCATTGAGTTCAAAATTTTGACACTTATGCGCAATTCTCTTCTTGGGGTTGCTCCCTCCTACCTCCGTTCTTTCTGTATTCAGGTCTCCTCTCTCCCTGGTCACTGCCCTTCGTTCGGCAGCTAATGGCCTCCTTGTTGTTCCTTGCATGCGTGGGGCTACTGCCCAGTCCCGAAGCTTTGCCTATGTTGGCCCCTTCTGCTGGAACCGTCTTCCACATAAACTACGTCTTGAGCTTCTCTACAGCCTCTCTCTCCCTCTGTTTAAGAAGCGCCTGAAGACTATACTATTCGTTAGCGACAGTGCTAACTTTGGGTCGGGAGCGCTACTGAATCTGTGAGCGGCGCTATACAAGTGTTCAATTACAATTACAATTGAATGCGTTAGAGAAATCAAGTTTTACAACTATTGAGCCTTCTTCCATCTTGCTTATGAAGCACCTAACTGTATGGATGGCTGCTTCGCAAAGTTCGCAGCCTCCAGAAACGCCCACTCCCACTTGCTTATGAGAGAAATAGGTTGAAACTCTTGGGAGCACGAATGTGTTCACGCACTTAGAACTCAATCTACGCCAGCAATAACCTATAACAAGAGGTCGTAGTCATTTGGACTTTTTCCGTAGGGCAAATAGTGTGCCACCAAAAAGAGTCGAACGGACTTCGTTGGGGCAAATTCCAGCCAGAAGCAAATTAACAAGCGCTGTGATAGCTGATATCAGTTCGGGGCCCGTTTCTTTGCAATTTGTCAAATCTAGCAAATGTTGGGGTCTAAGACCATTGGGTCCCCCTGATGAACCTGCTGGAAAGGAACGGATGTGTATACGCACTTCCTCCTCCGATGTCTGAAATGGAGGTACTGGGGTTTCAATCGGTAGGATGGGTCGGTCAGGAGGATGGTGCGGGTGTTTGGAGCTTAATTCTTCCGTTGTGTCGAGATTATTCGGAACTGGTTTGTCCTCTGAACGCAGGATTCTGATTGCTGCTTTTATATTACCATCTTCCAGCTTGGAAGATACCGCTGCCGCTATAATTTCCTGATTATCAACTCTATGAACACTTTGGGCAGCGGTCTTGGGGTGTGACATGTCTGGTGCAAACAAGTCATCTATCTTGAGAGGCCAAATAGTCAAGAAGTTCTCGACTCGACCTTTAATAGTTGAGGTTAGGTTGTGACGTTTGCCGCCTCTAACCGGCTGCTCTAGAATGAGAGCTTCAAAAGCGACCAGAATTTTCCCGTGGAGGGGGCTAAGTGGGTCTGAAATGATCTTATTGATGACCGATGTCAGCAGTCTGCCTACTGCTGGTCTAGCTGCCTTAGGAACATGCTTGAGCAGTCTGTTTTTCAGCACTGGATGGGGGATTCTTCCCCAGACCCAAGACCGTCCAAATCTTCTGCCAAATCCGCAGGGTTGAATGGCTGAGGTACAGATGGATCTGCGGGCTGAGCACTCCGAGCATCGGCGAGCATCTGAGACCGTGTCAGTGACAGTGTTATCCCTAGGGAGTTTGTGAGACCCCGGGCATGGATTCTGGCGTGGGCCGTGGAGATGGACCTTTCCATCCCTGTTGTGTAGCTGCCTAATGGTCCCACATACGCTGCAAGTGCCCCTCGCCTTCTGTGAAACCGCGGTCTGAGATTCAGACCCGCTCACAGACGGACCATCCATTTATTTTAAGCTGACCCAGAAACGAAACTTATCATTGTCTGGGACGCACATAGTCTTTATGTTAAAGGTTTAATATCAAGCAAACCCTCTTGAAGTTTAGTGCAACTTGGGTAAGAAATATCTACCGGACACTCAGGTGTCGAGTCGAAAACAGCTGACAAAACAGACAATTGATGCAACATGAATGGCCTAATAGTCTCATAGAATTCAAAGAAAGAAAAATACCTGCGGATACTATCAAACGTCAAAAACGTGCAGTGCAGCGTATATGTCCCAAATAGAACTCAATAAAAATACCTGTAAGAATGCCAGCCTTAAATCCATTATTATTATTATTATTATTATTATTATTATTATTATTATTATTATTATTATTATTATTATTATTATTATGGGAGGAAATGAGAGGTAGCGCATAATACCGGTACTTTCTGTATAACTGTTCACTTAGGTATTACTTGTTCATGCATTCCCATTTGACATTTTTAGTTCTAAAGAGCACATTATCTTGTTTTATTTCTATTCTAATGAAAGATTAGACTGAATTAGAATAGAAATAAAACAAGGTGATGTAGGCTTACTGCTTTATATATAAGCATTATTTTTTAATTTACAGTAACAGATTATTAAATTGAACCGAATAGATTGTTAAGTTGAACTGGACCAATGGGACAGGGGGGAGGGGTGGTTTACAGTAGTGGTTGTTACACTCTGGCATGAAAAGTGCATGGACTACAGCGCTACCCTCCCAAAGGTTGACTCAACCTTACATTCGGCAGGTGACGTTAGTAAAACGAGCGGTAGGACATGATTAACATCTTGCGTGACTGCTAAGCAGTTAAATTTGACTCTTGTAAGATATATCTTGTAATCATCCATTCATACTATGAATTGTGATTATACTGCAGTGTGCCAGCTTTAAATTAAGTAAATATTATTATTATTATTCAGGTTCTCTGCCCCAAGACAGGTTTGAATACAAAATGTTGCCACTCCATCTTCCGTTGTGCCTTCTCCTTGAGTTTTTGGTATCCGTCCTCCATCATCCAGTCTAGCATCATCTGTCTCTGTCTTCTTGTTCTGTTCTTTCCATTTTTCCGTTGATCACTATTCTTACCAGAGAATCTCCTCTTAGCATGTGTCCAATCCATTCAGGCCTGCATTAAGGTAGGTGCTAAGGGTACTACAGCACTCGGGCCCGCAGTTTTGAGGGCCCGCATTTTCGAGAATAATGAAATTTCTTAGCGAGAATGATGCAACATTAATAAATACGAAGTCATCGTCGACGAAATTTCGCCATGGTTCTCCCACACACCAGATGTATTAGCTGGAACTAACAGTTTACGACTAATATTGGTCGATATCGCAGAAACTTATAAATATTATAATTTTAGCTCTTGGAAGTATATATGACCTTTCAACAGTGCGTGATGTCATAAAGTAGGCTACGCAGATCAATCATTTCGACTGTCTTCTTGAAACAAGAGAGATACAGTTAGAAGAAATGTTATTGGTTAACTTTTAATTTCTGAAACCATAGTTTATCATCGTTTCCAGTTTTCTGCCTAATATAGGTAGGTTGAAATGTCCGACATCGCTTTTTTGTCTCGCTGTTGGGCCTCTTCTTCTTATAGCTTTTCATAATTATGCATTTTACATCATCCAATTCAGCGTCTTCTGTCGTGGTCTACCTCTTATTTGCTTCATCTTGATTTTTCTTTCGATGACCGTTTTTATCATTGAGTCTGCTCTCAACCTGTGTCCTACCCACTTTCCTGTCTCTCTTTTGTGTGTAGACCCACTCTATATCACAGTGCTTTCTTCTACGATTATTTCGAGACCTTGGCACAGGAAGATCATGACACTCTCATAAAGAGCTCTTTAACAGGACATTACTGGAGTCTGTGAAAGAAAATGGATTTTATATTTTACTAGCTGTACCCGGCCACGCGTTGCTGTGGCTGAAAAGACTGTCCAACCCACCCTTCCTAGGTCCCCTCCCCTTACCCCTCCTTTTCTCCCTCCCCTTCCCCTCCCCTCCCCTCCCCTCCCCTCCCCTCCCCTCCCCTCCCCTCCCCTCCCCTCCCCTCCCCTCCCCTCCCTCCGTCTCTCCCTCCCTCCGTCTCTCCCTCCCTCTCTCCCTTCCTGCATCCCTCTCTCCCGTTTCATTCCCTTCCTCCCCTCCGTCCCTCCCCTTCCTCCATCCCTAGAAATATGCGCTTTAGAAAGACGCGCGGAAAACAGTCGCAATTGGACGATTTTGTAAAAACCGACAGTTACATATTGCGCTAGAGAAAGACACACCTTTTAAAACGCGCCCGAAAATGGGCGGACACCGCCGGACGGATGCGTCAAAGTTCAAATGGATATAGCTGGACTCCATCGACGTATATCGAATGGAAATAAAAGTTGTGTTTTTTGGGTCGTAAAGATTGCGCTTTTCCCCAAAAGGCATTACACAAACCCGCTTGTGTTCGAATGGAACGTTTTGGTAAAATTTTGAAAACAATCGAAGAACTTTCCGAAATCCTTCATGTCGAACGGTAGCGTTTTACATTTTTATTTATATAGATTAGACCTGAAAATAGAAAGAGGAACTTATACATTTATATACAGGGTGGGCAAAAAAAAAGACCCCCCTAGGTTTTTTGCCAATATCTTGGCCAAAAGTAAGAATTTCGAAATGAAATTTTACAGTCTTAAAGACAATTCATATTTACACATGATGGTCAGATTTCATCCAAATATTTCAAACACAACAGTGAGGTCACCCATCGTTTTTTGACGATTTAAAAACGCGATGCAACAAAAAGTAGCGAAAAACCAATCTAATTATTCTGGCCAATATCTTGGCCAAAAGTAAGAATATCGAAATGAAATTTTACAGGCTTAAAGACAACTCATATCTGCACATGGTGGTCAGACTCCATCAAAATATTTCAAACAGAACAAAAGTTATGCTACTTTTAGGGAGGTCACCCACCGTTTTTTGACGATTCAAAAACGAAATGTAAAAAAAAGTTACAAAACACAATTTTTTCTCATCTCAAATAATTGGTATCAAATAGCCTTGATATTGCCAGATGATCATTATTATTACTATTTAAAAAAGAAACGGCGTAGCTGCACATCACTGAGAAGTCACTTAGCAAGATGACAATCAAATTGGTAATAAGGAATCTGTCAGATTAATGAACAGGTCCATCAAGAACTTTGCAAAGAGACTCAAAAGAAGTTTTGGCACTGGTGGTGGGCACATTGAACACAAGTTGTGAAGCACTACCAAGTTCATTTGACAACAGTTATTTGAGATGAGACTTAATAAAAGCGTGTTTTTGTTACTTTTTGTTGCGTTTCGTTTTGAACCGTCAAAAAACGGTGGTGGCCTCACTAAAAGTGGTATAACTTTAGTTACGTTTGAAATATTTTGATGAAATCTGACCATCATGTGTAGATATGAATTGTCTTTGTGCCTGTAAAATTTCATTTCGAAATTCTTACTTCTGGCCATGATATTGGCAAAAAACCTAATTTTTTGCGTTTTGTTTTTGAATCGTCAAAAAATGGTGGGTGGCCTCACTAAAAGTGGCATAACTTTTGTTGTGTTTGAAATATTTTTATGAAATCTGACCATCATGTGTAAATATGAATTGTCTTTAGGACTGTAAAATTTCATTTCACAATTCTTACTTCTGGCCAAGATATTGGCAAAAAACCTAAGGGGGGTCTTTTTGCGCACCCTATATAAGAATGATAAACTAAGAAGAAAAAATTGCGAAGAAAGGGATGATAATTGATTGTGAGTATGGTGCTATATCGATCAAAGACATGGACCATGAGAAAAAGGATATTTATAAAAGACCGTAGGCCAGAGATTTGCAGCCGGGGTTCCGCGGAACCCAGGGGTTCCGTGAGCGTCGGCTAGGGGTTCCGCGGCAGTTTGACATAAAATTGTAAAACATCAATTGAATTCATAATTCACAGTATTAGCAAATAGTAAAATTCTTCACAGATTTCTGTCATTTGTGTTTGACACGATCCTGTGTGAAATAATTGTTATCATTATTCATTAGGCTAAGTGAATTGCCACATTTTATATTGCAATACTAGACCTATACATCGGCATATAGGCGAATTATTCTAATCTTAAGTCATGACTTGTACTTTTAAGAGACGTGCATCCCGCAGAAATCTAGATGACTGCATTATGTTTCCAAATACTGCCCAGACAAAGCATCAGGAAATCTTACCATTGATATTTAGGTAGCCTACTTTAATAAACTATTGATTAGTTTCCATTAGGGCATGTTGGACAGTCTTACTACTGGCAAAGAACCCCATTTGTAGGAAGTAGGGTAATTCTTTTCTGAGTCGGATCAATTTGAAAAAGGACTAGCCTACGAACTCATTTAAATTGCTACTGATGCAAAGCTCAAGTTGAAGAATGCAGAACCGGACTTAGATGTTCACCATGAAAATTTGCGAATTCTATTGCAGTTTTCAACAAGTTGCCTATGCGATCTAGAATTATTGACTGCCATTGAAACAAAGTAAAGTAAAGTAAAGTCCTATCCCGTTCCATGAGGAACATAGGGAGGCGCTCATCTCCTTTTCAATGGCCCTGAGCCAGCAATGGACGAATCCCAAGGTCCTGGACACGAGGCCAGTGTATCGCAAGACTTGCTGTTTACTTCCCAGCTTATGCCGGTACCAAATTATACTACTTGGTGACAGAGGCACGTGTGCGTGAACAACTTGCCCAAGGTCGTTACCCGGAGTCGAACCCGCAACCTGCCGCTCCGAGAGCGGACGCGTTACCGGTCTGCCACCAGGTCGCACATTGAAACAAAAAGCTACCATAATTATGCCTGTCAATGGTGAATTATTACGCTTCTGTCTCTGAGATTCGTGAAAGAACTGGAACTAAATTGAATTATAGGCCTACCTATTTAATATGGATGCTCCAGAATATTACGATAATAATTGATTTTATCCATTTGTCAGAAGTTGTTGCTGCGAAATGCTGTTAAATTGTTGTTGCGTATATTGACATTGTTTTTTTTTTGCACTACTCTACATTAGAGTGCTTAAGTTGGCTGAGGGAGCATTTCTAGTGCAGGGAGACTAATGTCATAGGCCTAGCAATCCCTAGCATGCACCAAAAGTGAGCATAGTCAGAGTTTCAAATTCCAAAATCTAAATTAATTATTCTAACATTGGAAGTTAATTAGGCCTACTATTATTGCAATAGCCTAATTGTGTCTTGAAAAATTTGACACATGATACGCGTTGGTTTCCGTGAGCAAATGAGTGTTTCTGTATGGTTCCGTCACTGCGAAAAGGTTGAAAAGCACTGCCGGTGAGGCCATCAACATGTGGCCATGGCAAACAATGAAGATAACCAATTGGATGGAATATAAGCATATAATTATTATGTATATATTATATATATATATTATAATATATATATATATATATAATATATATTAACAAACGAAGAAGTCGCTTGTTTCATCTGTCACTGTGGATTTCTAGTGTCTAAAACTTTTTTATAAAACATACACCACAGGAAAAGCAACCTATAGGTTTTACTCGTTAGTAAGCTAAACATGGCATAATTATATGCCTGGTGGACCGATGGCTGACAGATGAGTGCCTGCAAAGGTTATCACGGCACCTGGGTCCACACTATCCTTAATGCCGCCCTGAATCCATTGTTATTATTATTGTTCATTAATTAATTATTTCAGTCATTCATTCATTTATGTATTTCTAGGCACTCCCGACTACAGCACAGCAAAAGTACAGTTTTAGTGGAATAAGAAATACTTCAGTACAAGTCCAAGGAAGCAGGCACAGCTCTTGGCGAAATTCATTCCAGACCACTAAAAAAAATTCTTCAGATTTTAACATATGTTTATTCTTTTCAAAATAAACTGACAAAGTCATTTACAGGCTAATGGAAATGCTCCTGTTCAACATTAGGTAACGTAGGCATTCAGTCCAAGACCTCCATGTGTCTTGACTGTTCGAGTCTGTTGTTCCCAAAACGGACAAAAAGTTTCCTATTTGTAGGGTGACTGATAGGCGCTGCTCACCTTTGGCTGCTGAAATCTTTCGTCCTAGTTCTTGTACAAACTTAAGAGGATCTGTATTCCAGCTTCCTGCTGTTTCAATTGCAACAGGGACGAAATGATTTGATCTTACTATGTCTGCATATTTTCTCTCCTTATTAAGGCTGCTTTTCCGCCACAGCACCTGCATTTTCTGAAGTTATATGCCTGTACAGTGTACAATGTTGCAAAAGTATCTGGTACAGTGACATCCCATGTCAAGCAAAGACCTCTGTGCCAGGGAATAATGGTAACTCCATCTGGCCTTTTACCATCAGATCGGGAGAGACCATTAGGGTCCTTGATAGCTGGTATCTTGGCTCTTGTGAATGCACACCAAAGCACGTCATTAATCATTCCGTGACGTTGCTGTCTTCCACTTCCTTTGTTCGACTATGACACCACATTCCCATGTGTGTTTTTCGCATAACGCAGTGCAAAGTCGAATGCTGGCTGCTATTTGTAACGCAAGCTGATTTTCTCAGTGTACATAATAGCTTTGGGATGCTTAAACTGCTCCTCAACGGGGTGAATGAATCGTGTGGATGTAATGTCTCAAGTCTTGTGATAACTTTCTCCAGATCTGTTATATTCTTTTGGATGGATTTGCCGACTGCACTGCCTGGCAGTAGCGGTGCCCCAAGTAAAGACAGATCCTCACGTGCCACGTGACCTGTCAATCAATTCATAGGCATGCGCATGCATACCAATCAAATTTTGTCTGTGTGTTTGTGTGTCTCTGTATCTGTCTGTGTCTTTGTATGTGTGCATATGTCTATTTTTAATGAAAGGCGAACATATGTGGCATTATTAAATTTGACATGTCATCACCCATCAACGGCTGCCGCCTATTAACTTTATTATTAAACGAGCAGATGTGGCATTATTAAATTTGACCTGTCATCACCCATCAACCGTCGCCGACTATGAACTCACGGGCCTCGCAGAGTCGGCGCCCATGATGGCATCTTAGGTAACACGTGTTTTATTGCATCACCTATCTTCTTAATCTTAGACACCGTTGTCTCACTTTCTCGGATCCTATTTTGTTCTGACCATAGATGTAAAAAACGATGAAAATTTAAAAAAAACGGGAAAAACGTCGGTTTTTTCTAAATTAAAAAAAAACGACAAAAACTGATAAAAAACGGAAACGGAAAATAATTTGCCTTTGCTACATCTGAAATTTCATTTTCAGCTTACAAACCTTGCTTATGCAATTTTATCAAGAAACTGCAAATAACACAACTATATTAATAGGCCAAAATAATTGGTATAAGTAACATTAATCTACCACAGTTATTTTTTTCTTGTAACTTTGGTTTAATAAAAAATTCGGGCAAATTAAAGGTATTGAAATCTTTTCAAATTTAAATTGTAGACATAAGTCCACATTATACATGTAAGTTTATGCTGATTGACATTATAACACAATTAAAATCTAACCAGAAGCAAAAATCACAGATGTTTACTAAATTATATATTGTACATTTGTGCTTAATATTGTTACTTATAAATAATAATTATAGGCTCAAGAATTTTATATCAAAATAACTCTTACAAATTTCATTTCTTGTAGGGATCTACTACATGTATTTCTCAAAATTATGACTTGAACAATTACATAAAGACCATATAGTTAGCTGCATCATTGAGAGTACGGTGAAAACGTATGGAATATCAGACAAAAATTGAATTAAGGAAAATAATATTAGACAGTAATAATTAAATAAAGTTATATAAAAATCTTAAAAAACGATAACAAACGATTGGAAAAATAAAAAACCAAAAAACGAAATTTTTTGGGAGAGAATAAAAAACGAAAAAACGTTTTTTACAACTATGGTTCTGACTCTTCTCGGCTCCTATCATCTTCTTCTCTTTTCTTCAGTCTATCTTGATCTTCTTCACTACACAGTTCTTCTTGTTTTATCTTCTGCTCAGCAATTCTAACTGCTTTCTGCATTCCTCCTTTTCAATAGCCATTTCTCGGAGCTGAACTTCCTTGATATCGAGTTTCTTTTGTTCTATTTGTACTTGTTCCTCACTTTCTCTTTCCGCTTTTTCCAAACTTTCTTTCTCTATTTTAAATTCTTCTATCAAATTTATTTTGCTCTTTCTAATTCTAGCAAACGCATCTTTTCCTTTTCTTGCTCATGAGCCTTCAATCTGTTCTTTCCGTATTTCTTCATCACTTTTCCTTGCTCTCTCATATTCTAACATTAGTTCCATTCTTCTTTGTTCTGCTTCGTCACGATCCTTTTTCAGTTCTAACTGAAGTTGGAACTGCGGCTTCTGCATCTCTATATCTTCTTGTCTCATCCTTTCTGCTTTTTTTCGCTCTTCTTGTCTCCCCTCTCTTTCTCTTCTTGTCTGATCCCTTCAGCTCTTTCTGCTCTTTCTTTCTCTTCTTGGCTCCGTTCTTTCTCTTCTTGTCTCCGTTCTTTCTCTTCTTGACTTCGTTCTTTCTCTTCTTGTCTCCTTTGCTCCTCTTTCTCCTCTTGTCTCCGTTGCTCCTCCTTCATCATCATAAATTACATCAATGACTCCATAGACATCGGTGCCTGTGGTTTTTCGATTGGCTTCTCCTCAGCGTCACCAACAGCACCTTCCTCTTCAGCTGCCTTTTTAAGCCAAGCCTCTGCAAGAGCTCTCATTAAATTTTCTTTAGACATCTCTTTTACCAGTTCTTCTTCTAGACCAGTTTCAATTAATAATTTTATTGTTCGATCCAAAGACATCTTTATATTTGCTTGTTTTTTTCTCGTAAGTTTCTCCATCTTCTTACTTCTTTACTTCAGTGATTTCTGTGAAGAAATCGAGGGAGTGTCTGTGATTT
The DNA here is from genome assembly GCA_949752735.1 of Lumbricus terrestris. Lineage (NCBI taxonomy): Eukaryota > Metazoa > Annelida > Clitellata > Crassiclitellata > Lumbricidae > Lumbricus > Lumbricus terrestris. Next base: position 24,293,167 of record OX457039.1, read on the forward strand.
TTGTGATGGTTGACTTTAATTCTTATTGCTTCTTGAACAAACGAGCAAGTTTTTATACCTCTCTCTGGCGTGTGCGTTGTCGTAATGTCGTTCGGATGCCCGTTGTATCATCTCACCAGTCGTCGGATTGCTTCTCCCGTGTGCTTAGATGCTCGGATTGTTTCTTTCATTGATCATAAGCTTGGAGTCGAAATCCCGCCATCCGTAATTCGGATTCATATCCCACCGTCCGTTTCTTGGATTCGATATCCCACCATCCGTTTTCTTGGATTTGATATCCCACTGTCCATTTTTTGGATTCGATATCCCACCGCTTCCACCAAAATGTGAGCTTATTCCCTCATGCCTTTTCCAGTATCTTCAGCGCTGCCTTAACCTATTCTAAATTAACTTTACTGTGGTAGCTAATGGCTGGTTATGAGTACCTATGTTCCTTTCCTTCGCTTTCCAGCATCGACCTCGCAGGCTCTGCGGTACCAATATCAGGTTCTGTCAAAACACTTGGGGTTACCCTGGACAGTATACTTACTTTTCAGATGCATGCATGTAGATCTTGCTTTCATTCATTCATTCATTTCGAGAATTTACGTAGCGCCTCTTCAAGAAATCTACTCAGAGGCGCTCCCAGCCCAGCCACAGCTAAAAAAGTAGGATTTGAGATACTTAAAAAGTGCAGAGGAATTTAGCCTAGGCATAAGTCGTAAGGTTAGTGGGAGGCCATTCCAGATAGCGGGACCCACAACAGAAAAGGCTCGGCACTGTCTCATAGAAGTGCGAGCTCGCGGAACCAAACGCTCACCCTTTGCCGCCGAGCGAAGAGCTTGACGGGCTGCAAGGTCTGAGACAGGTCGACAAAGGCTAGACAAGTACGACGGAGCACAAGAAAGACGGCATCGCCAAACAAGTGAAGCAACTCGGTAGGAGATGCGCTGTGAAACAGGGAGCCAGTGGAGAACGTCACGCATATAATCAGAGACGGGCATATTTAGGAATGCGGTCAATGGGGCGAGCAGCCGAACAAAGAACTCGTTCAAGGCGCCAAATTAGTCCAAGTGGCAGACCCACAAGTACCGAACTGCAGTAATCAATTCTACTACATGACAAAGGCATGCACAAGAGTCATAATAGCACTATGAGAGAGGGATCTTGAGACAACTCGGAGTTGACGAAGCTGGTAGTAGCAACTACGAGTGACCAAATTGATATGCTTTGAGATATTGAGCTCTTGATCCAAAGTAATTCCAAGATCTCGCACTGTGAGAGAGAACGAGATATCAGGGAAAGTTGCTGTTATTAAGTGCAGGTCAATGGATGGCATTGGATGCCAATTGCCTGCGAGTACCAAACCAGATGAACTGAGTTTTAGAGGGATTTAGTAGCAAACGATTAGATGCCATCCATGATGAGAGAGCATCAATGGCATTGGACATTAAAGACACAGTGGACAATGCATCAGCGGCAAAGCAGTGAGCATAAGCCTGCACGTCATCAGCATAGAGTTGGTTCAGGAGACCACATGCAGACAACAAGGAACTAATACCAGCTGTATAGAGGACGTACAGTAAAGGGCCCAACACTGAACCCTGTGGCACACCAGAAGGGGCTGAGACCCAACCCGACCTAGAGGCACCCAAAACCACACAGTTAGTGCGCCCAGAAAGAAAAGAGCGAAGCCATTCTAAGGGAGCACCAGTCAAGCCAAAGGAAACAGAGAGACGATGTAGCAAGATAGAATGGTCAACAGCATCAAAAGCGGCACTAACATCAAATAGAGCTAGAAGTGTGACCTGACCACGGTCTATGGCGCCATACAAATCAGACAATAGGCGAACCAAAAGAGTTTCACTAGAATGATGTCTACGGAAACCTGACTGTTGAGAGGGGGAGTAACCCACAAACATATCCAAATATGCAATTAAATGGTTTGCAACAAAGCGTTCTAAAATTTTAGATAAAAAAGTAACATTGGCAATAGGTCTGTAGTTGCCTGGATCACTTGGGTCCAGACCGTCTCGTTTCAGAACAGGAAGCAGGATTGATTGTTTCTGAGAAGGTGGAAGATGAGTTTCCTGGATAGACCGGTTGCAGAGCGTAGTGAGGAAGGGCAGAAAGTCGTCTATGAGTTCTTGAATGATAAATGTAGGTACAACATCCAACTCGCACGTTTTCGGCGCAGATGCTAGAATTAGTTTTCGTAACTCTAGTTCAGTAACCTCATTGCTTATATCACATCAGGGAAATACGCCACATTAGGTCGGCCCTGACTAAGGATATGTCGAAGACTTTAGCCTGTTCCCTTGTCTCCTCTCGCCTTGATTATACTAATGCGATTTTTGTTGGCATTTCAGACTATGAGCTACATAGACTGCAGCTCTTCCACAATTCCTTAGCTCGGGTTGGGCTGCACGTCCCACTACGATCTAGTTCTTCAATCTTACTTCATCAGATGCATTGGCTTCCTGTTGAGTTCAGGATAAAATTCAAATTGGCCTATTTAACCTACAAATTCGTCTCCACCGGAACACCTCCCTACCTTCAGTCACTGCTTACTCCTTACATTCCTTCTCGTTGCCTGCACTCATCAAGCATGGGTCTTTTAGCTGAGCCTCAATGCAGAACTGTTATGGGCTTGCATGCATTCCATGCCTCTGCTCCCAAGGAATGGAATCTACTTCCACTCTCACTTCGTTGCTCAAATTCACTCCCTACCTTCAAAAAACGGCTCAAGACTCACTATTTCTTCTTGGCTTTTAAATGCTTGGCTATCTAATTGCATCTTCCTCTGGTGGCTGACTCCCTGCGCCTCAGATTCGCATTTCGGTGTGACCGTGCGTAAGAAATTTATGTAATAATAATAATAATAATGAATGAATGTCAATATCATTAATGATTATCACCAAATTTTAGCTGTTGCTTTTGGGTTTACTGTCATGGCCCTCCCCTTCAAGAATTATCACTTATACAAACCATTGTACCAAAAAGGCTGGACTGCACTGCTCTATGGAGTACAAAGACAATTACAATTACAAAGGTGGATAAATCTGTTGTGTTGCCAGGTTCTGTCACTTGGGGTCACCCCCAATACGGACTACAAATCAGCCATATCAGAATACATGACGCCTCAGAAGAAGACAAAATGGCTTGCAGAGAGAGCATTTGTTGCTTTGTTTGTTGCAGCGCATCGTGGTCATCAATCACTCTGTCAGAAACTCATATCTTCTGGTAATACTAAATTACATTCCTTAGACTGTAGTGCTCATGAATAAGCTGGTGCCCTGTGTTGTGCTTTGAAAGGGACGCTTTAGAAATTTGGAGTTTACGATTACAATTATGAATGACAATGACAGTATTACATTATGTGCATGTCATTAGTACCCAGAGCTGATGCTATGAATTCTTAGCCTGCATCTGCTAAACTTGACGAGAGTGCTATACTGCTAAAGTAAGTCAGTGTAATGTAAGAATGACGGATGTTTGCTGTGAGAATTTGCGAATTTTTTGTGACACGCCAACGACTCACCTTGTTTGCGCGACACAATGCTGGTCCTTTCGCAACATACAAATGTGTAGTGACGCACCAGTTAAGAACCTCTGCAGTACTCTATGTAAGTATACTGGTGTCTTGACTATGCCTTAAGCAAATTTTGTCTGTATGCAAATGTTAGCTTGCCAACAACCTCAGCCATTCTCATCCAATGTATCTTTCTCACAAGGCCGTAGCCAGGATTTTTTTTCGGGGAGTGTTTGAAAAATTTCTTACCGAAAATCTGATGACTTTTTTAAGTAATCCCTCCGAAATCTTCAAAAGGGTGTCAATTTTCCTTCTCAAAACACTGATGAAATTTTTGTAGCCATCAGTCCGAAATCTTAAAAAAGGTGTTCAATTTTCCTTCTTAGAAAGACTGATGACTTTTTTAGTCATTCGTCCGAAATCTTCAAAAAAGGTGTTTAATTTTCCTTCTTAAAAAACTGATGACCTTTTTAGTCATCCGTTCGAAATCTTCAAAAAAAGGTGTTCAATTTTCCTTCTTAAAAAGTGTAGTTGCAGTTTAACGTCACTGTGTGGTAACAAAGACCTTAGCGACGCCCTCCTCCTTTATCCAGGCTTAAACTGATGACATTTTTAGTCATTCGTCCGAAATCTTCAAAAAAGGTGTTCAATTTCCCTTCCCAAAAAACTGATGACTTTTCTAGTCATCCGTTCGAAATCTTCAAAAAAAGGTGTTCAATTTTCCATTAAAAAACCTGATGACTATTTTGGCCATCCGTTCGAAATCTTCAAAAAAGGTGTTCAATTTCCCTTCCCATAAAACTGATGATTTTTTAGTCATCCGTCCAAAATCTTCAGAAAAGGTGTCCAATTTTCCTTTTAACAAAACTGATTTTTTTTTATCCGTCCGAAATGTTCAAGAAAGGGTGTTCAATTTCCCTTCCCAAAAAACTGATGACTTTTTGGGTCATCAACCAAAATTTTATAAAAATATGACCAGGTATTTAATTATTTTTACCATTTTTCATTTCGGTGAGTGTTTTCATTGTTTTATTTCATGCATTTTGCATCATGTGCTCGTAAATGCATTAAATTGTTTTCGCATTTTCCATTTCGGGGGGTGTTCAAACACCCAAAACACCCCCCTAGCTACGGCCTTGCTTTCTCATAACCCATGCTGTTATTGTAATCAATTTGTCAGTAATAAAATACATGTAAGAGAATCCTTTCCACTATATTCTTGGTGCCATCTGTCTTGCACTGACCTGGTGGTCTTTTAATTCCTCAGTTATATCTCAGTGGTATTGTGCTTTATGCATCATCTTTTTTCCTTTTAATCACATTGAAGATAAACAAGACCTTCAAGATTCGATCTCAAATTGCATGAAAAATTATGTGAGAGGGTGTATTGACATCACATCTAAATCAGTTCAGGTGAATATTATGAAGATGGATGTGCACTACTGCTAGACTAGGATACAGATGCTGATATGTTAAACTCGCAGAAATTCAAATCATGCTTTCAATGCCTAATGTGGCCATTTTGGCAATCACTGCAACTTGGCTGGATGCCAGCTTGTAAATGTGGCTATCGGTCCCTGACTATAATTTTGCATATTAAAGGGTAGACCATAACTATAACTAGTTACTTCAGGCTCCTTGGCAGAACTCTATGAGGCTTCTAATGGTCTCCCCGGAGGAAATTATGGATATTGCCGTGATACACTTTTCGCACAGCAAAGGGATTGACGACATAGACCCCTGTATCGCGACATCCAATCGCTCCTTGGTTGCCAGACCTTTGGCGGAAATAATAAATTGCTCCTTTAGCAATGGGATTGTTCCTCATTCCCCAATACATTCTTCTCACACTGGAACTGACACCTGTCTTCCACTGGCATACATCTATTTCCGAAACAAAAAAGTTCCACTTCCTGGCTTGTCAACACTACTAAACAGTTGCTCGTATGAGATTTTACTGAGTTTGAACCCATCTGAAACGCTTCTTCTCCGACTCCTCTCAGACAACTATGGAGCGATTGACCTAGCCCAGCTAACTTCCGACCATTTTTTTTATATCATTGCTGAATTTGACACTGTAGACCACGAGATCTTGTTAAAGTGACAGTGTTTCTTTTGGTTTGTCTGGTGGATTTTATAAGTGAATAAGTTCTTTCCTTCATGACCATTCCCTCTGTGTTATGCATTGCTCCACTAGGTCCACATGGGTACCTGCACAATAGGGTCTACCTCAAGGCCATGGGCATAGGAGACGGGGATTCCAGAGGGTGCAAGTGCCCACCAAATTTTAGGTGAGTCTGATTTTCGGGCAAGTAGGCCCAGGAAAACTATTTGAAGTTCAGCACTCATTAGCACACCACATTATCTTCCAGCTCCAACAAGTGGCGGTGCCAGAGGGGGGGCTAGGAGAGGTTTCCCCCCCCAATTGACATTGTGGCTCAACCCCCAAAAGCAAAAAGCAGAAAATCTCTGCAACTGCTTACTTTGACAGTGACCAATGGCAATGAAGCCAACTATATTATCATAGCGTAGCGTGCTTATCCTACTAAAATTATTATACACTGCAGATATGTCAAATATGCCACCGACTCGTGATGAGGTTACAGATATTAGAAGTTACTGCTGGGGAAGTGGAACTTTCTTTTACCATGTGCAGCCAGCTGGCCTGCTGAAGATCTATGCCGGTAGTCCTATTCAACCATAGGCGCAACCACCCTATGGGACAAACGGGACACGTCCCCGAAACTTTTGAGAGGCTTGGGATGGTTCCCCAACTTTTGATGAATGGTCCCCCAACTTTCGACTAGAGGCCTGGGACAGTCCCTCCCAACTTTTGCCACTGACTCCTGTTAATAGCCATTTCAATATAGATTGTCATATTAAGAACGTAGTTTCTTAGCATCAAGGCTGAATCAAAAGTGTTTTAACCCTTTGCCAACCAAAGTGTAGTAAATGGTATGGGATATCTTATACCCTCAGTTGATAAAGGGTTAATCCTGCCTGTAGGCCTTCATCTTACCCAGACAGTGTTGGCGTCTCACTCAGCTTGCACGTGAAACTGTTGCTAAGTGTGAATCATGGAAACTGATCTTTGGTGATAATATTATATGACTCTTTGAGTCTTGACTTTCTTTCAGTAGACCTATTTTCGTGTCTGGTGTGAATGTTTCTGTCTTTCCAAATGCAAAATACCAGGCCATTTGCAGTCAAATGTGCCAGAATTATATCATTATTGTACATAGGATTCATTTAGTTAGGTTCTGCTCAAATACTTTTTTATTCTTACTGTTTTGTTACTGTGGTAACGCTTGTCTACACGATGGGCGTAGACTTTTAGGGGGGACAACGGGGGACAACCAGGGGTTGAACCTCACCATCTCCCCAGCATAGGCGCAACAACCCTATGGGACCCACGTGACGCGTCCCCCAACTTCTGAGGGGTTTGGGACGGTACCCCAACTTCCGACTAGAGGCCTGGGACGGCCCCTTCCAACCTTTGCCACTGACTGCTGCTTTGTTCTTTACTGTTTTGTTACTGTGGTAATGTATGTCTAATACCCTGGGCGCAGACTTAGGGGTTGGCGACAGCGGGGACGGTCCCCTCCAAAGTTGTGGTGGGGACGAAGGTGCTTATATCCTCCCCAATATCTCAGAAATATTTAATAAATATCATCATAAATTTTTGCAGTTTTAGCCGCTATTTATCCATAATTTTTTTAAGATGACAGCTTAAAATGCTATTATAACGGTATGCAAAGTTAAAAAAGACAGAATGGGAGGGACATTTATTTAAATGTATTTATGATAAATTAGTTTGAGATGAAGGCTTAATAAATCTGAATATTTTTAAACAATGGGAGGGGATGCTTTTGAAGTCTTAAGCCAAGCCACAACTGTCAACACTGAAATGATTGAGCAATTTCATTCAAATCCCGGCCTAAAATGCTATAATTGCAGTTTTTTAAAGTAAAAAATGAAACAATGGGCAGAGGACATTTATTGAAGTCTTAAAGCATGTCTTTCAGCAATGAAAATGAGAAATTTTTTAGTTTAAGAAAGTCACCAAATTTTACAGCATGGAAATTTAAGGAAAAAATAACAATTCCAGAAGACGCTTTTGAAGTCTTAAACCACGACTATCAACACTGAAATGACGAGCATTTTCATAAAAATGACAGCCTAAAATGCTGCCATTACAGAGTGGAGTTTGGGAGGGGCACATTCCCCTCCCCAAATCCTCCCCTGCTAGACGCCTCGCACCTCGTCGATCCTCCTTCGGCCGTTCGTTCATCCCCCCAAAGCCAGCACCAAGTCTTCACCTATGGTCTACAGTCGGGAAATGGAGATGGACACATGTTTCTCATTCTTTAGTTCCGCTGTGTGCTGATTTATGTGTGCATTTGAATCAATGGATAATTTGGAAATTTGTTGCATGACTTTAATTTTGGCATCATTTTACCGTTTCTAAGATAGATAGGTTTCTCTAATAATAAGTGGGATTTCTATCCCTTTTCCGGTTAGACGGAAATGAACACCCATGATTATCATTCTTTTGTTTGTGTGTGCACTTGTTATAGCGCCCCTTCAAGCTCTCACTACTCAGAGGCACTCCCGAATGCAGAGCAGACACTGCTTCGGAGTTTCACGCCGAAGCGCTGAGCAATTGTGAGTGAAGGACTTGCCCAAGGTCCTTACGCGGTGAGGTGGATTCGAACCCCGAACCTTCCGACTTCAAGGCAACGACGCCACCACTACACCACCGCGCCCCACAAAACTTTGGTTCCACTGTGTCTTAATTTATATGTAGACCTATATTAAAATCAATGAATATTTGTTGCAAGACTTCTGTCCCTTTATGGTAGGCCTATGCTTTGCATCCCCAGAAGCTGCACCATTTTTTAAGCAATGTCAATTACTATGGCTCATTACGGTAAGTGATTGATTGACCGATTTAGATTTAGACTTTCAGAGATCGAGGTGGTTTAGGTACTTTTATTCCGATATCATCGTTGCAAAATTTCAGGTACCGGTAAACTAGAACCCTAAATGCACTCGATTTGACATAAAATGCTCAAAATTGCGTCGGTTTCGGGGCTCTGCCCCAGACCCCGATGGGGAGCTTACGGCGCTCCCCCATACCCCCCTAATCGTTAGGGGCTTCTTGCCTTCGGCAATCGTGACTTCGCACTTTTCGCGCTCGCTATTATTACTCCTACTAAGAATTTCCATTTGGTCCCCCCCAACTTTTAGGACGTGGTTACGCCTATGTATTCAACTACATTGGGAAATGGGTGTTCAATTAGCAGCAGCACTCATGGGTGGAGACTTATAGGGACCAGAAGGACGGTCTCCCAAAGTTTGTGGTTGAAGACGGAGATGCTTATATCCCCCCAATATTTGAGAAATAGTTTTCAGAAATGTGACCATGGCGACCGAAACCCGTCGCTTGTCGAAAAGATACAGCGCAAACTGGTAAAATAGGCGAGAAGGGTCAAAAATATGAAATATTGTTTTATGGTGTATTCGTAATGAAAAATATGTATACTTTTAATATCTGCAATTAGAAATTTTAAATTCAAATATTTAGTTGAAGAAGAATGACTTTGAACGCAGGTGGTATGAAGATTTGTTCTGAAATAATGTCTGAATGAGCATGTTTTCAGAGTTAAAATTCGCCATGAAAGACCACATTTTCATGCGCCAACTGGACTTTTTCTAGTAGCCTTGTGTACCACTTATTAAATTATACCTTCAGTATGCTATTTTGTGGTCCTTTTAAACTGTATCAGTCGTGCAAATTAGCAAGTTTTGGACAAATAATATTATGGAGAAAAGGACTGTGGAGAGTCATGAGACATTGCGGATATCCAGAGAAAATGATAAGAATACTGGAAAATGCCTACGAGGACACTTTCAGTGCGGTACGGGTAGACGGAGAGCTGTCGGGATGGTTTAAAACTATTGTGGGAGTGCTGCAGGGATGCGTTTTGTCACCACTGTTATTCAACATATTTTTGGAACTAATCATGGCTATGGCATTGGATGGAACGGAGGAAGGAGCGATGATCGGAGGACAGACGATAAGGGACCTGAGGTTTGCGGATGATTTCGCCCTCCTGGCGAAACAAGCAAATGGACTACAAGAGTCACTAACTAAAGTGGTCCAAGTGAGTCGGGAAATGGGAATGAGTATAAATGTACTAAAAACGGAAAGCCAGTTCCTTGGAAAGGTCAACATCAAATTCCAGCTAGAAGCAGATGGACACCAACTAGAACAGGCGGAGAGCTTCATGTATCTGGGGGGAACCATTAGCACAAATGGAGAATCTGAAAAAGATGTGGACAGAAGAATTGGGATAGCCAGAGGAATACTACAGGTGCTGGGTAAGGTTTGGAGCTCGAAGGAAATAGGAAAAGCCACAAAAGTTCAGATGTATGAGACATTGGTGCTGAGTGCATTGCTGTACAATTCAGAGACTTGGACGCTGAGGGAAGCACAGAAGCAGCGGCTGAGGGTGTTTGAAATGCCGTGTCTAAGAAAGATAGAAGGTGTCACGAGATGGGATAGGATAAGGAATACAGAGATATACAGCAGACTGAATATTCGGCATGATATAATACACAAAATTCAGAGCAAACGGCTACGCTACTTTGGCCATGTAACCAGAATGCGGGACGAGAGATACCCAAAGATTGCTGTCAACGGATATGTGCATGGTAAAAGAAAAAAGGGAAGACCAAAGAAGAGATGGTTCGACATGATACAAGAGGACTGTCGAGAGATGGGTTGGTCCATACAGGAGGCTACACACAAAGCTCAAGAAAGAGAGAAGTGGAGATTTTCCATAGCTGGGCGGCTGTCACGTGCGAAAGCATCGTCAAAGCCATAAGTCAGTAAGTCAGGACAAATAATATAAGCTTCTACATAGCAACAACGATAATTATTCAAACCACGCTTCTGACCCAGTTTTCTGAGAGTCTTTCTTATTGGTTTACCAGACATCTCGCAAGACTGACTTTCGATCATCCCTAATGCACATCTAGCAAAAGCCTCAATTGTTTAGCCCATTTTACAGTTAGAGTCCTGATGGGGGTCTACTGCGATCCAAGGACAGAGTCATCAATTTTGGTAAACACAGCTAAACCGGCATTCTTTATCATAGCTGTGGATTGGCGTACTGTCATTGATAGCTTAACATAGGCTAGATGAAATTTATTCTTGACTCAAGCGCAATTAACGTATGAGATATGAATAGAAACAATAATAAGTGGGTCGTCGTTCGTTCTCTGCCCTCAGGCAGGTTCGTATTAGTGGGTAGATAATTAAAATTCCTTATAAGAATTGTAAAGTCTCGCATGATTTATCAGACCAAGTTCAATCGGTGTACGGACCATTCCTCATAGGCTGATTGCTCATAGGCTGATTGGTCATAGGCTTATCGCTCATACGGCTGATTGCTCATAGGGCCTTTTGCTCATAGGTCTTTTTGCTCATACGGCTCATTGCTCATAGGGCTTATTGCTCATATGGCTTATTGCTCATAGGCTTATTGCTCATAGGCTTTTCATTCATATGCTGTCATATGCAATACAATAATAGTAGAGATAACAACTGATTTAAATGAAAACATTTACTAGCTTGTGTAATTGTTAAAATGTAAAAAACAGTTTAACTACAACAGTGTTCATCACGCTTTTAAACATTTTAACTACAAGAGTGTTCATTACTAAAGATCTCGAATAGAGAATAGTTGAATATGCTGTCACAAACAGTAGAGATAACAAATGATTTAAATGTTAAATGTTAAAAACAGTTAAACTTTTTAGCTACAACAGTGTTCGTTACTAGAGATGTCCGATACAGAATAGTTCAGTGTCTTACATGTTAACTACTTCAGTGTTAACTACTACAGATGTGCAGACTACTTAAAGGATAAGTACGACACGGCACGAAGATAGGTGAGGATGTCGGTTTTTCCGTAAGTTGCCACTGCCCGCAGGACACGATCCTTGAGAAGACGGTATCGCTTGGCGCTTCGTTGCTCAACGCCACTAACACCCTGTAAGAAAGCCGCTTTCTGCTTGACGCAATCTCTCTGCATTCCAGAGAAAAAACGCCACATTGTTGGGTGACTGCTTTGGAACAGAGATTGGAGTCCAAGGTGCCAACCTTCGACGCTGTTTGTCGTTCGGGCGATTCCGTCTACGGCAGCGTCACGTTTATTCCAGAGGTCGATGTCGAACAACGGTGGTCCATAATTTTCTCCGCGACCACGTAGACGACGACCCCGCACGTAGGTATGCTCGAAATAAGAAATGAGTTCGTCCATGTGATCGACCGCCGGCATAGACTCTGTCAGTACTTCAAACGCTTGTACGACGTCGTTTGCAGGCACGAGCGCAATTGCTGCAAGGCAACGGATGGACACACGGACGACATCATTGCTTTCGTATTCAGTTTTCAGTCCGATCTCATTCACTTTCCTCATTATACTCTGCGAGAGATTAAAATAGCATCCTGATACTCTGGCGTTGGGGAAGTTGGTACGGAATGCTCCTATGGTGGCTGCTTCGAAGTCTACCAAGATGTTGCTTGGATTCGCTGATGGTACGAGACGTTTTTCTTCAGCAAGCATACGGTTGTATGTGCTGCGTGATTTATTCGGCAGCAAGCAGTACACTGCGGCCGGGTTTATCCCGGTCACAAATTGAAAGTGGATCGTATAAAGCTGGAAGAAAAGGCCGGGTACGACTTTGAAGGTACCGTCTGCGAGCCAGTGCTCCGCTCTAGCAAGGCCGTCAAGCAGTTCGTTGCATCCAAGGATCAGCATACGATCAGGCGCTGGTCCAGAATCAAAAAGAACAAAATCCGCAAAGCGCGTAGGAATGTCGAATAAAAGGTCAGTTGGACAAGATGGAAGAGCATCAGCCATGTCGCCGGCTGACAAAACCTTCTGTTGGTGACGACGCAGAATACGGCCTAGGGTTGTCTTTCTCGGTAAAGCCATGAGAACGTTGTCCGGAAGTCGAGAGCAAACTGCTCCTTGCGTAGCACTTGAACCAGCTAATGTCTGAGTCATCATTGCTTTCATATCGCCAACTGCCTTCTTTACTAGTGCTCTCTCAGCATTTCCTTCGTGGTTATGCTCTCCTTTGTTGATTCTTATCAGTTTAACTCCGTCGGCGACAACATTAGCGGTACATTTCATCGAGCGCGACATGCTACAACGCCACACTATTTCACCTTCTTTCTTCAAGCGGTGTTTGCAGTATTCGAATCCGTGCAGAATATACGTTTGCTTACCTCGCTTCGAAACTCCGAATGTCCCTTCTACATCCATGCTTAAACTTCGTCTAATATTAATCACTGAGAAATTTAGATATACTGTGTCCAAGCTGTGTCTATCTCTGCAACTAGTTGTCTTACCCGGATTTCGTGGACTTATATACCAGAGCATCATATGGGGGCACACATTTATTAGTTCGCGCCTTCAATTGTTTGACTTGATAAATTGCTGTTAATTGCAGTTAATGTCTTGTTTCTACCACCCACACGGTTTTATGGACTTCATAATTGAGCATTGTGTTAGTCTACCAACGCTAATTGTCCCTAATTGATTAGCACTAGCTAAGGCGTGAAGAAGGGCATCGATATAGCAAACGGTATATTTGTTTTGGACCTAGGACAAAGTTCGTGTATTTTAGAGATATGAGCAACGAGCCTATGAGCAATAGACCCTATGAGCAATCAGCCGTATGAGCAATAAGCCTATGACCAATCAGCCTATGAGCAATCAGCCTATGAGGAATGGTCCTAGAGCCGTTCAATCTACTGACGGGCGCAATTGATTCGTAGGCCGATTCATATAACCTGACTGCTCTGTTTGCTTACATGCTCTTTGATGTATAGATAGCCAAATCGTCTATGCACGTTGTGTATATAGCCTATACGCTCTATCAGTCGCAATAATTATTTCTGCATAATTTAATTATGGAAAAGCCTACATATTAATATTCGTTCTTAGATTGAACAGGCTGGTTAATTATTTGTTTGAAACATTAGACTCACACAACCTATTTCCTGTCCATGGTGAATAGACTGCTGTCTATGCCTGTGTCACGAAATAGAGTATCCCCCGTATTAATCGTATGCCCTTTGCGAAATAGAGTATCCGGCCGGATGAATCTGAACGGGAGAGACTGTCCCCCCTCGTGCAAAAGTATCCCCCAAGAGTCGTACGAAAGCATCCCCCTTCAGAAAGTATCCCCCTGCAACTTGAATACATTATGGTGTAGTTTTATTATTTCTAACTCTGTCAGTCATGGTAAGAAGTCAGTCTCTGCCTGTCTGTTTGTCTGCCTGTCTCTGTCTCTCTGTTTCCCCTCTTCTATATGTGATAATCGTGTGATGTTAAGCTTCGATTACAGTTAGACCTCTGCCGCTCCTCTTCAAAATTATCAGTCAATACACGTTTTCAAACTCTCTTCATAGCGCAAGACCTTACAAGCCTATACTATAGCCCCAATTCATTTCCATTGCTCTTCTTTTACATTAACAAGTCTTTATTGTAGTCCTAAGTAAAATCAACGATCACTAACTTTATATCAGAATGACTCAATGACACTAACAAGGTTTAAAGCTACACTTTAATGACAGTGACAGGTCTAAATTCTAAAAGTGATAGGCCTACAGCTGAAATGTCCAGTTTTCGTTGCTGTATCAGCTAGTTAGATCAGACCATCAAACAGTAGCGTCTACGTCTACGATCATGTGTTCGTGAACAAAAAAGACAGTTTGAACACCATATGTAGCTGAATTTCACTTCCTTTCAGCTTTTGCATGTTGGAAAGTTCCATTTATCAGTGCCGCATTTTAAACACTCATAAACTTGACACTCTCACGAATTTTTCTAATCGGCTTTAGGAGTTGGTGGTAATATGGCCACTGTTGCTGCATTTAAAATTTCAGACAAATCCTGAAAGTTTTGACCGAGTTATGACACTTCATTGTGTGTTCTACTTTATCGGAGACACAGTGTAGAATAAAATTAAACTAGAAATAAACTAGAATTATAAAATTACATTTAAGAGTAGACTGCGAAATCCCACTGAACTCTGTTATGGCAAGAACACATCAAACAAGTAGACTTATATAAGCCTTATAGGCCACGACCAAAATAGGCCTTCGGCCTACATGAAACAATAGACACACATCTAAGATTAAGTTTATTAAGCAAAACACGAGGAAAACATACAGTTTGCTTTTGTGACCCGACACAAAGCAAGCAGGGTCATGCGAGTGCGCATGCTCACACCTGACATGTCAATCATACAGTTGATTTTTCGTGATATTCTGTCGCTTTATTGTGACTTGCAGGTGCTGATGTTAATGGGAAGACAAGCTCTGGAAGATGCCCGCTCCATATTGCAGCAGTTCTTGGGAATGAAGGTGTACTTGGTGAACTTCTAACAGGAGGTTAGGCATTAAACTTGGTTAATGATTCTGCTGCCTACCTGACCAGTTTTATAGTTCTCATGAAATATTTATTAGTTCTTACCATAGATGTAAAAAAAAACGATAAAAATAAAACAAAAAAAGAGGAAAAAGCTTGCTTTTTTCAAAAAAAAATTAAAAAACGACAAAAACCGGAAACGGAAAATAATTTGCCTTTGTTACATCTGAAACTTCATTTTAAGCTTAAAAACCTTGCTTATGCAATTTTATCTTAATCTGCAAATAACACAACTTTATTATTAGGCCAAAATTATTTGGTATATGTAGCATTAATCTACCACAGTTATTTTTTCTTATAACTTTGGTCTAATAAGAAATTCAGAAAAATTAAAGGTGTTGAAATCTTTTCAAATTTAAATTGTAAGCATAAGTCCACATAAGTTCAGTGATCGACATAACGCAATTAAATCTAATCAGAAGCAAACATCATAGATGTGTAATAAATTATATATTGTACATTTGTACTTAAAATTGTTACCGTATATACTCGACTACAGCACTTAAAGTGTAAAAAAGAAGTGCCTGGACGCTCCTTAACTTTCCAGTATGTGCTGGCGAAATAAGTGGCAGGACGGCATGCAGATTTTAAAATAAGTGCATGGACGCCGTCCATGACCGTCCAGCCACACTTTAAGCCCTGCTCGACTATAAGTCGATTCAAGTATAAGTCGAAGTGTAGTTTTTCAGGAAAAATAGAGTCCAAAATCAACAGCTCGAATATAAGTCAAATGCATAAAAATCATTACAAGTGACATTTGTCAATATTATTTCTAATGATTAAAGAAACTTATAAAATATGCAAATTGTGTAAAATTATGCTTGAAAATCGTTTATAATATAAACAATCAGTATGTGAATACATATAGATGACTTCCGTCCACCTCTTCCGGCTTCTAGCACCGTACATAGATTTGATATTTGAGTAAGTAATTATGGCATCACTTGCAGACGACAATGGGACACCGTTTGTGCTGAAAATATGCCGTGCATGGGATATAACGGACGATTTTAGAATCCTGTGATATAATTTGTATGGTCCAATGATAGGGACCTACAGAGAAGCACTTGGAAAATGCGAATTGCTCAGAGCTTCGTTGTGAAACTCTGATTCTGTGTCCATGCTGTAGTCGGGCGTGCTTCTGAGTAGTAATCTTGAAAGTGCACCATAGCAAGTGCACATACATAAATACTTATTAACATTTGTTTTACATTACTTTTCATTTAACTCAATTCAATTCATTTCCTGAAAAGAGCAAAATACTGCTGGAAAACTGAGTCATTCAAAAGACTACCTTGACACAGTGAGATCGACAACCATCAGCTGAACAGGAAACAGAGCCTCGAGAAATTCTGTTTTATAATTCAAAACTAAGGTATTCATATACTGATTATGAAAGGATGGAGAGCTGATTTCATACAGTGACACTGAAAGAGAGAGAGAGAGAGCTGATTTGGCCCAGAAGGTGTGGAACTCAATGGTAGCTTGTCCAAATGCTTATAATGATAAACCTACAAACATCATATTCAAACACCAAGATGACAAAGAGAAACTCTTGGTCTAAGTCTTTAAGCTAATTGCATCATAA
The DNA here is from genome assembly GCA_949752735.1 of Lumbricus terrestris. NCBI lineage: Eukaryota > Metazoa > Annelida > Clitellata > Crassiclitellata > Lumbricidae > Lumbricus > Lumbricus terrestris. Next base: position 24,309,779 of record OX457039.1, read on the forward strand.
GTAAGAACCTTAGTTGTAAAAACTGTTTTTTTTCGTTTTTTATTTTCTCCCCAAAAACGTCTTTTTTCGTTTTTTATTTTCGCATCGTTTTTATCGGTTTTTATTTTTTATTTAACTTTATTTTTTTATTTACTGTCTGTTATTATTTTCCTTACGGTAATTTTAATTTTTTCCTGTTATTCCATACGTTTTCACCGTAGTCTCAAGGATTCAGCTAACTATAGTGTCATTACGTAATTGTTTAAGTCATCATTTGCCGTGTTTGTCAAATTTGTAAGAGTTACTTTGATATAAAATTCTTGTGCCTATAATTAATATTTATAAGTACCGTATATACTCGACTACAAGTCGAGAAATTTAAGTCTTTTTCAAAATGCCAAAAAGTGTCTTCGACTTGTACTCAAGAGGCAGAACCGACGATCTTTGGAACCGCATATTTAACATTACAAAAATGGACTTACTACATAAATGCTTAGTTGATTTTAGTTGTCTTTGTTGTTACATCGTTTTCCAAGTAAAATTATATTTCAACAAATTACTGACTAAATACAAACCAAAACGAAATTTTCTTCTCTTATAACAATGCTATTATAATACTTGTACAATATTTGATGCAATGAAAGTGAACTCATATGTTGTCGCTTTATTATCGCTCGGCCGAAACAGGGGTTATTTTAGGGAATTTTCTCAACTGCACATAAATGACGTATTTTGAGACTGGACATAAGAAAGGCCTTGACTAGGGATTTGTCCCCCAAAGCTGAATCAGCTTTTGGTGAGCGCTCGTTAATAAGCTGGTGCTTTGCGCTTGGCCTTCGACTGGAGCTTTAGATGTTTGAATATTAAGATTTTCAGACTTTATAAAAATTCATATTAAAGATCAAAATCAGTTGTTATGACAATGTTTGACTCAAAGTTCATCATGGTAAAATCTCCAAATGAATTAACGAATGAAATCAGCTAGACGTTCTTAGACGTTTAGACTTTTCAATATCCTTAATCGACTAGAGATCCCTTAAAGATCCCTTAGGCCTACAGATCCTCTGCTGTTGCTGGAATTGGAAATAGCTCAGAAAGATTGTTAAGGGTAATAAAGTTAAATGGTCCTATGTTCCTGGACACTTCCAAAGTTTCGCTAGTAGGCCTATGTAAGGGTACGTCTAAATGTTGCTTTTCTGTTCTGAAACCATAGTCATTAAGATCAACATGATAATGTTTTGCTAAAGCTAAATTGAGCAAAACGAACGAGCGACCGAAGGACAATAATTTCCAATGCACGAGCACCTAAAGCTGGATAGGGGTTTTGGAAGGTGATGTACCAATCCCATTTTCGAATTTTGTTTAATTTCCACACTGCACTGGTGGTATTCTAAGTTGTGATTTAGGGAGGTTGCCTCTAAAATAGGTCTATGGATTGAGAAACATAAGTTGGAAAATCTAGTGACCAAATTCTTATGTGTGCTGACAGAGTGAAGGTTTTCAAACCTATAAGCCTCACATCCTCTTTCCTCCCTCCCTCCCTCCCTCCCTCCTTCCCTCCCTCCCTCCCTCCCCCACTTCATCCTCTTGCTCTGACTCAACTCTACCACTTCTCATCATAAAACGAACAACCCAACCGGTACTTTAATTCCGACATTTTAGAAAATTGTAGCATATTTTGAAAATGCAATCTCTTTCGGTCGTTCCGCTTCTCAGCCTGATATTTTTTGTTGACATCTAAGCGCTTCTCAGCTTTGTACCTTTGCTCGAAAATTGCTCTGATTCCAGCAATTTTTACATTTTTGTCACCTGTGTGCTTTATTCACATCTCATATCTAAGCATTTCTGCATCTCAAACGTTCGTTCTCTGACGAAGCATAATTCATTTCCACTATCTCTGTCGCATAAAGTTGAACCATTGCGCGAAAATTATAATGTTTGCATGTATACCCTATGTAAGAAAGTGAAAAATATTGTTTAATTCTGTGATTTTGGGCTTAGACATGTAAGCCGGTGGAAAAGCCCACCTCACTGAGAAAAGAAGGTTGAGTTCTGTTGAAATATTGAGATTATTCACCGTAGAAGTTGAAACATTTACGTCTTAGCGAAAAGACTGGTGAGCTAATGCTCTTAGTATTGTTAGACAGGGGAAGTTGGACCTTTGCTAACCACAATGTTTGGCGTGGATGAGGAGGAGATAAAGGAGAAGGAGGCGAAGGTGGAGAAAGAGAGGAAGAGGATGAGAGGTGAAGGATGAGAAGTTGAAGGAGGTGGAGGAGATGGTGGAGGTGCAGGAAAGGAGGAGAAGGTGAAGAAGAAGGAGGCTGAGTCGTGGAAGCGGCGGGGAGGAGGAGGCGAAAGAGGAGGATGAGGGGAGGAGGGGAGGTGGAGGATGAGAAGCTGAAGGAAGCGGAGGAGATGGTGAAGAGGAAAAGGAGGTGCGGAGGATGAGGGAGAAGGAGGTTGAGGAGGCGGAGGAGAAGGTGGATGTGTAGGAGAATGAGGAGAAGGCGAAGGAGGAGAAGGGGAGAAGGAGGAGGAGGATGAGAGGTGAAGGATGAGAAGTTCAAGGAGGTGTAGGAGATGGTGGAGGTGTAGGAAAGGAGGAGAAGGTGGAGGAGAAGGAGGCTTAGGCTGAGGGGTGGAAGCGGTGGGGAGGAGGAGGCGAAGGAGGTGGAGGATGAAAAGGAGGAGAGGTGGAGGATGAGAAGCTGAAGGAAGCGGAGGAGATGGTGGAGAGAAGAAGGAGGTGCGGAGGATGTGGAGAAGGAGAAGAAGGTTGAGGAGGCGGAGAAGAAAGAAGAGGAGTAGGTGAAGGAGGAGAAGGTGGGGGAGAAGAAAGCTGAGGCTGAGTGGTGGAATCGGTGGGGAGGAGGAGAAGGAGGCTGCGTGGAGGAGTTGGAGGCATAAAAGAGGAGGAGGAGGGGAGAAGGTTGACGAGAAGGAGGAAGAGGAGAAGATGTATGAGACGGCGGAGAAAGTGGTGGAGGACGCATGGAAGAGGATAAGGAGGAGGAGAGGAGGGGAGGAAGCTGAGGTATCGGAGAGGTTGTGGGGAGGATGACAAGAAATGTTGCATGTGGCCATTTGGGTCGTGCCGTGTTGTATGTTTCTGTTATATTTGTAGTTAGCAGCTCAAGAAATGATGAAAATGGCGAATACTTGCTATATTTTGGGGTAACTTAAAGATAGAAATGCATGATTTATGGATATTTTTGAATAAAATGGCGATTTCTTGATATATTTTTGAATAATTTAAAGTTAGAAATGTCCGATTTATGGTTATTTTTTTAATAAACTGGTGAAATTTGGCCATATTTGTGATTAATTTAATGGTATAAATGGCCGATTTATGGACGTTTTCTAATAAATTGGCTAAAAAAATTATATTTGTGGGTCATTTAAAGATAAAGCTGGCAGATTTATGGTTATTTTCCAATAAAATGGTGAATATGTTTTAATGTTTTTGGATAATTTAAAGATATAAATGGTTTATTTATGAGTTTTTCAAATAAATGGGAATTGATTGCCATATTTTAAATAATTTAAATATAAAGATGTTTATGGGTATTTTAGATAAAATTGACGAATAATGGTTACATTATAGGATAATATAAAGATACAAATCATCAATTTGTGGATATTTTCGAATAAAATGGGGAGTAATTGCCATATTTTGGTATTATACATAGGCCATCTCGCGGTCTGACTGGTCCGTCGTTAGAGTTTCACACTTCCTGTCTGGACAGTTCTTAGGTATATAATGCAAAGATGTATGCGGAGAGATGGAATGAAGGGAATGATGGTGATGCGGAGTGCTGTAGAGAGAGCACGCGATGGAAGGAAGGCGGGTGGGTGGGTGGTGTGGAAGGCTGGTGTGTGGGTAAATCGTGGTTTTAGCGCCATCTGGTGGTCAATACGTGGACTGCCCAATGTTACGCCCGGTACGTTGGGAAACTGGCGTAAGCACTTCCGGGTGTTCCAGGGACTTAGCTACATTTCTCACTATGCCCAAAATTTCATGGTTATCGCTAGTGTTACAAAGCACAGATGCTAAGCAGATTTGGATTCCAGAGTGCGATTGCTACACAGAGTAGGTTTGAGCTGCAATGTCACACTTCCTATCTAGGAATAGGTGGCAAAGTTGCTACGCAAATCAGGGTTATGGTGTTTGGTTGTTGCGCAAATTAGGTTTGAGCTGCAATGCCACAATTCCTATCTAGGGTTATAGAGACGTTAAGCAGAGTAGGGCTGCAGTCCTTTCGTCGGCAGGGAGCCAGAGCAGTGAGTCTGCGCAGGGGAGCCAGTGCAGATATCCTCTGCTGAAGTAGGTAGGCAGTCTCGATGTTGTTGATGAGTTATGGCGGCGCTGCGTCACTTCCGGCGGCCCCTGTGAGGCAGGCTGGGAACTCCCAATGTCAGGGAACCAGAGTATAAGCTATGTAGAGCAGGGAACCAGCGTACTGCGCCAGAACTCTTAGTCACCTAACTACTTATAGGTGTCAGGCGTGCACACGAAGACAGAAGGCTACTATTCAGCACGTTGTGTAACTTGGTGATTCATTGTAATATAATAGGCATATATAATACAGTACTATTTTGAAGTTGTATTTGTAATGAGCGTAGATTTCGGTGGGCATAAATTTCGTCTGAATACATTAATCTCATGGTTAAAGGAACTTATAACTGCATTTTTGCTTAATTGTCTAATTTCTAGAACGCCAAAGCTTTACACTAAATGACAAAATCACTGTTAGATACTTTGGTACACTGATTCAGTGAAAAAATAAAGAACATTATCATTTTTTTATTTGCGCAAAATTCGCGCAAATTTATCATTTTTGGTGCACAGTTTTTTTCAAATTTTGTGCGTAAATTTCTGGGGTGCTTAATGATATCCCTTCTATTGTGTCTATGTGTCTGTTTCTTCCTCTGTGTTAACTAAATTTGGACGAGTGTCAAAGTGCACCTGACTGACATCTCCAGGTGTCCAAGTTCCATTATGTTGTACACAACAATGGTTCTAGGACTACTAATCACAGGTCAACTGATCTAGGGACTACTGATCAAAGGACTGCTGATCAAGGGACTACTGATCAGAGGCAACTGATCAAAGTACTATTGATCACAGTCTGAGTTGTCTAAGAACGAACACAATCAATGAAATCAAAGAACAATTTAATATAACGAAACTCAATACCGGAATTGGTTTACTCAGTGTTAATACTATCGAAAATTAGTTATTAGCAAACGATTTCAGTAAAATTACTAAATTTACGACTGGTAGAACACAAAGTAACATACATCGAAGTCCATTGTATAACTCGAAAAACTTGGTTATTGTCTTGCCGAGTGTTATAACATACGGTCGTATTTAACAAGCAATATAATAGTTATTTAAGCCCATTATCAACTTTGAAACCTTACTGTCCGACATAATTATTAACGACTGGTAGAAAAAAAGTAACATACATCGAAGTCCATTGTATAACTCGAAAAACTTGATTATGAAATGAAATGCAAAACTCTCCAAATATTTATGGGACTTTTTGTTGGGCCGTGGGGAGTTTAAATAAACATTCCTTGGCAAACAAATCGGACCCCAACAAGTCGTTTGATGATTCATTCTATGTTCGATGTGCGATGTGCATTGTATAATTTGTGATCAATAGTACCTTGATGAGTTGCCTCTGATCAGTAGTCCTTTGATCAGTAGTCCCTAGATCAGTTGACCTGTGATCAGTAGTCCGCATACCCACAACAATATCTCCTCCTTTAAAGGTCCGAAGTGACTCTGTCATGGGACATTTTCTGTTTTTGCTGTGGTCATACCAATTCATTTTAGGCATTCATGACTTTTGTCTGTAGAGTTTGGTTGAATGTTGAGAGTTCTTAAGGATCAACTCATCAAGATTAGAGATTTTGAAGGGGCGCTATATAAATTTATGTGATTGAATTTATGTGATTGATCAACAATTGGGCAGGACTAACTTCTAGACTTGTCGAAGGAACTTCACAGTGCTGTAGCAATGCAATGTATGAATCTGTGTCTCTGTCGTGTGCTTTGTGGAGCAGTTGTTTAACTGTCTGAATCATGCATTCTGCTTGACCATTTGATTTAGGGTATCTTTGGCTGGGGTTGTAATTTTGAAACCCATTGTCCTGTGCACACAATTGAAACTGTATACTGGAGAATGGCACCCTATTATCTGCCATTATTTCTTCAGGTATTCCATGCCTTGCAAATATTACTTTCAGTGGTTATCTTCCAATAACGCAGTTTTCTGATATTTATAAAAATATTCCACTACTAAAAGATCATTTTTATCCACAGATTGAAATATGTTAGCTCCAACTTTGGCCAAGGTCTCTGAGGAACTTCATGTGGCATCATTGTCTCAGAGAGTTGCTTTCTTCTGTATGCATCACACACTGAAATCTACCATTTCTTCAATTTCATGAGATAGACCAGCCCAATGCAGACAGGAGCATGCTATGGCCTTTTTTCTATACCAAAATGAGGCAATTTGGAATCTATGGTAACAAGTACGCATACAAACAATGATGTACTCTATAGTACATTGTGCATAGATATTCTTTTAAATGTATAGCCATAGAGTAGATCTACATTATGCCTAATAGGTAGGTATTCGTACAATGAAGTGCATGCTATTGCCAGTTTGTGTGTACTATTCATGAACATGGATCTTTTGCAGACATTGTCTTAAAACTAGGCGATTAACAGTTCAACATTGATGTATTGAGTGCTCAGATGGCAAGCATTCCAGTTGTAGCAGACAATTACAACAAAGACAAAAAGCTTAAAACAGTTTTAGAAGTATACTGAAACTACCGTAGTCGAATATTTTAAGGCAGGTTTGAAGAGATTTGGCGCATGCATGCATGAAATCACTCGCTATCAAAATCTCAACTACAAGCACCAAATGCAAGCGATCACTTTCTGGCATTGATTTCAATTGAGAATTTATATAGCGCTTGTTCTAGAAACCTCTTTGTGCTGGCCTGTTTAATGTTAAGTGTCATTACAAATGATAATATTACATAAGTTTGCAAGCATTGCACAGTAGGTTAGAAGAGTCATCGTTGGCAGGCACACACACACACACACACACACACACACACACACACACGTGTGCACACAGGTGCAGCCAGCCAACGGATTCCATCATCAGCTGACAGATGGCATAGTCTCTGAATGAAACAGATCAAATCATGCCTGTGATCCATGATGTTGCCCTATTTTTAGCAATCGTGGCATACTATTTCTTGCCCCATCTGTTACTAGCCTGTTAGCAATCTTTACCCAGAAAAATATTGTTTCTCCATTAGCTTGAGAAGTGAGACCTTCAATATCTTCTACAAGTGGGACAATATTGCTGTTGTAGCGTGTTGTCGTAGGGGTTGATTCTCGCCTGCTCTTCCAGACACGTTGCTTAACAAACCGTTCTTTATTATTAATCAGAATTGCAACAAAAATAATAATATAGTCACAAAGACAGTTCCTTTCCTGTCAAGCACTACACAGCAACTGCATTCGTCTAGACTAGTGTCCACAAAAGAAGGTATTCCTCGTGCAAACCAGATTGAACCAGTTTAGCCCTAACTATTCAAACAGGATAGCAGCCTTCTCAACTCTACTATAAGTCCAGTACGAATAACATTACTACTCTAGCGACGATTGTTCAACTAACGATATCGATCTAGCGAGTAACAGTGACTATAGGCAAATTAATTACCCGTCTAGCTCTAGGAGATTTAGCCTAGATGTCACACTGTATACAGATTTGCCATCTTTCCCTCCAAAATAGCCTCTGTGCAATAATTATTAATACAATAACCAAGCAATTTGAACCTTGAATCTAATTTGTAGGCCCTATCATTTCCTGAAAAGGTTTATCGACCATGGTTGCTGCAGTGGATGGCGTGAATCCGCTAACATATTTACAATAGCCTACTACATTCCCCTTAGTGGTATTCCACTGAATTAGTCAACCACGTTACATTGATTTCCATTTATTAAGGCCTACGCCTTTCTGCAGCTCATGCTTTATCTGTGATGAAGTGGCTGACATGGATCAGTCGTATGAAAGTTTCGCACCAGCCCTGGTTTTGCCTAGTCCTTTTTCTTAGCATATATTTCTTAGTCTTCTGTGTGCGCTTATTCACTCTAGAGGCAAAATGTTTAAATTTTATCATCGAGTGCAGTTCCGCACTCATCCGTTTTAAAGTAGGCCTACGAAGCCCTGCATGGATAGACCTAGGCCTACTTATTTGTCTGTTTCTTTGCAGTAGGCCTACCGGTACTTAGACAGTAAAATACACGATTTTCGTCATTTGGCCAAGTGATTTTCACATAACCATGCAGTCATATCGAGAAGTTAAAATTATAAACTTACAGGAAAAGTCCACATGCACAATCATCATCATCATCATCAGCAACCGTGGGCTCAGCGCCCGTAGGTGTCCGATGCCTTCTTCACCAGGTCCTTCCACTTTCTCCTATCCAGCGCCGTTCCGCTCAGCTCCTGAAGCGAGGCCTTGCCCCAATCGGATACGTCGTCGAGCCATTCCCTATGAGGCCTTCCTCTCTTGTTTGTCCCATCCATTCGTCCGAACATCAGTGCTTTGATCTTCATGCTGTTATCCATTCTGCAGATGTGCCCGAACAATCCTAGTTTCCTTCTGATCAGTTTCTGCATGATGTTTTGTTTTAACTGCACTCGCTTGTATAGTTCTGTGTTGTTTACCTTCTGCATCCACCCTATTCTTAGTATTTTCCTGTAGCACTTTCTTTCGAAGGCCATAAGTCTTTGTTCAATGTGCTTCGTTACCACCCAGGCCTCGCACCCGTATAACAGAGTGTAACATAACATGCACAATGATCATAATAAATTGCACATGGAAGCACATGTTAGGCCAAATGAATAGAACATTTTAGATTCAGAAAGCATGTGTGTCTTTTAGATCTAACCAGAAGTGCATAAAAAACCTGTCAACTAAAATTTCAATTTTTTAAATTTCACTTTGAGAACTTATTTTCATTTTTATTCTAATTTTTCATTCAGTTTGCTTAATTTCCATTCTATTTCAGTTTTCGTTCTTAAAATAATTTCAGTTACAGTTATACTTAACGGAAATTGTTATTTTCAGTTATAATTTCACTTATTGTTAATGAAAATATCACTGCTATGAACTAGGAGAAGGTAGTTGAAAACTTTAGCAAAGCTGAAGAAGACTGCAAATGCACTGTATAAAAGAGTAGGCAAATGCTTGAACTTAAGCTCAAACTGACTACGACTACCTAGTAGTCTTATAGTTTACTACCTAATTAATATGCTGGTAACCAGACTTTACCAGACATTTAAATGTGTTTCTTTCAACAGGTGTGTGCTAAAACGCACCTACATGTATCTGAAGCTTGAAAAGTTTTTTTAATGGCAATGGTGGATGGGTGTGGAAAGAAAGAAAGAAATAAAGGGAATACGAAGGGCCAAGAGGGAATGGAAAGGAAGGGAAGAGGAAGAAGGGGATGATATGGGAGGGGTGGAAGGGAGGAACAGGAAGGGGAAGGAGGATGGAGAAAATGAGAGGAAGGGAGAGAGAAAGGAGAAGGCTTACGGCTGTGGCCCCGCAGCATGAAATCCTGGTGCTACCACTGTTTGTTTGTATTACAGTTCTCAAGTGATCCAAACAATGTTTAGAACCATGTCAATCGGTTCCATGACATGAACAAATGGTTCAAGAGAAATTGTTCACTGATGTCCATGACAAAAGGTTCATGACAAAAGGTTCATGTCAAAGGGTTTGTTAAATCAGCATGAAATATAAAAAATCCAGGTTGCTTGATAATGCATAGGCTAAATAAGAAGTTAAAGCTGGCATTGGCAGTCTTTGGTAACCAGAGTGTTGGAAAGCATGATAATCACAGCACAATAGAATTTGGACAAGAATCAAATACATCGCAATAGAGGTTGATGACAATTAGACATGCTGCAAAAGAAGTTGGAAGAGAATCAATTATGGTGCAACAAAAGTTGGATAATATTCAGTTGGTGCAATGGAATTTGCATGAAGATTAATAATGGTGAACCTTTTGTCATGAGCCTTTTGTCTTGAAGCTTTTTGTCAGTGAACCATTTGAAACCAGCGCCGGTGAATAAGCTGGTCTCCCTGACGTGGCTTTTGTGGGCGCTGAGAAATTCTTGAAGATTTACATTACATTACCATGTCAACCAAGGGAAGAGAAATACATTTACAAGCAAGCATGATATTTTCAGCCCTAAAGTTTCTGATGTTAAACTAAGTATTTGCGGCTGACATCCTTATTGTTATTGCTTGTGATTTCATTCATAATTTGTGGACTTGGTTTTCGGTGACTTTGCTGCTTACTGTTCTTCCTTGACTTTGTTGCAATTGAGGTGCGGACATGAAATTAAAAGACAAGGATGGAAACACTGCACTTGACCTTGCTAAACTGAATGGTCACAAGAACTGCCATCGTCAACTGATCCGATTTGAATGGATGAAACGTTCAAAGAACAGTCGTCCTCCCACTGATCATCCTCTCTTTGCTCACCAGTACTTTGACTCTTCACTGAAAACTTACTTGCACGGAGATCGAGCTCAGATGTATTGCCAACAGATCCTTCCACCTGGAGAATTTGAGGGAACAGGACTTGGAGCACCTCGGAGGAAGGAAATACCACCTGGTTCTAAGAAGTTGTATCGCACATCACCTGATGCATCAGAGCTTTGTACAATGGAAACAGGATACAATATTCTAGGTGAGAAAATGATTTCATTTACAGCATCTTCAGCAAATGTGCTGCACTTGTCAGCTTATACTTCATTTCAGATGATTATTTATTGAAATGCAGAATTTGCTCAGTAATTTTAACATGTTGGGAGTTCACTGTTGCTGAATTAATATACCAGACTTAGTCTTCATTTCTTCTAAATTTTGTGTATGTGATGTTAGGCTGTGCAAAATGTGTGGATGTTGTCTTGACCTAAAACCTACATGAAGAAGGATGACTTTCTTCTGTCCAGTCTAAAGGATGTATGCAACATGCACTGTCTGCAGTTTGGTAATCCTCAATCCTCATCTTAGTGGGTCTTTGAAGAAATGTGGGTCTCTGAGAATTTTTTGTGAGTAATTGCATATGATTTCCTATTGTAGAGAACGTAAAAAACGTAATGCAAACAGTTGAGTTCAATTTTTTCATTTAACCATTTATATTTTCACTTCCATATTTCAAATCTGTTTGTATCAGGTAAATTGGAATCAGTTGAAATGCAGATATTTCCAACAAGGAAAAGTGACATGGGAAAACTAGCAATTTCATCATATACTAAAAATATGATCATTGGGTAAGTTTTTACCATCCTTGTATCATGTTGTTCTTTACTTTAGTTTCTTTTGTGGGATAAACAGGAATGTGAATCTTTTGCTTTGTTGTTTAAGGTAGTGTTATCTGCAGGGCTGTAGTTTCTTTTTAGTCATTCACTCCAAATTTCATGAAATTTGGAGTGAATGACTAAAAAAAGGGTCATCAGTTATTTTAGACGGGTAAATTGTTGACATTTTCGAAAGATTTGGGCCAGATAAGTGAGATGACTAAAAAAAGGTCATCAGAAATTTTGGACCAAAAAAGTCGGTTTTTCTCCCGGTCAGCGTGCGCTCACCTCAGAATTTACCAGTCATCATCATCATTCACCATGAGCCGTATGCTCGTAGGTGTCCAACGTCAACTTCGTCTTCTTCTTCCAATCGCCTCTGTCCTGGGCCAGGTGGAACAGCTTTTATAGTGAGTCATTACACCAGTCCTCTACGTCCTCCTTCCATTCCCAATGCGGTCTGCCTCTCCTATTAGTTCCGTCCATTATTCCGAAAACAAGAGTCTTAAGTTTTCTGTCGTCCGTCATTCTGGCGATATGGCCGAACAGCCCTAATTTGCGTCTCATGGCTTTTTGTAAGATCGTTTCTGACCTGTCCACTCACTGAAATATCTCTTCGTTGGTTATTTTCTGCGTCCATTTTATTCTCAGGATCTTTCTGTAGCATTTGTTCTCAAATGCCAGGATCCTTCTTTTTATCGATGCGGTGTACACCCGTGCCTCGCAGCCATGAAGCGCTGTGCTGAAGATCGTGGTATTGAGGACCTTCATCTTTGTTGTCATCTTGATGGTTCTGCTCCTCCATATTTTGTCCAGTGATTTGAGGGCTGTGTATGCTCTTGCTAGGCGGGTCCTGACTTCTGTTTCGCCATCCAAATCGAATGTGAAGTTGCTGCCTAGGTAGGTGAAGCTTCCAACGTTTTCTATTTCGACGTCTTCTACTTTAACAATAGGTATTAGGTTCGCTGGTCTTTAGTCCGAATATCATGGTTTTCGTTTTCTTAATATTGATGGAAAGTCCAAATTATTTTGCTTCTTCGTTTAGTAGTTCTAGTGAGTACTTCAGTTCTGTTTTGTCTTCCTCTATGAGGTCCACATCATCTGCAAACCTTAAGTTGTTAATTCGGGTGCCGTGCACTGCTATTACCAGTACAGTCCTGGTTATCTGTGTTTTTATTGAATGTTATGAAGAAGTTTAACAGCGTGGCTTCACTAAAGCAGAAGATCATCGAAGGATTAAGCTGTTCCAGAGGAAAATGCAGACAATAGGACACCTGTCGTCAGTAACCAAAGGAATCGAGAAGATGATTGGCAAGACAGAGAGGAAACTTTTGCAGGAATGAGAGCCATGTACTCTGGGGTTTATTTCCAGAGAAGTGTAAAAACATTTTAATATAATCACTCTAGGTCACATAATTTTAAGCTCTCAAACAAAGACGATTAAGAACTATATATATATATATATTATATGTAGCGAGATTTTTATGCTGAAAATAGCAAACAAACCTTTTTCTCATTAGAACAATATTAGTAACAATCTTATTTTTCATGTAATCTGTAGCTGGATGCGGCGTGATATCTAGAATTTTCAATAAGCGAGGATATCACTAGGCATATGGAATGGACTTCCACCATAGGTTCGCTTAGTCTTTGCGTTTCTCTCTGGTAGTTTTCTAAGGAAGGAAAGTGACAAGGCAAGGCTGTATTTCAACATCAAAAAGACTAAGATCATGATGAGGGAAGAATGGAATACGTTTGAGGTGGATGGAGAGGGTATAGAAGTCGTGTCAAGTTGCTCGTTTTTTGGTTCTTTAATAGAAAGGGAGGGCAGATGTGAAGGGGAGGTGAGGAAAAGAATTGCACTTGGTAAATCCGCAATGCAATGAATGGGAAATATATAGAAGGAAAGACATGTGAGCATGAAAACAAAGTAAAATCTAGTCAAAACAATGATATTCTCCATAGTACTATACAGCAGCGAAACATGGACAAGGACGAAAAACCTGGAGGACAAAATCGCAGCATGTGAAATGTGGATATGGAGGGACAAGAGAACAAGCGAATCAGTTTTACAGGAGTTGGGAGACCTAAGAGGGGACATCTCTCTCTCTCTCTCATTTCCTTTCATTCCTTTCGGAACATCGGGCGACAAGATTTCTCCATTCTGCACGGTCGGCTGCGACATCTGCTGCCTCGCTCCAGTCGATACCCATCTCCATCAGATCCTCCTTGAACGTGCCTCTCCAGGTCTTTCTCGGGTGTCCTCTGCTCCTCTTTCCTCCTTCTGGTCTCCATGTCATCGCCTCGCTCGCCAGCCTTCGCGTCGGCATTCGAAGTATGTGTCCGGCCATTCTCCTCCGTCTAATTTCTACAATCGTTTCCATCTCCATTGCTCCAGCCATTCTGAGGACTTCCTCGTTTCTGACGCGGTTCCTCCAAGTTACACCCAGAATGGTTCTTAGACATCTCCTGTGGAAAACATTCAGCCTCTGCGAGATCTTTTTCGTACGCTTCCATGTTTCACAAGCGTAAATTGCCGTTGGGACCACAATTGCGTTGTACAGTTGCATCTTGGTGTTTCTGCTGATTGTTTTGGATTTCCATATTGAGCCCATCTTCTGGAAGACTGACGCAGCCTTTCCGATTCTGCTCCTTGTCTCTATATCTATATCGCCGTCTTTGGAGGTGTAGAGCTTCCCAGATATTGAAAGTTGTCTACGTATTCTATGGGGTACTGGTTAATCATGATTGGTGGATAATTTTTCCGACCTATCACCATTGCTTTCGTTTTTCCTGAGTTAATATATAGTCCAACTTTTTCTCCCATCTCCTGTAAACTGCACGACATTTTTTGCAGGTCATCAAATGTTTTGCTCAGGAGTGCTACATCATCTGCAAAGTCCAGATCTGTTAGTCTTCTCGTTCCCCATTCTATTCCGGAGCTCGGGCTGTTGGTTGCCTTCTTCATGATGAAATCCATTACCATTATAAAAAGGAAGGCGGACAGTACACAACCTTGCCTCACGCCCGTCGTGATGTTGAACATGCGTGTGTTTCTATTCCCAACTCGAATGCAGCATGCAGAGTCTCGGTAGAGAGCTTTGAAGATATTGATGTATTTGTCTGGGATTCCGTATAGCTTCGCTATCTTCCATAGTGAATCCCTATGGATGCTGTCGAAAGCTTTTCTAAAGTCGATGTAGTTGACCAAGAGCTCAGCGTTGAACTCGAGACTCTGTTCAATGATGTTACGCAGGGTAAAGATTTGCTCGTTACATGATCTACCTTCCCTAAATCCTGCTTGTTCGTCCCTGAGTATTTTGTCAACTTCTGATCGAAGACGATTGAGCAACACCCTGCAGAACACCTTCCCTGGTACTGATAGTAGTGTTATTCCTCGCCAGTTGTTGCAGTCACTCAGTGCACCCTTTTTTGGTAGCTTGATGATGACTCCCTGTCTCCAGTCCTTCGGCACATCTTCTTGTAGCCACATCATGTTAAGCAGATGTGTGAGCTCCTCTTCCATTACCGCTCCTCCCTCTTTTAGCATTTCGGCTGATATTCCATCCAAACCCGCCGCTTTGTTGTTTTTCATCGCTTTCGTTGCTTTTCTGACCTCCTCCTTGCTTATCTTCTCCATCGAGATGTAGTCTTGGCATGCCTGTTCCTCATTTTCATAGTTGTATACTGTGCTGGGTGCTGGCTGGTTCAGGACCTCGCTGAAATGCTCGATCCATCTTTCGGACTGGTCTTCCTCCGTCATCAGGTTCTCGCCCGTTTTGCTTTTTATTGGCGCTGTAGCTCCACTGCAGGTGTTGCTGAGTTCGCGAGTAATCCTGTGCAGAGCCCTCGTATCATTCCTGTCTGCTGCCTCTTGTGCCTCTCTTCCTTTCTCCTCGTGCCAGTGTTTCTTATCTCTTCTACAACTTTTTTTCACCTCCAGATCTATGCACCTGTATTCCTCACTCTTTTCCTTCCAAGTTGTTGGGTCCGACTGTTTGTCTCGCTCGACCTTCATTTCTCTCCTTCTGTCTATCAGCTCCCATGTTGTGTCCTTGATCCATCGTTCCCTTTTTCCTCCTCGTCTTCTTCCTACAACCTTTTCAGCACTCTTTGTGACCGCCTGTGTGAACATCTCCCACTGTTCTTCTCTATCTTCGCTGTGTTGTAAAGCTTCAAATCTATTCTTAATCTCTACTTGGAATTCCTGTGCTATGGCTATGTCTTTGAGTTTTTCAGTTGCGAATGGTCTTGACGATCCTCCTTTGCTCGATTTTTTAAACTTAATTTTGATTTTCCCGATAACGAGATTATGATCAGATCCTATGTCCGCTCCTCTGTATGCTCTGACGTCTTGGAGTGCCGAGCGCCATCTTCCACTGATGCATATGTAGTCGATCTCATTTCTTGTACCTCCTCCCGGCGAGGTCCAAGTTGCCTTGTGTATTCCCTTGTGGCAGAAGAAGGTGTTTCCTATGGCCAGTCCACCTGCGCCTGCCGCTGTTAGGAATCGCTCTTCATTGTCATTAGTTGTCTCCGCTGTGCCATATGGACCCACGATTCCCGGCATTCCTCTCCTGTCATCGTCCAGTTTGGCATTAAAGTCACCCATCACGATCTTGACATCATAACTCGGAATCTCGTCGATCACACTCCCTAGCTGATTGTAAAACTCATCTTTCTCCTCTTCCTCCGCGTCCTCCGTTGGTGCATATAGCTGTACGACAGTGACCTTAGCGTGTTTTGTATGGAATCTTGCTGTGATTATGCGCTCATTTATTGGGTTCCACCCGATAAGTGCTTGGGTTGCCTGCTTCCCGAGTACAAAGCCCACCCCTCGCACATGATGATTTTCGTTTCCAACATACAGCACTGTTGTGTCTCCCTTCTTGAAGCTCCCATTTCCCGTCCATCTCATTTCACTTATGCCCAATATATCCAGATGGTATCGCTCCATTTCTCGAATCACCTGGTCCATCTTTCCACACTGGTAGAGTGTTCGGACGTTCCAGGTTCCGATTCTGGTTGTTGTTTTGGCGTTGAAGATCTGACTTGTCAGGATCCGGGGCTCCTTTCGGCTTTCCCCCGACTCCTTCATATGCCCGTCCAGCAGTGTGTCTTCGCTTCTTCGCCTTTGTGTACCGGATTGGCAGCCTCTTGTCGTTTCTGTAGCGGTAGTTGGATTTTACAGGGATGGGGTTGCTAACCCCCATGCCCCAACCCTCCTCCTTTTTCAACCGGGCTTGGGACCGGCTTTGGCGGAGAGGGGACATACCATTGAACCAAAGAACCACAAGACAGAAACTGACGTATTTTGGTCACGTGATGCGTGAGGATGGATTGGAGAAGGCGATGATACTGGCGCGTGGAGAGGTGACGAGCAGAAGAGGATGACTGAGGACTAGGTGAATGTAGGAGGTGCACAGGAGAACAGCGATGAATCTGGCACTGTAGCTGAGAGACGCGGCAATGGATAGGATAAAATGGAGAGGACGGTCATGGTGGTCGCTAGGGTTCCAAGAACCGAGAGCACAGGTGATAAGGTGACTGGTAGTTTTGCCTCATCTTTCTCTCATCTCAAATTCTGTCTCCTCTCTCAAGGTCAGTTGTACTGGGAGCACTTCTGAAAGGCTTTTGCTGAGAGAATGCTTTATAAATGGTCATATGCAATACAATACAAACAATACAATAGTGTTAGATGTCCATTTTTATTGCATTGCACTTCACGTAATTGGCATTTTGACTTAAATGTGATGTTTGTACCATTTTCTGAAGTCATGAGTTGAGGATGACTGTGACCACAGTTATGTGCAGCGATCCCTCTAAGGTTTGCCGGTGGCTGTGCAAAATTGGAAACTATTGTGCAACAATTTACAGTTTCAATTTTGTGTGTGCAAATTTTTGCGGCAAAAAAATAGCAATCAAACACAAATTCAAGACTGAAGAATAATTATCAAGAAACTGTGCTGTAAATGTGCGTGTTCGGGTACATGCGTGTCTGTGTGTGTTGCATTTATGTATTTCTAGTCCTCAGGCCTATCAGCCGTTGAAATAATTCGTGGTCTGCTGCAGATCTCTTGTGCAGAGAGAACAAACTTCATCCAAATTGACTGTAGGACTATACCCTGATCATTGGCGCTCGGAGATAGTTTTGCAGGATGGCATAAACACAATAAGCACAGTCTAATTTTTAGCAAAAGCTTGAAAATTGCCGAGAGGTTAATTAAGAACATGGGGATTTTTCGTAGTGGTTTCAAATGTAAATTTCTCCATTTGTGTATCATTAGTAGGCCTACCTTTGTTGCCTTTGTGCGGAGAAATGTGTTAAAAAACCAAATTGTATACCTTATTCGTCGCAGTCATCGACTGTAGGCTAGTCGTTAAAAATAGGTGTAAATTTTCCAGTGGGGCAAGTGTTCCTTTTACCTCTGTGTGCGAACACCCACGACCTTGATGTTAAATAAAGTTTGTCCCGGATGAGATTGTCTACAGGCTTTGCCTCTAAACGATTTCTGATTTTTGCTTTAATCTAATTCATAAGACTAGAACATCTCTGACAATATTTCTGCACTGCTCTGCAGCCATTAGGCTGCCCACTAAATTTTAAGTAGATCTTCTTCGTCAACCGTTTATCATTTTCGGCTTTCTTAAAAACCGCGTTTGATCATTTTGCTGGCACTAAGAACTCGTTTCCAGCTAGAAAATTTTTGTAAATGTAGATTATTTCACAATCTTGATTGGCTGATTGTGATGTTTTTTCACGAGTTCTTTTTCCAACAAACAAAAGACATATTTCCCCTCACGAAGCCTACGTCAATGAAAATCTAACAATGTCAGCTAATGAAAATTCTACATGCGCCATTGTCGAGATGAATAGGCCCTACCAACCTCTGTTCTCTCTGTCAGCTGAACCTAGAAACCTCCTCAATCCGACAAGAGCTAAACGTTAACTGGCACGCTACTTGATTTCTTCCTGGCCTGTCCCATGGGCCACATCCCCACTCTTTCGGTGGACCACCAGTGATCTGCCACGCAGTTAGCCTACATGTGGCGAACGCGCATCTATAATCGCCTATTATCCTGTGAAAATGGCTAAATCAACCAGCCACTAGGTCTAATTACAGGCTTTTAAAGCCGTTATTTGTTGCATTGATCGACTTTGGCACTTTGCGAGTCACCATGAACAGAATTGGAAATGGCGGTCAATGAGGAAGCTAGATCACATGCGCGAACAGGCAATGCAATGTGATTGTGGACGAAGATACTTTAAATTACAGCAATATCACTATTGTCTTGCAGTCCGAATGCAGATTTTCTAAAAAAAAATTGCTACAAGAACAAAATAAAAATAATATGTAACTGAAACTGAGTTTTTGCGTGGCAGATAAGATCTTTTGCACGGCAGGAGTTTTCCATCTGCGCAATCGCGCAGCTTAGAGGGATTGTTGGTTATGTGTCACTTGATATAGGTGTTTGAGTTGTCATTGAGTTGTTGGGGGGCCCGGTAGCGCAATGGATAACACACTGGCATAGAGTGCGAGAGGTAGCGAGTTCGAGCCCCCGTTGGGCGGATTTGCTTTGCAGGCTGCCATTAGCGCCATGTATTGCAGGCTGTCTGCTCAGTTAGTATAGTTAAGATTTGTGTATTCTGTTATCTCCATTCTTGTGAATTGTTTAAACACTGTAACCGGTTGCGGTCTGTCAACCGGATTGTTGAATAAAGAGAATATTATATGGGGTTTACTCAAGAGCTCTTAATGTTCGAACCACTTCTGTGTCTGAGTCTAGGTTATGGGGTTTATTCTTAAATATTATTTCAGATTTTCTTTGGGGTTTTTGAATAAATTTAGTTATCAAAGTCTTACCAGACTTGTAAAATCAATCAATCATAACCAATCAATACTTTTATTGTTCACCATGATACATGCATTCAACAGATTAGACATTCGTGTACATTGGTATCAATGGGTAAATGCAAAGGAACATAAGGTTCTGCTAAGCAGGGTCACCCTAGATTCATCAGATATTAATCCATCAGTGTCTGTTTAAACACTATGTAACATACTACAATATGTCTTAAAACAATGCTTGAATGTGGTGTCCATTCTTAATCTACAGGGCCGGTATGCACAGGACAAGGCATAAGGTAAACTATGTATAGTGCCTAAACGCGACTTAACAACTCCCGACTTAGCCATTGGAATTTATCCGTATGCACGAGACAAAATAGCAAAGAGAATAACTAATCTACGCATTCCTTGCACCCAACGATGCATGACGCTTGCTCTTCCCCCAATTCAATAGGTTATAGCTGAGCGCGCATGCGTGAAAGATATTTATATGCGGTCGTTGCCAGCGTGGGGTAAACAGATTCAGGCCTAAAGACGGACCACAGGGAAATATCGACGGCTGCCTATTGTTCACGCTGTCCAGCTAACGTCGGCCGTCTATTGTTCACAATGGGAATAGCCGGCTTACTCCTACCTCGGAGTTGGAATAACGTTATACCTTGTTTAATTCGCTAATCTCAAGCCATGCATACGGAAATAAACCAGTATTCCGGAATAGGCCAGATTTAAGCCATATATAAGAGTTATTCTCTTATGTGCATACGGGCCCAGGAATGCAATAACAAAAACAAACTTAATTAATACAGTGAATGTAAAGTAAACTAAAATCTTCACCTTTTTTGGCCTCACCCGTCCTGTTGTCATTCATTCACTCATTTCGAAAATTTATATAGCACCCCCTTCAAAGGGCCTACTCAGAGGCGCTCCCAGTAGCGGCGCTAGGGGGGGCTGGGGGCTAAGCCCCCCCTAAAAAAGGCCATCTATTTTTTTCGCCATGTAAAAATTAAATATTTGGACGATTTACCCCCTTTAGTCCCCCCCCCCAAAAAATGAAGCGCAAGGCTGAAGATTTTGGTCGATGCTTAAAAAAAAAAGTTCGTCAGAAATTTTGGCGGCGGGCGGAAAATTTTTCCCCGAAAATCCAGCCTCCCCAAAACGAAAATCCTGGCGCCGCCACTGGGCGCTCCCAGCCCAGCCATGGCTAAAAAGATAGGTTTTGAGCAACTGCTAGAAAGCAGGCAAATTTCCAAGGTAGTAAGTGTAGTGCAAGTAGGAGCCCATTCCATGTGGACGGGCCCACAACCGAGAAGGCTCGATGCTGTCTGGTAGCAGAGCGGGTTCAAGGGACCAGCAGCTCCCCATTGGCCGAAGAGTGTAAAGCTTGATGGGAGGCTAAGACAGAGATCAGATAACTAGGACGGACCACTACCCGTGAGGTACCGCCAGACAAATGCGTCAACACTGCAAGAGATGTGTTTTGCGAGGCTGGAAGCCAGTGCAAAACATGACGCATGTACGCAGAAATGGGGGCATACTTTGGAATATGACCAATAACATGAGCAGCAGAGCGCATGAGCTGGTCAAGATGCCATATTAAGCTAGATAAGTGACCAGCAAGAACTGAGCAGCAATGATCAATTCTGCTGCTAACAAAGGCGTGGACAAGAACCACAGCGTCATCATGGAATAAGGACCGCAGGACAATGCACAACTGACGGAGCTGGTAAGTAGCAGCTTCGTGTCACAGGTTGACATGCTGTGAAAGACTGAGTTCTTGGTCATGTGTCACTCCAAGGTCACGGATGGTATGAGAGAAAACAATATGGTTAAGGTCTCATCCAAAAGGTGAAGGTCTAGATAAGTCAACTGTCTGAGATTGCCAAACCAAATGAATTGAGTTTTGGATTAATTCAACAACAAACAGCCAGAAAGGGCATCAATGGCAGAGCACTTCAGCCCAACAGAGTAAACTGCATCTGTTGCACGGCAGTGGACGTATGCTTGGATGTCATCAGCATGTACCGGGTAGCTGATGTAAATATGCTGATGTAAGAGTCTGCATACCCGCAGCAGGGAGCTGACATCTGACGTATACAAAATGTAGAACAAAGGGCCCAAATCGGATCCCTGGGGCAGGGACACAGCGAGACCTAACGGAGCCAACTATGACACAGTTTGTGCGATCAGTGAGGAAAGAGTGCCTAAAAGAGACAGAAACGTGCTGAAGAAGGATAGAATGGCCGATATAGTCAAATGCATAGCTAACATCAAATTAAATAGAAGCTGGATTGATGAAATTTATTTTACTTTAAATGGAAGTGGGATAAATAGTTCATCAAGATATTCTCATTCAACCAGACTTTATTATTTAAATAGAAGTTGGAATGATGAAAATAATTGTTGCTCCAATGGAAACTGGATTGATAAAAATGATTCTTGCCAAGGCAGAAGTCGGATTAAAGTGTACGGACCTTGAGCAAGAAAATGTCCGGCGCCAAAACGGTATCAGTGCCAAAACGGCCAGCGCCAAAATGGCGGCACCAAAATGGCGGTGCGAAAACGTCACGTACCGCATAATTATAACTTGGATAATAATGCCGCTCATAGGTAACTCGGAATAGTTTGTAATTTGTGTGTTGAACTAATTGATTTCATCTAATATAATTTACAAAACTATAAAATGTGTGGTGTTTAATTAATATGACTCTATTTAGTGCAATGAGGTTATTCAACAAGGAAAATTAAGTGATCAAGTATCATGCGAAGAACATTTCTTATTCGTATGCTATATTCGGATTATTCTTGTCTTTGGATGTACATATTTAATCATTCATTCATTCATTCATACATTCATTCATTCATTCAGAGCATTTATATAGCGGCCCCTTCAAGAAACTACTCAGAGGCGCTCCAAGCCCAACCACGAACAAAGGAAAAAGACTTGAGAGACTTGTAGAACCCAGTCAGATGTATGTATGTATGTATGTATGTATATGAACATTTATATAGCGCCTTACAATAACCTCACGAAGGCGCTTAACGCAGCTACCGGGCAGTTCTGAACAAGTGCGACTTAATTAACTTTGAGAATGTTTCATGAGAAACACACAACGCAGCATCACGAATTGCCAATGGAAGACTGTTCCAGAATGAAGGTCCAATACAAGAGAAGGCGCGGCGTGTCCGCATCACTGTACGGGAGCGTGGGACTATCAAGTCCCCACGAGTCGCAGAGCGCAGAGACCGATGACCTAGTTGGCTGGAGACGGGAATACAAAGTTCCTTAATGTATTCTGGCGCCAGGCCAACCACTGACGCTCGTCCCATAACGATGATCTTGAATGTTGTTCTGTCCTCGACCGGAAGCCAGTGCAGCGTGTCACGCATATATGCTGATATATGCGAGAATTTGGGCAAATCAGCGACGACTCGGGCGGCGCAGTTGAGGACAGACTGAAGCTGGCGTATCCGGCAGTTTGGGAGACCAGCGAGGACGGCATTGCAGAAATCCAGTCGGTTCAGCACAAACGAGTGGACAAGAGTGGCAGTGGCTTCCTGTGATAGATTGCGCCGAATGACTCTGATCTGGCGCAGTTGGTAGAAGCAAGACCTGCAGAGCGATCCGACATGCTGATCCATGGATAGGTCTTCATCCAGCAGTACTCCCAAGTCCCGAACAACACGCTTGGTCTTCCAGTTTGGGAACGCCGCCTCAATCGCCTGAGCATCAATCCTTGAGCGTGCCTGACCTGTGCCCAGCCATATGAATTCCGTTTTGTCCGGGTTCAGCCTCAACCGGTTGGAGGACATCCAGGTCTGTACTTCTTTAACAATTTCCTGCATTTTTGACACACAGGCCAGTGCATCAGACGGGTGGCATGTTAAGTACAGTTGAGCGTCATCGGCATATTGGTGGACCCGGGCTCCAAGAGCAGAGATGATCCTTGTCAAATCGGCTGTGTATAGCACGTATAGCAGCGGCCCAAGGACTGAGCCCTGAGGGACACCGAATGTTACAGGCGCCCATGATGAATTTCCAGAGCCGACGACCACCATCATTTGACGTCCACTGAGAAAGGAATGGACCCACTGAAGGGCCTGTCCGACGACTCCGAATGATGTTCGTAATCTTGTTAGCAGGATGCCATGATCTACGGTGTCGAACGCTGCGCTGACATCAAGGAGCGCAAGCAGCGTGACATGTCCAGCGTCGATGGCATCACAGACATCAGAGATGAGCCGAAGGAGAACGGTTTCGGTTGAATGACCCTTCCTGAACCCTGATTGTAACTTAGGCATGAGGTTACTCGATTCCAAGTATGGCACCAATTGTCTAACTACTACCTTCTCGATGATCTTAGAGAGGAACGTCAGGTTGGAAATTGGACGGTAGTTATTGATGTTGTCCGGATCGAGTCCAGGCTTTTTGATCTCTGGTCGTATGATGGCACTTTTTTGATGGACCACAACTAGATAGCGAAGCGTAACCTGGAGGTTGTTCCAGACAGTAGGCCCCACGACCGAGAAAGCACGTCGCTGCTTAATAGCTAAGCGAGCCCGCGGGACCAGAAGCTCACCCCTAGCCGAAGAGCGAAGTACATGACGAGCTGCAACGTCAGAGATTGGACAGCAAAGATCACACAAGTATGACGGAGCACAGCCAAGGACACAGCGAGAGACCACAGCAGCAATGCGGTATGAGATTCGCTGGGACACAGTCAGCCAGTGCAGCATATCGTGCATATATGCAGAGACAGGGGCAAATTTAGGAAGCCGCCCAACAAGACGAGCAGCCGAGCGCAAGACACGATCAAGTTGCCCCAGCACCCCAAGGACCAGCAAGTAAGGAGCAACAGTTGTCGATTCGGCTAGTAGCAAAGGCATGGACAAGGACGACGACCATGTCATGAGAGAGAGAGAGAGCGCGGGATACCACCCGTGGCTGACGAAGCTGGTAATAGGCACTTCGCGCAACCAAGTTCACATGCTGGGACAGAGTGAGTTCAGAGTCGAGGGTGAGTCCCAGATCACGAACTGTGTATATTCTATTGCATTGTATATGAAAAAAGGCGATTGCGAGTCATTGGCGCATTAACCAACCTTGACCACCTTGCTCCTAGGTCGTTGAGTGAAGACGGACATCAGAGGATGGTGACGCTGGGCTGATCAACCCACCGCAACTTGATCTTACCACGTTGGAGTCGCGACCCGGCTGGGACATATTAGCCTAATAAATGATGAGTCGAAACAAATTATCCATGGCGCATAGCACGTCGCCCGGATGGAAGGACAGTTGCCAGGGCTATGCCTGGAGCTGATATCGGCGAAGTTGCATTTACTGACTTTGATTTTGCTGATGACGTACCTCTACTGGCCCAAATTTATGATTTGTTGGCATCAACCTTTACAATCTTCAAGGAAGAGGGATGCATCAGAGTTGGGTCTACACGTCAATTGCCAGAAAATAAAGGTGGAGAGTCTGAGCGATTTCCTACCACGACCTCCGGACATCATGGTAGAGGGTGGGGCGGTTGAGTGTGTTGAGGGTTTCAACTATTTGGGCGTGCTCACTCATGAGTCCTGTCGCAGCACCACGGAGATCTCAAGATGCCTGGGAATGGCAAGCGGAGCGTTTGGAGCCCTAAAAAATAACATCTGGTCTACTCGCATCAGCCTCAGTACCAAGATACGACTGTTCAACTCATATATCATGCCAGTTCTCCTTTACGGCTCTGAAACTTGGTCATTCGGTAGTCGGGATCAGCTACGCCTAGACGCCTTTGGAACTAAGTGCTTGAGGACCTTATGCGGCATATTAAAAGTGGTCCGACTTCATCACCAATGAGGAGGTCTACAACAGAACTGGACAAACAACGGTATGCGGTACTATTAGACGAAGGCATCTGGGGCTGCTTGGGCACATCGCTCGAATGCCAGGCTCAGACTCTAGACAGGCACTACTGGCGCAGGCTCCGCCTTCCTGGAAGCACCCTGGAGGAAGACCTAGAACTACTTGGCTCGGGATGATAAATGAAGACTTAACTGGGCTGGGCAGGGGTGGATCCAGGGGGGGGCAATCCGGCCATGGCCCCCTCCATTCCAAATCTCCATGGGACGTGGCCATCCATGGTCGCCAAAACATTTTTTGGCATGGGGTCAGTCATGGCCGGAGAATTAATATATAAATGTAATTAAAATTTAAGCCTCTCACACAATTGCATTGTCTTAATATAAAGCAATGAAAAGAAACAATCTTTCAACAGTATCCGACTATGATTTATGGCATACAATGTATGTTATTCGTGTATATATTCATAGTAAAACATAAAATATTAGCACCAATAAACACAATTATAACTAATAACAACTAACTATTAATTACAAAGCAAGTTAACACTAACAACAGTATTAGGGATGTAATTTCTTTTTCCCAGATGCAAAAAATTTCAGGGGCAAAACTCATTAAGTTTTGAATTTAGTCTATATGTGCAAGAAACTGCGTGAATGATTGATCACACAATGTCATGTTTACTAAAGAACTTGTTCTTATTTATTTCTTACTATGTTTCATTCAGTGGTGGGAAGTATTTCATATACTGTAGTCTTTAAAATAATATAATCGAGTGATTCACACTATTCATACTTTAACTTGGCACTTTTTTTTAGCATTGTGTGCTTCGTATTATAAATACATAAATACTTTTAAAAATACTTTTGTTTGCCATGGATAACAGCTAATAGAGCAATATTGCATGCTGTATGCACTAGGCCTACAATATCTATTATTCACTATTATTATTTATGGGGAAAGTCTCTGGTTATTATGGCCCTAAGCCAGGCATAACATATATATATATATACTAGCTGTACCCCGCCACGCGTTGCTGTGGCTGAAAAGACTCTCCCTCCCACCCTCACTCCCTACTTCCCTTCCTCTGTCTCCCTTCCTGCCTCTGTCCTCCCGTCCCCTCCCCTTCCCTTCCCTGCCTCACACCCTCCTCCCGTTTCCTCCATCCCTCTCCCTCGCTCTCTCCCTCCCCTTTCTCCCTCCCTCTTCCTCCCGCTCCCTCCCTTTCACACTCACCCCTCTCTTCCTCTCCTTTGTCCCTCCCCGTCCGTACGTCCGTTGTCCGTCCGTCCGTAAAACTCTGAGATCCTTGATTTTGTAAAAATCGAGATCGCTCAAATCGTTTGCATAGTTGTGTTTTTTGGTCGAAAAGATTGCACTTTTTCCCAAAAGGCATTATAACAACCCGCTTATGTTCGAATGGAACGGTTTGCGAAAATCTATATAAATAAAAATGTAAAACGTTACTTTTTGTTACTGTAGAAATCAACAGCTAGATAAATATATGCGCTATAAAAACGACGCACGTAGCCTATATGTGCTATAAATAGACGGCCGTAGTCGGAAGCAACGTCGGTTTGAAATTGAAATCGAGTTCGGTCAAATCGTTCGCATAGTTGTGTATTTTGGTCGAAAAGATTGCGCTTTTCCCCAAAAGGCATTATAACAACCCGCTTATGTTCGAATGGAACGGTTTGCGAAAATTTTGAAAAGAATCGGTGAAGAACTTATCGAGTTCTGAGGCCACAAAAAGTAACGTTTTACATTTTTATTTATATATATATATATATATATATTCGTTTATTGAATTCAATCTGACAGAACACAGAACGATTACAGGTACAAGTTATACGAAATACGGCCAGCTTCGCACGACACGCAGGTCGGCTACAACAGGTTCGGTAACTTAACACTAATGGCCTAAGTGCTGGAACACTCCTGGTGCGGCCAAGCCAAGAGTGGAAGGGCAATCTTATTTTCAACAGACCCGAGGCAAGCAACACAACAGAAAGCGCCACTGGCAGCTAATAGAAAATTTTTAAAAAAATTTGCCCAGAGCGAGGCTTGAACCCGGGTCGCGATAATGACTCTCAGTTTCCATACATCTATAACATAGCCATTATGTTATGGATATGTATATAAATATAATATACATAATTAATTTTATACAATATTATATATGCAGTCTACCAAGCGACATTTGCATTGCAACTTTGTTAACCAACTGTCCACTGTCAGTGTGTGCCTTCACTTCAATCAGAGACTCAAATGTAAGCCTCTCACGCACATTGTGAAATAAAAACTTTGGAGACCACTTTCACGAACAAGAATTTGATCATGCTTCTAAAAAAACTTAATGGACTTATTTGGCAGTATTTGATCAAGAAAGAAGCATTCCTGGCTCCTTTCTCTACAAATTTTCTTGTGACAGTTTCAAAATCGATTGTTCTAGCAATATTATACTCAAAGTCTTCAAAGGTCAACCCGGCCAAATCCACAAGATGTGAATGAGATATTGTAGCCCTTCAAACATTTAAATCTATCATTTTGTGTTTGCTAAATGATCTCTTTGCAGAAGCTACTGCTGTTGGAATTGTCAACAGTAAGCCCATGCGTTACCTGACACACATTTGGAAATAACTCCGAAGGATTTTTTATATATGTTAAAAGTTCAACAGGTTCAATGGGCACATCCAAAATTTGCCTTTTATAGGCCTCATCATCATCATCATCAAAATTCATGGGCTAAAAACCCGTAGGTGTCCGGCGCCACTCTCTGTCTGAGTCTGTCTCGCATCATGCTGCCCAGCTTCAACTGGTCCGGTCAGCAGGTCTGCTCCATACCATTAACATCTTGGAGCAGCTAGACCACCTTGTCTAAATGAAGAGAATATTGGGAGAGAGGCATGAAGGACAACCTGGGTCAAAGCCCGTATGTGTCCCACGCTCTCCCCCGACTCTCTCCACTGGTCTGTCCTGACCGGCCTGTGCATGTCAGCTCCACATCATGACACCTTGAAGCATCTGGGTCTCTTGACACCTTGAAGCATCTGGGTCGCTATGCCACTTGTGCCGTGGTTTTTGCGGATTTCAATCGTCTGGGTCTTTTACTGCCAGTGTATCGCCACCCATCTGGCAAACCTTCCTTTTTTGTCCGGGCTTAGGACCGGTACAGGGACGTTGTTGGTTCCCTGTGGCTGAGGATGGATGCAGTTTAACGTCGTGCCCAGGCCTATAGGCCTACCGATGGTAAATGTTCAATTTCTGTTACAAAATCCTGACCATAGGATAAAGCTGTAGGATAAAGCTAGAGCTTTTCCTGCCAAATTACATGTAGGCCTAGGCCTTGGCTTATATATGGTTAGATTTAGATATTTGCACAAGAATTAAACACCTCAGTCAGAGTTAAATAATATATGCAAAAAATAGAAACACAAGACCCTCCTAGCCCCTGAAAATGTACAGTCAATTTTTAAATCTGTGTTCTTAGGGGCCTAGCCCCTCTAGCCCTGACAAACTCCGCCCTGCCTATAAAAGTGCATTCTTTAGCTATACAGCATATACTGAATTCTTTTTAGCAATCTGATACAATCCTATTAAAATGAGTGTAACTTACTCTTAATATTTGCACAAATACTATTTTTGTTGAACTGAATAGCTTCTCTCCAGCACTATCTTTCAAATTTTAAACCTTCAAATTTCAAAATGTTTTGGTTCTGTTATTTGAACACCTGAACACCTAGTAAAACAACATCGTTACTACATGACTCTCAGATTTTGGCCCCCACAATTTATTAGGTCTTGGCTGATTTGTGCACCATTTGTTATTATTTAACTGCAAAGTGTGTCCAGGTCAGCAATTCAGGACCATCTTAGGAAACAGGGATAAGCTGATTCTATAGTGCTGAAAAGTCAGCTCATGTAATATAATTATACTCATGTCTGAAGTTATTCACTATAATAACCTAGCAACAGCAGAGCTGAGCTGCTGAATTAGATACATGCAGATATTACTAATATTGTAATTAGGCCTATATTTTTTTTATCAGTACTGAACAAATTGAGTAATTTTGCTAAAAGTGCATCTCACAAGGGCACTGTTGCAGAGTGGAAAGTTTAAAAAAATTATTTTAAAGTATAGTCTATATTTATTGAGATCTTATGGCACTCTTATAAGCACTGAAAAGTACAGCTATTTTGCTGAGATAACAGCTTAAAATGCTACCATTGCCATGTGAAAATTCAAAAAGTTTCTGGTGGGGAGGGGTATATGCCCCTCCCCACCACTTTCGGCGCTACGTGCCTCATGATTGTCCTGCAGACGGTCAATTATCTACCCGTCCAGAACCCTCAATCCCCCCAGAGGAGGGGACTAAATTAAACTCTGGTTTCGGCCAAACGACTAAAAAAGGTCATCAGATTTTTTAGCCAAAGATCAACGAAACATTTTCCGACTCAAGCCCAAAATTTTTTGGCCCCCCCCTTCGAAACGTTCTGGATCCGTCACTGGAGCTGGGTATGGATTTGAACATGGCCGTTATAGCTGAGAATCGGACACGATGGAGAAACTTGATTAACTCATTGGTGGAGTAGGCGACGAATGATGATGATGATGATTGTATATGACCATTTATCAACCTCAAGAGAAAAAAGCATGATATGAGGCAAGAGAAAGATGAGGAAAGACTTCCATAGAGAAAGGCGGAGCGAGGAACTGGTGATGAAAGTTCATTTCATAGAGAGGTAGGACATGCTATGCAGCAAAGCATCTGGATTGAGCTATGGCAGTCCTAATTTGCTTTGTGACAATTTAAATTATAATTAATTTATACAATCGAAAAGGTTGAAAACCACTGCTGTATACGATCTCTTAATTCCCATATCGAAGTAAGACGAGGCTTCGTCTCCTCTCGTCGGATGAATTACCCCGGCTATAGGTTTGGATGTCGGTAATATAGGTAGCAGCGCTAGCTCCGTTTGAGGTCATTCAAAAAGCTGCCATATTGCATATACAGGCGCTCAGTCTTTGAAATTGCCTTTGTTGTGTGCATAATTTAAGTAAAATTTCTTTTTGGATTCCCATGGCTGTTTTCTAGAAGAAAAACGAAAAAGCCAAAATTGGCAGCTGCATCGTTTAAAGATGATTAATCAAATTCACCTTTTATCTTACGATTCGAATAAGCTAAATCGTTTAAAACTGAGCAAATATTAATTGGTGCAGTGCCATAATCTAATATAGGTCTAATTTGGTAGCAGCTAATGGCTTTCCAAATCTGGCATTTCTAAGTTTTTTTACCATACTCATTCAGTAGGCTAGTCTTTATGATCTAGGCTACCATACATGTTCGAACTATCTTAACTAGCTGCAGATTGATTGCAGTTTGTGTATTGGTTTGTGTAATGTAACAGTGTTGATATTTTTCCGGTAGGCAACAGCAAAATGGTGAATGCTGCAATCAGTGAAATATTACAGTTATACTGACATTATAGATATATATTAGTAGTTAATTGCCACCTTCGAATAAATAAGATTAATGTCTGCCAATTCCTGTTTATAACCAATGTTGAGTTGGTCTCTGGCATGTCTGCTGCCCCGTTTTAATTTTGACTCTAGTTGCACCACTGCTGGAGGAATCAAGGAAGATTCAGTCGTTTCTAACTCAGAAGGCCGTCTGCAACTGAGAATTAAAGTCGATACTTTCTTACTCCTACACCAACTCTATGCTGATGATGTGCAGGCTTATGCTCACTGCTTTGCCGCTGATGCATTGTCCACTGTGTCTTTATTGTCCAATGCCATTGATGCTCTCTCATCATGGATGGCATCTAATCGTTTGCTGCTAAATCCCTCTAAAACTCAGTTCATCTGGTTTGGTACTCGCGGGCAATTGGCATCCATTGACCTGCACTTAATAACAGCAACTTTCCCTGATATCTCGTTCTCTCTCACAGTGCGAGATCTTGGAATTACTTTGGATCAAGAGCTCAATTTCTCAAAGCATATCAATTTGGTCACTCGTAGTTGCTACTACCAGCTTCGTCAACTCCAAGTTGTTTCAGGATCCCTCTCTCATAGTGCTACTATAACTCTTGTGCATGCCTTTGTCACTAGTAGAATTGATTACTGCGGTACTTGTGGGTCTGCCACTTGGACTAATTGGGTGCCTTGAACGAGTTCTTCGTTCGGCTGCTCGCCTCATTGGCCGCATTCCTAAATATGCCCCCGTCTCTGATTATATGCGTGACGTTCTCCATTGGCTCCCTGTTTCACAGCGCATCTCCTACTGAGTTGCTGCACTTGTTTGGCGATGCCGTCTTTCTTGTGCTCCGTCGTACTTGTCTAGCCTTTGTCGACCTGTCTCAGACCTTGCAGCCCGTCAAGCTCTTCGCTCGGTGGCAAAGGGTGAGCTTTTGGTTCCGTGAGCTCGCACTTCTATGAGACAGCGCCGAACCTTTTCTGTTGTGGGTCCCTCTATCTGGAATGGCCTCCCACTAACCTTACGACTTATGCCTAGGCTAAATTCCTCTGCATTTTTTAAGTATCTCAAATCCTACTTTTTTAGCTGTGGCTGGGCTGGGAGCGCCTCTGAGTAGGTTTCTTGAAGAGGCGCTATGTAAATTCTCGAAATGAATGAATGAATGAAATGAATACTTACTACATACAGATGGTAATTATCGTTGGCATAATAATAATGATAATTACGACAATTATTTATTTATTTATTTCAAGTATTTATATAGCGCCTCTTCAAGATATCTACTCAGAGGCGCTCTCTGCGCTAACTAGCCGAAATGATGTTAAGTGTCATAACAGCAAGAAAATATATATATATGGCGCAGTAACAGCCATGCTGTTACAAAGGCGCCTTACAAAGCAGCTAACATGTGGGATAAGCCCTAGCGAACAAGTGTGATTTTAGCATGGATTTAAAAGAGTCCACTGAGACGTCCGATCAAAAGCGAGAGAAAGTCTGTTGGCCAGTCGATGGCCAGTGGCCAAGAAAGCACGATCGCCGAAGCGCATTCTCATCCTCTGCACACGCAAATCGGTCCTCTAGGATGATCTGAGCCGAAGTCCGGCCGCAGAGGAATGAGTCTCTGTGCAGCAATCGGGCGGGTACTCGGGCGCAGCTCCGTGAAGTGATTTGAAGACGAGCAGACAGAGCTTGAATTCGATGCGAAATGGAACAGGCGGCCAGTGGAGGATGTCATGGAGGAGCGGCGTGACGTGATCATACTTTCTCCTATTGCAGACTAGCCTCGCTGACTGGAGTTCATCCAAGAGGCACTCAGGCGCGCCATCCAACAATTTAAATTGTTACAGTGGTCCACTTTCTAAGTGAGGAAAGTGACACCTCTCGCAGCCTCAAAGGGCAAGGACTTGATGCAGCACCTGATGAACGGAGCTGCCGGAAGCAACAGCCTACGGTCCACGCTACATGGTGCCTCACTGCCTCATTGGACAGATCTGACTCCAGCAGAATGCCGAGATCGCGCACAGAGGTCGGAGAGTCAGTGAGTGAATGAGTGAGAGAGCCAGTGAAGGATGTCTGTATGTCTCTGACTGTCTCTGTTTCTGTATCTGTCTCTGTTTCTCTCTGTCTCTGTCTGTCTGTCTCTCTTTCTGTCTTTGTCTCTGCCTCTGTCCCTGTTTTTTAAAATGATACTTTATCCCTGTAAATTTGTATCCCTCAAATAAGGAAGCAGATAATTAAGGTGCTAATTGGATGACTTGGTAGCTCGCACTTGATATCGGTCAATTCATATAAATAAGTAGACCAGCAAAGCCGTCCATGTCATTTGAGGCAGCAAATCAACTTCAAGGGCGATGGTCACACGATAAGGAAGAGAAATAGTTTATCTTCCCCAGATATTCTATACCAATATATTAATAATAATAATAACAATGGCGATTTCTATGGCGCTGTAACACAGCCATGCCAATGCAAGGGCATCTCACATACTAAACTAACAGCAGGATAGGCCTTGAGGAATAAATAAGTTTTAAGTCCAGATTTGAAGGAGTCAACTGAGCCAGTCGCTCGCAGGACGGTAGGAAAACTTTTCCAGCATCTGGGGCCGGCCACTGAGGAAGCGCAGTCACCAAAACGGGTTTCGTTCGCCGTACGCGAAGATTGCTCTTGTCAAGCGATCTAAGTCGCAACCCGGAGGCGGAGGAGTGCGTCCCGATGCAGTGATCACGCATATAAGCAGGTGCGGTTCCATGGAGGGAGCCGCGCCTGCTTATATTCCATCTGGAGGATAAAAATTTTCATCCACGGATAGTTTTAGGACGGATAGAATATCACAGCACTCCAGCACAAGCATCACTGTGCACTCACTATACATTTGCAACTATGAATTTTAAATAGCATGATAACTAGTAATAAAGCACCATTGATTGGAGGTTACTTTTAGGTGACATTCAGCATAATCTCTTGGGTAGCATTGAACACATGTGATCTCTAAACCACACACTTTGTTTGCATCACCTCTTGAATTGATTTGAGGTTCCTGGTCCCATGCTGAATTGCAGTTCCCGGGTTGGCAATTAAGTCTGCAGGCAATATATGCCAGCCTGGATTCGAGAAATTTATAAATTTTAATTGTTAGTTGGATGTCATGTCATGTCGCCATCGTCGCATCGCGACGGTTGGCTACATGAATGGATCTTTAATGCCCAGAGTCTTCTGTCCCTTGTCGCGCTCATTAAGTCAGAGCCTACAAGTCCTGTCCAGTTCAGAACGTTGTCAATCCAAGATATCCTCGGCCTTCCTCGTCCTCGGTTCCCCTCCACAAAACCCGTCATGATGCTGCTTTCGATGCTATCATTTTGCTGTCTCATACTAAGACCAAAATATCGAAGTTTTCGAATTTTGGTGTGGGCCAATAGTCCTCTTCTGGCTCCCGCTGACATATACACCTGTTCGTTGGTCATCATTTTTGTCCATGGAATTCTCAGCAACTTTCTGATACACTTGTTCTCAAATGCTTGAATTCGCTTTTCTTCATCCTTCTTCAGAGTCCATGCTTCGCATCCATACGTCACTACTGGCCACACCAAAGCCTTCATCAACTGCAATTTGGTGTCGATGCTGATTGATTTGTTCTTCCAAATCTTCATCAATTTGGTCATGACAGTCATCCCCATGGCTAGCCTTGATTTAACTTCAGTCACACAATTCCCATCTTTTGCTATTCTGCTACCTAAATATACAAAGGAATTCACTTGTTCTAGTTTTCCCGTGCCCACCACCGTTTCGAGCACCTCCTCAGTGTTCGTCATAACTTTTGTCTTTGTTACATTGATCGACATGCCATATTCTTCTGCAGCACTTGCGACTTGTTTCACGAGATGTTGCAGTTCTTCTGGTGTTGTGGCCAGTAGGACGATATCGTCTGCATATCTCAGATTGTTGATGGTTCTTCCGCCAATCCTGAATCCACCGGCGAAACCTGCTAGTGTCTTTCGCATAATTTGTTCTGCTAAAATGTTAAACAGACATGGGGAGAGGTTGCAGCCCTGTCGAACACCTTTTTTAACCTTGAACCATGCCGAAGTGTGGTCGTCTGTCTTACATTTGCCCGTTGTTGTCTGTACAAATTTCTTAGCAGCTGGACTAGATGAGGTGGAAAGCCCATTTCGAGCATGGTCAGCCATAGCTGATCGTGTCGGACCCTATCAAAGGCCTTAGTAATGTCAATGAAACAAAAGTAGAGTGGTTGATTTCTTTCTCTTGCTTTCTCTATTATGATCCTGAGGTTCACAATCTGGTCTCTTGTACCTCGTCTTGACGGTCTTGGTCTAAAGCCCGCTTGTTCCTGGGCAATCTCCATTTCGAGCTTGTTTTGCATGCGGTCTAGCATAACGCGCAGCAAAATTTTGCTTGCGTGCGAGACCAATGCGATGGTTCTGTAATTGTCACACTGGAGCGGGTCACCCTTCTTGGGAAGTGGGATGAATGTTGATTGAGTCCATTCTTCCGGCCATACTCCGGTCTTCCACACCTCCGTGCATATCTCATGTAGTTTGGTCACTGTCATCTCTCCTCCAAATCTCAGTAATTCAGCTGCCACGTCATCCGGACCTGGTGCCTTTCGTGATGCCGACTTCATTACTGCATGCCTGATCTCTTCCTTCAGCGGTGGTGGTTCCCTTTCATGGATGTCACTGTAGCTGCGTCTTCAGTAAGTACTGTAGCTCGAAACAGTAACTTACGCGTTTTCTTGCACTTCGTTGTAGTTTCGCAAGCACTGGCGTCTCTAGGTTGCTTGCACGTTTTCTTCCACCTCGTCTTGTCGCAGTTTCTCCACTTTCTTGTCGTTGTCAAAGTTCGATCGCAATCGCCACTTTCAGTTCGCACGATTCGTAAAATCGCTCACAGTTCATTCGTCAAGTGTCACACGAAACTTCGCAAAGTTCGATTAGCTTGCCCTGGTACTTAATTCCCAGGGCCTTATAGTTCGATGGTGGGATAGGCCGACAGGTTGTCGCCTTCCTCACCCAAAACCAACCGTCAGATCTTCCGAATTACCAACGATTTACGCCAGAATCATCCATGGCTGCCATCGCTCGGAAATCACTTCTTGACTCTTCCTCCTTGCACGCTTCAAACTTGTCGTCTGGGTTCGCTTTACCGTCTGCTCGACAACATTGACGCTGTTTCCCTGGCCTCCGTCGTATATCGGAAAATTGTTGTAGCGCTTGCATATGCGTTATTAATAAATTTCTTAAGCCACAATTCATTTTCAATTACCTATGAAAATACACCAATGAATTGTCTAGCTTGACTCCTACTTAATATTAGTCATTAAACAGTGCATCGTTTAATAGGTTCATTTGTTTAAGAAACATTAAACCGCTACAATCTGTGTCTGTTGTGCAGACGGAAGAGAGTATTGGTGATAACTAGTCCGTGTTCCACGCAGAAATCCACCAAAATCTGTCCTCTATCGTTTCTATTCCCGTGTCCATATTTCTCAAGGACGTCGGTCTCAGTTGCGTCTTCTCCTACTTTGTCGTTGAAATCTCCAGTGATCAGAAGTATGTTTCGCTTGGGGACCTCTGAGATTGCGCGATCCAGGTCTCGGTAGAATTGTTCGATTTCTTCGTCTTGTTTGTCAGCAGTTATATATATATACTTCGTTTATTCAAGAAAAACTAAGTTGACACACCGCAACTTATTACATGAAACAAAAACAAAAAGTATTTTAAAGAAGTAAATAGGATGAAGTAACGATTGTCCACAGAATTCAGGCTGGAAGCGAAAGATAGATTAATTTCTAGTTCTTAGAATTAACACTGCGAACAGTCTTAAAAGGAACACGAGAGATGAAATTAGTCATCTTTTCTAGGCAGTTCAAAGTTGTGTGGTCGCGAACGCAGAGCATAAGGCCTTTTAACAATAGGTGGAAATAGACTTCTGAGTACATGATTTAAATTCCAGATGACACACTTTAAGAGTCTAAAGTCTGCATCATCAATCAAGCGGTCAAGATCAGGGTAATGAGAAGGGAGGTATCCCAATCGCTTGACCTTTTGTAGGAAGCGTTGAAGCTTGAGGCGATCAATTGCAGTGGTGTATCCCCACCAAGCAGGGGAGGCATACAGAAGACGATAGATGGTTGTTGCACGGGCTACCTCGTGGAGGGCAGAAGAGGGGAGACCATGGGCTCGTAGTTGGTGCATAACATTGTATTATTGTCATGTCTCTCGGTTTTGATGCAAATGTGAACGATATTACTCTGTTGCTTATTGTGTTGTATGATGCTAAGCATGAGGCGGTGTTCTTGCTTATCCAGATTGCCACTCCATGATGTTCCCGGCCAGATGTACCTGAGTAGAGCACGGTGTGACCATCCAACGTCTTAAAATGTCCACTACCCGACCACTTGGTTTCTGACAGTCCACAAATACTGATACCTTGTCTCTCCTTTTCGTTCCCAAGCATCGACAGCTTGCCTGGTGCATTGAGTCCTCTCACGTTCCATTGTCCAATCTTAACGCGATGTCTACCATTTAGATGCTTCCTTGTTCCATCGGTT
This sequence comes from Lumbricus terrestris, assembly GCA_949752735.1. Taxonomy (NCBI): domain Eukaryota; kingdom Metazoa; phylum Annelida; class Clitellata; order Crassiclitellata; family Lumbricidae; genus Lumbricus; species Lumbricus terrestris. Next base: position 24,346,919 of record OX457039.1, read on the forward strand.
GTTTTCGTCTTCATCGGTGGTGACGTTGAGTCAGTAGCACACTTATCGGCACCCATCCTGACTCTTACGGTGGGTGTCGCGGGTCTTTTTATCCTGGGCGACGTCCGAGCCAGTATATCTTCGTTTTCATTGTGATCCATTCATGTTGTGTGGGAGACGTTTTTAACCAACTGAGTATCCCATTCTCTTGCTGGTCACGCAGTTGAATAGCCGTTTTACCAGGTTGGACCCGACATGCGCCTAATCATACCGTCATACGTTCGGTGACTGCCGTTGGGTGCATTTGAGCTTCTCATCCGCTAACAACCGATAAGAACCCCGTTGCTGCCCACGGTCCTAGATTTTCAGGTTAACCCATAACCGGCTGCAGTTTAAAGTCATGCCCAGGGGTGAGAGAGATGAGACGTGGATTCAAGGAAAGAAAATATTGTTTGAGACGTAAACAAACGAGCGCCTTTACTTTGTTGCTAGGCAACGCTCATTGTGACGTTGCATGATGTTCGGTGAGATGATGCTATAACCGCTTGCGGTTTGAGATTATGAAATCAAATTCTGTATTTCTGCAGATGTACGTTACCCTTTTCAACTCAAAATCTCGCAAAATTCCGTGTACAGTTTTTAAAAATGCGTATATATTCCAGGTCTTGGCATTGAAAGGAAAACAACGGTGTAAAAAGCGTGTTCTAACAAGCTTGCGTTACTTGTAAAGAATTTAAATCATAAGGTAGAAAAATCCATCGACTGACTGCTGTTACGTCATCTTCATCTTCATCAAGGTGGCGTTCATCCCTTGTTGCTATTACAATTATTTGTGTTTGGGGATAGCAATGTCATCTACAGGCTAATAGTGACTCTGGCACGGTCAAAAGACTTACTGTGTGCTAACTGGCACGTCCCACATTCAAGTTATACATCTCTGCACACATATACATGTGCATATCTATATCTATAAGAAAGGATGTGCCTATATTTATTTATTTGGCCCCGATGCACGCTCGCAGTTTAGCAGCTACTGACCTGAAACATTGCATATAGATAAACGTTCACCAAAACCATCAAAGTACGCTATTTTCAGCTTTTTATTCACTTTAGATTTCGAAAAATAGACATTAATTACATTTTCCTGTGTTAATGAATGCGCTAGCGGCTATAGCCTACCGCTGCAAAGCCTGCAATTGCGTCGCCGTATTTCAATCGTTTTCAGTAACGGCCTGTTGCCGTTGACGTCATATTTCGACGTCATTTTTCGCAAAGCTTAATTAGCATGAAAATCATACGCTGTCATACAGCCCTGTGAAAAGATACACATATACGTGTTCACACGGGCCACCTCGCCTCCACACACCTCGGCCCACAGGAAATTTCACGGGTGGCGCACCAGTGGAGGTCGGAGTGTGGTGAGGTGTTGTGGGGGTGGGGCTTGGGGGTGTGGGGTGTGGTGAGGTTGTGGCCTTGATCAGGTCGAATCCTAAATTTCCCGAGCAATGCCGGGTACCCCAACTAATTATTTATATTCTTGCCTACTTATGGCCTACACAGTACGCACATATAGGCCCTACATGTGCCTACAGATACACATACATGCATCATCATCATCAACAACCGTGGGCTCAACGCCCGTAGGTGTCCGATGCCTTCTTCACCAGGTCCTTCCAATTTCTCCTATCCAGCGCCACTCTGCTCAGCTCCTGAAGCGAGGCTTTGCCCCAATCGGATATGTCGTCGAGCCACTCCCTATGCGGCCTTCCTCTCTTATTTGTCCCATCCATTCGTCCGAACATCAGTGCTTTGATCTTCCTGCTGTTATCCATTCTGCAGATGTGCCCGAACAAGCCTAGTTTTCTTCTGATCAGTTTCTGCATGATGTTTTCTTTCAGCTGCACTCGCTTGTATAGTTCTGTGTTGTTTACCTTCTGCATCCACCCTATTCTTAGTATTTTCCTGTAGCACTTTCTTTATAAAGGCCATAAGTCTTTGTTCGATGTATTTCGTTACCACCCAGGCCTCGCACCCGTATAACAGAGTGCTGAAAATGCACGTCTGTAGCACCTTCTTTTTCGTTGCCGTCCCTATGGCTTTGCTTCTCCACACCTTCTCCATTGCCTTCAATGCTGTTGCTGCCTTCGCCAACCTAGTTTGCACCTCCCTCCTGGCGTCTAGGTCATATGTCGTGTTGTTCCCGAGGTATGTGAAATGTTCAACGTTTTCCAGCGGGTTTCCGTCTATGACTAGTGTATATAATACGTCTATGACTAGTGTATATAATACACTCATATATCCTACAATGCCGTCTGTCCTTCACCATCTGTCCTTTGTGAACCTGACATTTATTAATGGATGTCGGACTATAATATGCTATAGGTCTTCAAAGTTGCAGTCGTGCGCCATTAGTCATAGAGCATTCCCACAATAATGCATAGACTCATCTGCTCAGTGGAGCAAGAAGAGAGGATCAGAGGTCACTGACATTGAGGAAGTACAAGTTATCAGTCCAAGCTATAAATACATTTCTAAGTCTGTCATCCCTTAACTTAACCTCTGAGAGATGTGTTTCCATTAATTGCATCAGCTGTGTTTTCCTCAGCTGATAAAGCTGATTAAAGCCACGTCTGTCAGATGGAAATTATCACCCTCTGAAGTTCTGACAATTCATCAGCTCTTTGGCAATGGTGGGACAGATCGCACACTGGCTGGAATGTTGGATAAGATAGGATGAATGATAGACTACAGAATGGAACAGACATCGACTAAAGTTCATCGACAGTGTCAACAATGTCCAGTTGATATTTAGAGTCAATCCAGATGAGCCGAGTCTTTTCCATGTTCAGTTTTGATGATTTGTACCCATCCAGCTCTGAACACAGGCGATACAATCTGTAAATCTTCCATTCGTAGATGAAGTATCCAAGACCGAGAGACATTGAGAAGATACAGCGGAGTATACGAGTGTGGTTAGTTTCTGACTTTCATTGATGCTGAAGAGTTCGGCCATGCAGCACAGGGAAGCAGTGAGCTTTGGGGTTAACTGCAGTCCAGGCGTAAGATCAATGATAACTGCCCTTTGTAATGCCCCTGCTGCATATGGTCTGTCAATAAAGACCTCACCCACTGCAGCACCGTCTCATCAAAACTGTATTTCCTCTAAATGTTGTTGTTGACAATTACGAAGGAGGCAGCACTTTTGGAGCGTGACTTATCGAACAATCGCTGTAACCAGCGAATCCGATTGTACTATGATGAAGATCTGGTTCAGTCTAACGGTTAGGGCTGCCAGGCAGCCTCGAGTAAATTACTGGACTATAGAGAGCATGTTATATATATATTTATCACTGTATGCCGTAGCAGCTTTCCAGCTTGGCCAAACATGTAGATAAAAAAGTGTCTTCCGTGATTTCGCGTATGGGAGGTCTGTAGGTCTATCTAGAATTCAGCAGCTAGAAATTTGATATACTGCAACCCTGTCGTCATGCATGAAAAGCTGGTTGTGCATGGGAGGTTGATAGCCTAATGAGAGATGCCACCCTAATTCTGAAGCTTGTGATGTCTTGGGAAGGTGGGAGGAGGCGGAGCAGTTGGCAACGGGCCGAGATGAGTGGAGTGGATTGATGCGTTGCCCGATATGCAGACCTGCGCAGGGAGGACTAAGTAGCCTACTAAGTAAAATGTTGGGAGCGATGAGGAATCATATGCAGGGTACGGCTAATCATTTTTAGGTGTACATCATGTATATGAAGAAATCTGGAGCAGTGACATTCATCATTTTAGGAGACCTATATCAGATAATTGTACGGCTGAACTCTATGGTTTAGCCTGGCTTGTCTGGTTCTTTTAATCTGCTGTCTCCAGTTATATACTTATGTAGCCAGTCATATTAAGCATATAGTATATTCGTTTATCTGTCTTACTGTGTATACCTACCTCAGACTGACTGCATTTTATGAGGTAGAAAAGCGGAAATGTAATTGGAAAATTGAAAACAAATGCCTTTTTATGGACCCAAGAAACTATAGTAGGCCTATACACTCCAGCGCTTGTTGCCAGCAATAATGATTTACCGGACACCGCCACCGCCATGTCCGGTATTGCCTGAAATTTCTAACTGGACAGATTGTGCAAATACCGGACTGTCCGGTTCATTACCGGACACCTGGCAACCCTACAGTCCCTACTAACGGTGGTGAGTGGAGACTGGAGATCGACGGCATAAAATTGTTTTCCCTTAGGTACACAGAAATTCTAGAAAGTTTGTGATTTGTGTATCTAAACTATGTAAGTAAGTAAGAATATTCTGTTTTTAGACTACCAGCAAACACACGATAGTTTACAGAAGAAATAAATAATAGAAACAGTAGATCATGTGGCCTTGGTCGAGTATTGTATGGAGTGACATTATGGGGAGAGATCGAGGGTGTGAAGGATGTGACAAGGGTTTAAGAGGATTGAGCAGAAAACAGAAGAGTCAGATCTAGAAAGGAGTTCATCAGAACTAGGAAAATTGATAGGAAGGAAGCCTGAATAATCAATTTTCTCAGAAGACCGTTAAGGCATATGTATGTAAATGTGTCTTTCTTGGTAGCTTAAATGTTCTAAACAAATACTAAGTAACATTTTGTTGGTTTCTTATTATTTTTCAGGGATGCTTGTGAAACTGGGGATTTGCCAGAGGCTGTGGATAGTGGTGGAACGGAGCTGCAATCATGGCACGAGGATGAATCAAAGTTTGGATCAAGCAAGTCATGCCTTTCTTGTGACCTGATTGACAATGTTATTGCAAAGAAGCTGCAGGAACAGCATGCGAAAGGCATTCGAAGCCTGCCATATGATCTATGGCTGGTCAGTAGAGATAACACAGAACTCTACCAGGCTGTCAGAGACAGAGGACAGCTAGAAGTCATGCTCGAGCGTTGATCTGTTGCCTCCTCCAGGTTCTCTTACCACCATACTATGTGGCACTAGGTTGTAACCCATGACCTCCGTAAAACAGAACAGCATAGGAACATTTGAGAATGGTCATTAAGATTGCCAACACCCTATTTCCTAACTGGAATCACCATCATGCCTTTAATATTGGCAACAGATATATTTTCCTGCTATTGTAGTCCTCCTCTACTGCTGGTTTATGACTAATTATCACTTGTAATTGCTGTTGTTTTATTGTTCATACCAAAGCTCTGCGCTGACTGAGGTGTCGATGGCAGCTTGGCGGTCATTTTTGGTCGCGGCACGCCGACATACAAAAATCAGCAGCGGCGGTGCCCTTTAAATGTCGTCGTCGGCAGCACGGACCAGGCAAGATGTATGAACATCTTGAAGTACACACGGCAGAGTATTGGCATTTAAAAGTGTAGCCAATTATATTGGCTGTTATGGTTATTAGTTGCCTGAGTGATTGCTCAAAGTCATCCATTCAGTTATGCCTTGTCTGTTGCCCATGGGCAGAGTTTATCAGGGGCTGCTAAACCCCCACCAAGAAAGCCCCCCAAAGAATTCTTTGCGGGAAAAATTGTATATTTTCTATTTTCTATCAATTTTTTTGAGATTTTGAACCACTAAAAAGGCCATCAGTTCTTTGGGGTTTTAGGCCAGGAAAATGGTACACTTTTATGAGATTTCGAATCGGAGGACTAAAAAAATTGAAAAAGGTCATCAGTTTTTTTATATGACAATATTGTCGGCGCCACTCTTGCATCTTTGGACCAATTCCCGAAACCCAAGTTATTTTTTGCACCTCCAAGAACTTAAACCAGTGGTTCCCAACCTTTTTTGACTGTAGGGACACTTTTTCTAAGTTGGAAGACACGAGAGCCTTTTTTCTTAGTTGAAGGACATTAGGGAGACCACAAAGCTAAAATTTAATTAACATAAAGCATTTGAAATCGTTATAAATGAATAAAAATGGAATGTTTGATGTTATTTATAGACGTCAAACATGGGCGTCCACACTTGCGCCCCCTGGATTTTTCGCATATTTGCAGATAACTTTAGATTATTTGATTATGATTATTACAACGCGATTTTCAACGTGATTATTGGAATATTGGTGCACTTGGACCTATATATCTTTCTTGGACGCATAACATATAGATATAGAAGAATTCTCTCGGGTAATATGGAAATTCATACTGTTAACCCGATATGACAAAATGCATTCAGTCGTGTCGCTTAATTGCTAAGTAATTGGTATCATGTTCCCTCTAACAGCGGCTCTTGTGTTGTTTCAGGCGATCACTACGAGATAACAGGTCCAACCGGTGAAACGCGAATAGTCAAACATATATACCCACAAGTATAATAATAATAATATGTAGAGATTTTAAGTGCCATGGGTTCGTAAGAATCGATTAAAAACCGTAGCAACGATTCAGAAGCACTTGGAGCAGGGAAAAAGTCAGTCAAGAAGGGCCTGTGTAAAAAGTTTAGTTTTTAGATGCTTGAGAGTTGTCAGCGATGTGGAGTTTCTGATGTCAGAGGGAAGATTGTTCCATATTCGAGGTGCTGACTAGGTGAAGGATTTAGATGCAGTTGCGGTGTGGCAGCGATGAAGGACTAGTGTTTGGTTTCCGGATGATAGCATGTTTCTTGAGGGCTCATATTTCTGAAGGAGATCGGAGAGGTATGAAGGAGTTTTTGTTGTTACACAGTTGTAGGTAATGATGGTGATTTTGTATGTATGTTTTCTTTGACAGGTAGTGGAGGGATTTCAGAAGTGGTTTGCTACTAGAATTATATGAAGCATTGCAGACTACCCGTGCGAGGTTGTTTTGGATTCGCTGAAGAGACGTTAAGTTTTTTGAAGGTGTTCCATAGAGAAGGCTTTTGCAGTAGTCCAGACTTGATTTCAAACTATTCCACATGCGATAGTGTTTGCAATGTCTTTTGTGAGGAAAGGTCGGATGTGTCGCAGAGCACGAGTGGAAATTGGTAGAGCGAAGAATTTCAGCAGTTTGGGAGATCCATTGAGAGAGTCGAGTCAAGTTTCACTCTGAGTATTTTAACAGTGGATGATAAATTTAAGGCTGTATTTGAGAAGGTGGGTTGGAGGTGCTGATGTTTGGCGATTTGCGACCTAGTTCCAAAGACTGTGGCTTTGGTTTTTGATGGGTTTAGAAGAAGACCGTTTTCCAGGAACCAACGGTTTACAGCTTCTGCACAATTAGTAATGTTATAGCAGGGGGTATTTCCAGAGGTAAGAGAGGTGTATAGCTGTGTGTCATCTGCATATTGGTGGTGCTGGATCCCGAAAGATTGGATGAGGAAGTTAACTAGTTATATGAACATAGAGAAAAGAAATGGGCCAGGAACACTACCCTGAGGTACTCCAGTAGTGGAAGGCAGAGTGCCAGATTTGGACGAATCTAAAGCAATGAAAAAATGCCTTCCTTCGAGGTAGGAAGTAAGCCAGTTCAGAGCATTTCCAGTGATACCAAAAGCCTCTTGCGCACGGGCAACAAGTAATTTATGGTCCATAGCATCGAAGGCAGCCGAGCTGTCCAAACAGAGCAAAAAGGTATATATATATATAAACAAACTTAATTGGCACTGACTGGAGCGACAGTCTCTGACTCTAAGAAATCAACTTCTACATAGGGTTCTATATACTATATATATATATATATATATATATATATATATATATATATATATATATATATATATATATATATATATATTAGAGTGGTCCAAAAAGACAAAATGTCGAAAATTAATTTGGGTCACATGTGTTCTTGTTCCATTCACTTCAGATAGTATTTGAACCAATTTTTGTGTCATTTGAAGAATATCTAGGGGTGACTCAATTTTGAACGATAATTTTGTTTCTTCAAAAATTTCGTCATAATGTAGTATATTGGATTTATGACCCAAAAGTGTTTTGAAACAAGACCAAAAGCAAATAACTATTTAGTGTTAACTGTTTAGTAAGTTCCTAGGTAATAAGATCGCCATTAAAACAAGTCTTTATTGATATGTTCCTCTAGAGAAACTTTTATGACTCCGGAATGGCTTGACAAAGGTATTGTCTTCGATTCTCGACTCTTGTCACAGAAGAGTTGAATATCTGGATGAAAGCAATAGGCCTACCCTTTTCTGCGCTGTAGGTCTAATTTATTACTTTAATCTGCCTGGCTTTGTCTTTCAATTTGATATAAATTGAATGCAACTGCCAAAGCGTGGTGGCGTCGAGAAGTAAGCTTAGGCTTCATCTGCCAGTCACTTGCTGGCAAGGATCATATGTCGATGAGTCAAGATCTTCGGCTTGTCCCAATTGATGTCACATTTGATTCCAGTGGATTTCCAAATTTCAACATTTTGCATTCAATTCCGTTTGATGCTATATTCTATTCAGAACATTTGAGCTTCGTAACCAAGGTGGTCTTTGCATTAAATCACATCAACGCGGGTTCAAAGAGACCAGGTGTCTCTTGAAAGCGGTTGTGGCAGCATTCTGCACAACAACGTTGCAAATGTTAAGTTCTGACTAGTTGCAACAGTGTCAAATAATTGTTTGGAGCTCTCTCTTGTCCAAGCAATCTTCATGACCATATTCCATAGAAAAGAGAGTCAAAAAGGCTGACATTAGATATGTTAAAACTTTTTCATCCCAAATGCGGAGAGTCATTTGATTTTTGAGGATTTTGCTAGAAGTTGGTGAGCGGTGTTGCATGGTGTACTGCTCCAGAAGCAGGAAACGGAATTGCACTTCTCCTCTCAAACACCTATCAAGAAGGATGACATGCGATAATTGCAGAAGCTCGTCGTAATCTTCACGTTGGTGTTGGTTTTTCACATAAATCGTTTGAACGAGCCTACATATGGACCCCTGGTTGTTCCGAGGGTTGTGGGAGTAAAGATAACCACTGGATTTCATAGATGCGAGCACACAGCAGTGGCTCCTCATTGAGTGTCTGCTAGATAAATGTACAACTGTACATGTGCAAGTCTTTTGAGGCCGTTTTATCAAATGCAAGCTCATATATCCTCTGCTTCCGACTCCGATCATCCGACATTTGAAGACAGGCATTAACTTGCTGTTTTCAATTCTCTAATAAACTTGGAAACTACAAGAAACTTTTCTCTCCAGCTCCAGAAACACATTCAGAATGATCTGGACAAATTCTAGTTAACGTTTGCCATCACAGTGCAAAGGAGAGGTACCTCGGCTGAATAAAAATCCTGTTCAGCTGCAGCCTTAGCCTGCGTGTGGCAATTCTAATGCCAGAAAAAAATTCAAGTTTGAGTCACCTCTAAATATCATTGAATCACTCTAATTTTTGGCATGTAAGCTCCCTTGGTGTATAGGAACAAGGACAACTGTGACCCAATTTGATATTTGAAATTTCATTTTTTTACATGGTACGATGGACCACTCTAATATATATATATATATATATATATATATATATATATATATATATAGGAAGAGGTGCATTATTATTTTATACAAAAAGCTTCCCGCTCGAGGCAGAGCGAAGGACAACTTGTTAAGAACGGAACACGCAGTCAAGGAGCGTTTCGTTTTCGCTTGAAGTTAAGTTCTGTAAACGGTCAGACTTTTTAAACTAAATAGGCTACCAGTATATGCCTACAGCGGGTACCATAGAAATTAAGATCATTCAGTACGATACGCTTATGTGAGGGTAGAAATATGGATTCATTCGTTCAACAACCAGTGACGACGGTTTATCAGGTCTCTGTATAGACCTAATGAGGTACAGGATATTGTATATCGTACTTTGGAAGCAATTCCAGACAGCAAAAGCGGGTTCATCAAGTGCTAAATCAGTTTTGATATGAGAACCCAGGCAACTGTAATTTTTATTTCAAGAGTAAGGTCAGATTTCAGTCACATAAAATTTGACTATCATAACAGTTTTGACAATCACATGAATGTCTATGAGTTTTCGCATGCTTGGTTCCGTGACAGCTGATTGACAGGGAGCCAGCGCAGAAGGAGCAAGCGACGAAAGTGGAGTGATTGGTTGCTTTCGACAACCTATTTATGACAATTGTATAATAGTCTGCACTCACCCCCTAGAAAAATTCCTGCGGACGCCCATGATGTCCAAATAAAATTATTCGTAATAGAAAATAATTATGTGTTCTATCCTGTCCAAATTGTCAATTTTTTTCATATATTTTTGATAATTCTTTGAGAGATGAGGGCCACTTTTTAGGCCTGGCTGGCCACTTTTGGTCCGCGGGCCATGGGTTGGGAATCACTGACTTAAACCAAACTCCGCCCATGCTGTTCCCACAAAGATTTAATCGCGACTTTCCTACAACTACCTCACAAGGAAAGCCAAGTCAAACTGTACAGCGGTCCTCTTTATGTTGTCTCGTCTTTATGTTGTTCATATCTTTATATTCAGTGCAGAACATAAAAGCGCGATAATTCACTAAGTTGATATAGGTGAGAGAAGAGAAACATCATGTAAACATCATCAGCTTTCAGCAATTTCAACAATACTATAAGTCTGAGATCTGTATGTATGGATGTCTGTCCCAAGAAAGGCTCACACACCGATTCATTTCGCAACACTAAACAATTTTTTTAGCCTCTTATGCAAATTTGTGGGTCAGCGCGACTATTTTCAGCTTTCAATTCACTTTAAAACGAGTTATGGACAATTTAAGTTTCGGTATGGAAACTTACGCGAAATTCAGATGCCATTAACCATACCATGCAACAACGCTGCAACGATGGTAGTAGTCCGGTCGGTTAAGTCTTAAGCCTGCTCATTTACTATGACAAGCAAATTTTTGCACGAAAAGTTTTGAAATAGACTAAAGAATATGTGGTAGAAATTCGAAGAAAAAGCGATATGAGGAAATATTTAAAATTTGAAATTTATTTGTGAGCAGCAGTGATGCCACTGTTGGGTTTTCCACTAGATCTGGATTTGTTGCCCTTCGTCTGGGTTTCTGGAATTTTCTAGGTAAAATCTGGGTTTATTTTAGCTAGCTGGACATTTTGTATTAACAAGTTACAACACATGGATATTCTGTGAAATTCAATGTAAACTGGTGATACATAATTTTTGTTCCACTAAATTTCATTTGAAACTCCACAATCGGCCTACCAGCTGGGCCGCTGCACGTGCGCACACGATATAGCCTAATATAGATTCAGCAATTTCAGCCTATTGTCAATATGGGTGCTGAGTCTCTAACAACTTTGACAATTGATATGTTTTTGGTTGTTAAAAGTTTTAACTACATTATTTTGATTCGACTCATTTGATGAACATTTTGTTAACCTCATACGAACATGCGAAAATCCAACTTAATTCGAACAAAGGGTCTAGAATCACTCATACAAATAGCATAGGTTTTTCTGGGGGTTTTCATATGGAAATTTGGGTTAATTTCATAAACCTCAGCGGCAACACTGGTGAGCGCGACCAACACAATCCCACACTTAAGGCCATGCCCATAAACAAAACAGCTTCGGAACGGGGGTAATACGAATCCTCGGGGCGGGGCGGATCGGCGGGGCGGGGCAAAAACACAACGAATCCTCGGGGCAGATCGACGGGGCAGGGCACACGCAACGAGTGCTCGGGGCGGTTCGGGGCAAATCAAAGGAGCAGCCACAAACAACGAATGTGAACAGGTCGGATAGACGGGGCAAGGCAAAAACATAAGTAGGCCTAATCCACTGGGAAGATCGACGGGGTAGGGTAAATTCATAGCACATACTCGGAGCAGATCGACGGGGCAGCGAAAAAACATAACACATGCTCGGGGCAGATCGACGGGGCAGCGAAAAAACATAACACATGCTCGGGGCAGATCGACCGAGCAGGGTAAAACATAACACATGCTCGGGGCAGATCGACGGGGCAGGGTAAAAACATAACACATGCTCGGGGCAGATCGACGGGGCAGCCAAAAAAAATGCTCGGGCAGATCGACGGGGCAGCGAAAAAACATAACACATGCTCGGGGCAGATAGACGGGGCAGGGTAAAAACATAACACATGCTCGGGGCAGATCGACGGGGCAGCGAATAAATAAAACAAATACTCGCGGCAGATCGACGGGGCAGCGAAAAAACATAACACATGCTCGGGGCCGATCGACGGGGCAGGGTAAAAACATAACACATGCTCGGGGCCGATCGACGGGGCAGTTAAAAAATAAAACAAATGCTCGGGGCAGATCGACGGGGCAGCGAAAAAACATAACACATGCTCGGGGCAGATCGACGGGGCAGCGAAAAAACAAAACAAATGCCCGGGGCAGATCGACGGGGCAGGGTAAAACATAACACATGCTCGGGGCCAATCGACGGGGCAGTTAAAAAATAAAACAAATGCTCGGGGCAGATCGACGGGGCGGCGAAAAAACATAACACATGCTCGGGGCAGATCGACGGGGCATCGAAAAAACATAACACATGCTCGGGGCAGATCGACGGGGCAGCAAAAAAACATAACACATGCTCGGGGCAGATCGACGGGGCAGCGAAAAAACATAACACATGTTCGGGGCAGATCGACGGGGCAGTGTAAAAGCATAACACATGCTCGGGGCAAATCGACGGGGCAGCGAAAAAACATAACCCCAACAACATGGCCATATGTCTAACATATGGGAAAAATACATCCATAAAGCCCATAAGGGATGCATAAGTTATACAGATGGCACAGCCATATAGCATTTGCCATATGCATACCATACAAATCCTGCATGATGTTATGCATTCAGAAATTGCGAGAAACGCATCAGAGTGTGAAGTCCAACAGGTCTACAGAAGTTGTTGGAAATGAGGGGATAAAAATCGAAAACTTCTGAGTAGCCATTGTCTAAGGCAGCATTATACAGGCGCACGTAATTATCTCCGACTCTGACATTATTGTATTAATAGAAACTTGCCCATACGGAGCAAGTGATAGTTAATGAGCCACGTTTACATATCCCAATGTAGGGCCACACACACACGAGCGCCCACGCGCGCACAACTACGCATACGTCCACTCACACGCATGCACGCACGTAGCCTACACACCTTAGACCGGTATCTCCGATAGACAAATTTGTTGCAAGACATTGGCACTTTGGTGGCCTACAATGCATGCTCGACTTCAGCGCACTTTCAATGTTACTGCAAGGTGCACGCGTATATCGACCATCATTTGCTTGAACTTCCCTACTTATGGAGTTACTAGCTGGGGTACTCGGCGTTGCCCGGGAAATTTATGATTCGACCCGCTCCCGGCCACAATCCCACCACACCGCAAAATTTTCCCCCACCACTTCCCCCAAACCCCCACCACCCACCCCACCACACCCCACCACACGCCACCACACTCCGACCTCCACCGGTACGCCACCTGTGAAATTAGGGTTTTCCGGACAATTGTCTCCCCACTGCCCCACCCCACCGCCTCCACCCCTGCCCACCCGGCTACTGCGGGCCGAGGTGTGTGCTGGGTGGAGGCAAGTCTCCCGCCTGTTGAAGGTACTTACGTACGGATCGTACCAGCCCTGCGCTGTCCCTGCCCCTTTTCCTGTCCCTGTCCATGTCTCTCTCTCCCGCTCCCTCTCTTTCTTCCTCCCCCTCCCCCTCCCTGTCCCTGTCCCTGTCCCTCTCTCTCTCCCAGTTCCTGCCCCTGTCCCTGACCCTGACTCTGTCTGTCTCTGTCTCTGTCCCTGTCGCTATTGCTCTCTCTCCGGTCTCCCTGGCGCTGTCCCTGTCTCTTTTCCTGTCCCTGTCCATGTCTCTCCCTCTCTCTCAGTCTCCCGCTCTCTCCCTCCCCATCCCTGTCTGTCCGTCCGTACATATAAATATATATCTCTCCTCCCCTTCCCTTCCATCCCCTCCCCCTCCCTCTCCCTCTCCCTCTCCCTCTCCCTTTCCCTTTCCCTCTCCCTCTCCCTCTCAACATGGATACGATATAGTTATAACAATACATATCTCATACAGCAGACAGATCCGAAAACCATCAAAATGCAATATGGTATGCACGTGGCTTCCATGTGTAGCCAGCTTATGTACACCACTTTTGAGCCACATGGAATGTAATATGGCATGCATGCCAATTCTTTGCTTAACCAGCTTAGTCTGGCCTACACAATTTCTATGCAACCTAGACCGGGTCTTGTGAATTTGATGTGACATAGTGCTGTTGAATGAGCTGGTCTCCTTGGTGTGCTTTTTGGGTGCGCTGAGAAACTTCTAGGATTTACATTACATTAAATTACATTCATATAATATGCAAGAAACCTGGTTTGATGTACATGTCTTAGCTTACGCGTAGACTATACGCAACCAGGTCTTACTGGTGTACGAGCTTTCTCTGCTGCCAGACTTATAGCTTTCATTTATATTGTTTCTGATCTTCTGTCTCTGTCTCTGTCTCTGTCTCTGTCTCTGTCTCTGTCTCTGTCTCTGTCTCTGTCTCTGTCTGTCTCTCTCTCTCTCTCTCTCTCTCTCTCTCTCTCTCTCTCTCTCTCTCTCTCTCTCTCTCTTGTGTGTTCGTCTTTGCCTGTCTGCCTGCCTGCCAGCCTGCCTACCTGCTATGTTCCTGTGCGTCTATCTGTATGTCCGCCTGTTTGTCTGCCTGTCTGTCTGTCTGTATGTTTACCTCCCTCTCCCTCCCTCTCCCGCTCTCTCTCCCTCCCCATCCCTGTCTGTCCGTCCGTACATATAAATATAAATCTCCCCTCCCCTTCCCTCCCATCCCCTACCCCTCCCTCTGCCCCTCCCTCTCCCTCTCCATCTCCCTCTCCCTCTCCCTTTCAACATGGATATGGTATGCACGTGGCTTCCATGTGTAGCCAGCTTATGTACACCACTTTTGAGCCACATGGATACGATATAGTATAACAATACATATCTCATACAGCAGACAGATCCGAAAACCATCAAAATGCAATATGGTATGCACGTGGCTTCCATGTGTAGCCAGCTTATGTACACCACTTTTGAGCCACATGGAATGTAATATGGCATGCATGCCAATTCTTTGCTTAACCAGCTTAGTCTGGCCTACACAATTTCTATGCAACCTAGACCGGGTCTTGTGAATTTGATGTGACATAGTGCTGTTGAATGAGCTGGTCTCCTTGATGTGCTTTTTGGGTGCGCTGAGAAACTTCTAGGATTTACATTACATTAAATTACATTCATATAATATGCAAGAAACCTGGTTTGATGTACATGTCTTAGCTTACGCGTAGACTATACGCAACCAGGTCTTACTGGTGTACGAGCTTTCTCTGCTGCCAGACTTATAGCTTTCATTTATATTGTTTCTGATCTTCTGTCTCTGTCTCTGTCTCTGTCTCTGTCTCTGTCTCTGTCTCTGTCTCTGTCTCTCTCTCTCTCTCTCTCTCTCTCTCTCTCTCTCTCTCTCTCTCTCTCTCTCTCTCTCTCTCTTGTGTGTTCGTCTTTGCCTGTCTGCCTGCCTGCCAGCCTGCCTACCTGCTATGTTCCTGTGCGTCTATCTGTATGTCCGCCTGTTTGTCTGCCTGTCTGTCTGTCTGTATGTTTACCTCCCTCTCCCTCCCTCTCCCGCTCTCTCTCCCTCCCCATCCCTGTCTGTCCGTCCGTACATATAAATATAAATCTCCCCTCCCCTTCCCTCCCATCCCCTACCCCTCCCTCTGCCCCTCCCTCTCCCTCTCCATCTCCCTCTCCCTCTCCCTTTCAACATGGATATGGTATGCACGTGGCTTCCATGTGTAGCCAGCTTATGTACACCACTTTTGAGCCACATGGATACGATATAGTATAACAATACATATCTCATACAGCAGACAGATACGAAAACCGTCAAAATGCAATATGGTATGCACGTGGCTTCCATGTGTAACCAGTTTATATACACCGTTTTTTATCTACATGGATATCAGATAGTATACCAATATATATCTCATACAGCAGACACATCGGAAAACCATCAAAATGTAATATGGCATGCATGCCAATTCTTTGCTTAACCAGCTTAGTCGTGTGCGTCTATCTGTATGTCCGCCTGTTTGTCTGTCTGTCTGTATGTTTACATCTCTCTCTCTCTCTCTCTCTCTCTCTCTCTCTCTCTCTCTCTCTCTCTCTCTCTCTCTCTCTCTCTCTCTCTCTCTCTCTTTCTCTCTCTCTCTCTCTTGTGTGTTCGTCTTTGCCTGTCTGCCTGCCTGCCAGCCTGCCAGCCTGCCTACCTGCTATGTTCGTGTGCGTCTATCTGTATGTCCGCCTGTTTGTCTGTCTGCCAAGCCTGCCTGCTGTGTGTAATTGTAATTGAAATCAAGTGTGTGTGTCCGTGTCTGTTTATCTATCTGTCTGTCTGTCTGCCTGTCTCTCTGTCTGTCTGTCTGTCTGTCTGTCTGTCTGTCTGTCTGTCTGTCTGTCTGTCTGTCTGTCTGTCTGTCTGTCTGTCTGTCTGTCTGTCTGTCTGTCTGTGGCCCTCTCCGACTCTCTGTCACCACTTTCAAAATTCGAATCCCTATCCATCACAGGCGATGTCTCGTTGGGATGGTGAATTGATTATGGCTTGGTTTTCATATGAACCCATCGCGTTATATACTAGTCTAGCGCAAGAGATGTTGCTAACTGATGATGACGATGATGATGATGATGATGATGATGAATGGGAGAAAGATTATCAGATAACTGATGATGATGATGATGATGATGACGATGACGATGACGACAACGACGGCGACGATGACGATTATGATAACGATGATGATAACGATGATGATAACGATGATGATAACGATGATGATAACGATGACGATGACGACAACGACGGCGACGATGACGATTATGATAACGATGATGATAACGATGATGATAACGATGATGATAACGATTATGATAACGATGATGATGACGACAACGACGGCGACGATTATGATAACGATAACGATGATGATAACGATGATGATAACGATGATGATGATGATGATGATGATGATGATGACGACGACGTGTCTGTCCGTGTCTCTGACAGACTCCCTTTACCAGTTCTTGTCACTGTCTCTTTCCTGTCGCTGTCCCTGTACCTCTTCGTCTCCCTTTCCAAGTTATTGTCCCTGTCTCTATATCTGTCTCTGTCTCTCTCTGTCTCTGTGTCTGTCCCTTTTTCTGTCGCTGTCCTTGTCCCTCTCTGTCTTCCTGCACTTGTCCATGTCCCTGCTTCTGCCCCTGCCTCGTCCGTGGCCCTCTCCGACTCTCTTTCCCAGTTCTTGTCCCTATCCCTCTGCGTCTCCTCGTCCCCGTCCCTGTTCCTGTCGCCTTCGGTCTCCTTGGTGCTGTCCCTGTCCCTTTTCCTGTCCCGGGTGTCCCTGTCCCTCTCCCTCCACCTCCCGTCTCACTTTCTTATTGCTATTATTATTATTATTATTATTATTATTATTATTATTATTATTATTATTATTATTATTATTGTCATTACTACTATACTTTTTAATTACTCTGAGGTTATTCATTGTCCCGGGGATTTCGAAATGATGAAAGCGATGCATTTGGAATGGCTACCCCTCATCATGTCAATAAAGAGCCAGCGAAAGTCACATTGAAAGTCACATCGTTTAAACGTTGCTTAGTAATGGAGATACGCTGATAAATTATTATTATTATTATTATCGATTTGCTCTCTAGACATTTTGAAAATTACGATTACGATTACGATGACTGTAGCAACTCGACATCGGTCGAGCAATGCAGACAAAGACGGTTCATTTAGTTTATGGACCATAGAGCAGGACCGATGGAGCTTGGGAACAGAGCCCAAATGAACCCATTGCGGTCGAAAGGCCAGCCACAGCCCACAAAGTACACCGGGCGCTGGCTAATGACGGTCTGCCAATGGGCAACAAGAAGCTATATATACACATATATACACACATATATATATATATATATATATATATATACATACAGCTGAGAGAAGTATCCAGCGCCTCTGCCTCCCAAGCAGTGCAAGGCAGAAAAGTTGTCGTAGGCCTACTCCCTCTCCTGCTATTTCACCCAAGACGAACTGACCCAGTCACTCTCCCCTAATCAGAGTTGGCGCAACTTGATCCTAGTGATAAACAGAGGGAGTCGGGAATTAACTAAAACTCGTGTACACCAATCTGGGATGGAGGGAAAGCCCGGCCCGGTAGGATCAACTGAGAGTTAGGGATTGAACTGACTGTTTAGTTGGGAAATCATCCATTGAATCTCCAGATTCCGCACCCTCTGGAATACCACGCTCCTAACCACGGAGATATTATATATACGCATATGATGACACACCCAGCTTTTTACAGAAACCATCACAAAATAATAATAGGCAGGGTATTGGGCTCATATGTGAATATAATTATGTGTGCGTGTGTGAATGCTGAATACTGAATGATCAGTAGTCTCTTAACGCCTGACCACTTTCTCCCATTCTTCTGACCTCGATCGATCTGCTTTTCGGGTAACGCAGCGAAAGAAATGTACCTCTCTATTATATTCACGCTTGCTATAGGCCTAGTTCTAAAAGTTAGGCTTCTGGCAGTTGCATGTATGAGGCTATGTGTAGTCGGCATCTAGACGTCTAAGTCTAAAGGTTTAAAAACTCTGACGATAATTGTGCATTTAGTTCAAATGGAATTAATATTGCAATTCAAATCCCAAAAACTGTGTGTGTGTGTGTGTGTGTGTGCGTGTGCGTGCGCGCGCGCGTGTGTGCGTGTGCGTGTGCGTCTGCGTGTGCGCGTGTGTGTGTGTGTGTGTGTGCGTGTGCGTGTGCGTGTGCGTGTGCGTGTGCGTGTGCGTGTGCGTGTGCGTGTGTGTGTGTGTGTGTGTGTGTGTGTGTGTGTGTGTGTGTGACTTACAGATGAATTGGAGATTGAATTATATTGGAGCAAGAGATGATTATTTTGAGGCCTATGTTCTAGGGCGTTGTCGGTCTGTGTTTGGTTCTCAGCATATAGGCTACTTGTTACAATACCTAGTTAAGCGCCTTCGTGAGGTTATTGTAAGGCGCTATATAAATGTTCATATACATACATACATACATACATACATACTTAGAACTACCTCTCTCAATTATGTTTAGTGCTGTGCCTTGGTTTGTGACATAAAAGTTATTATGACCAGTCAGTGCTTTAACATTTTCCCGTCTATAGCCTACGCTGGTTGCTCTTTCCTTTTGCCATTGGCCTGGACATCGTACTCGCGAGTTCGAGCCTCGTAGGGCGGAGAGCTTTGTAGTCTGCTATTTGCGCCGTGTATTGCAGGCTCATTCATTCATTCGTTTCAAGAATTTATATAGCGCCTCTTCAAGAAATCCACTCAGAAGCGCTCCCAGTCCAACCACGGTGAAACAAAGAAGTTTTAAGGAGCCTGTAAAACACTGGTGAGTCAACCCTAGGCCACAGACGCATCTCCAACAGAAGACTATTCTAAATAGATGGACCTACAACTGAGAAAGCACGACGTTGACAGGTTGAGGTCTCAACACGTGGGACCATATTGACATAATTATAGACTGTCTGTTCTGTTAGTAGTTAGGATTTATGTCTTCTGTCATTTTCGTCTTTTTGATTTGTTTCAATTCCATTTTCTGCACTGTAACCGGATTGTTAAATAAAGGAAAATTATTATAATTTAATCAATGCGGTGTTTGTCATACTTATTCAGGTGCACCATCGATATTAATATAGATATCGATGAGGTGCACCAGTAGAGACCTATGTGACCTTTGCTATTTGGAGTCGTTTGTTTGCTTGGCTATCGTTTCCGGTTATATTATATGGAAAATAATGGCATGCAATTTGTTTGAAAAGTTATCCACTTTAATCCGCGTATATGTCTAACAAAATCTGCTCTTATTTATGTGCTACATTGTTAATCTGAAATGCTCAATGCAGTACGCTTAATGCTTAGGGCGACGAGTAATTGCGAAAAAAAATTGATTTGAAAAAATCATGCAACGTGATTGCAAAGAAAAGAAGAAGCGGGTATGAAGTATTAACAAATTAATTTTCTTAGTCTCGGCATATGGGTTTCCAGTCATATACCTCACCGTCTCATCTTCCCACCGACAGCGTACTGTCGGCGTACGTAGTGCATAAATCTATGCATACATTTACTATCTGGTACGACGGTAGAGGTTTACGACGGCTCGGTCACCGATATGCAGCGATTAGGCAATATGACCGCATAACACCTGAAAGGAAAAGGATAGAGCGCTGTAGCCTGCGTCGATCAACAGGCCAATATTTTCGCGAAAGAAAGAGAATGAGGGTTAAATTCTAAAATGGCTCGGTAGCAAGAAGACAATAGATGCCGGATCCAGTCCAAAACTTTAGTATATTTTATATAGGTCAAACTGTATTTTAGCGTATTTTATTCGAAACCGCTCAGCTAAAAATAAATAGCGTATTTTATTGTTTGGGTACGTTTTCGAACTTTCGCAGGTATTTTCATCATTCGGACTTCTACCTTGGCATGTATCACTTTTGTCAATCCAGCTTATGTTGCAGCAACAATTTTTTTCATCAATCCTGATTCTACTTAAATAATTATTTGTCATCAATCAAGCTCTCATTTAATTAAATATCTTTTCAGCAACCTAGCTTCTATTTACGGGAAATAATTTTCATCAATCGAATTTCTATTTCTCAAGCAATCATTTCATCAATACCGTTTGCAGCGTTATTCTTGTCCATCCAGCTGCTATGTCAGCCATTAGATGCCTTAATCCACCTTCCATTTCTCAAGTGTTTTCTCATCAATTCAGCTTCTATTTCACCAAGAATTTTTCACCAATCCAGCTTCCAATAATTATCACTCAATTTTGTCTGTTTGTAAATTTTTTTCATCAACGAAATATGTAAATACACACGCTAAATAATAAAATACGCTAAAATACATGATATCGATTTTGAGATAATAAAATACGCTAAAATACAGTTTTACCTTTATATATTCATAGAAACATTTTAGTGATCGTTTTCGTGAACTATTGATTAATCTTTTTCGGTTCATTCTCGCTCGCAAAATTAGCCCTTTGGAGGTGATGTAAAGCATTGGAACGTTTGTGGTGAGGTGATAGACAACATTAATTCAATTTATCAAATTGACATAATTAATTATGAGTTAAGCTAGTATTTTATGACCAATTAGGCTTCTACTTCACCAGGAATTATTTTCATCAATCAACCAGGGTTTCGAATGATGACACTATCCATAACCTTGAACTTAACGTAGCCGACCCTAACGGCAAAGACTACCTCTTGCTGTATATAGTTTGTCTGGAATTTATGGTAATCTAAATTACCGGTATTCTCCATTGCATGGGTTGCATGCAAATTGGATTGACAAAAATAAGTTTGCTAAGTGGAAGTCGTGGATGGTAAACATGTATTTTAGCAGATCCTCACGATATTTGACCTGGCCATGCCGACGCCTGCCCTTAAACGACCCTTCTGCCTCTTTGCACTGACTGACTCTCAAGACTACAGTAAACTTAGGCACTACCCGGGAGTTTGCTGCAGCTGTACTCCTGTTGATATACATTTATATTGATATCAGTGTTAGAACTACCAGTAGCTATGATTACTGGTACTAATTGAATCGCAAATATTAGGCTGTAAATCACAGCATTCTATCTTGCCCCAATCTGTGGTGGTCAGTCATACTTTCTGTGTATCAGTGACTGAGCTGGTGTGCTCGTTTATCGGTTGATTTACTTGTTTTTTAGACTTGAATGTCTGTTATGTGGTGGAAAATGATGTGCCTGCTTTGAAGTCACCTACCGAGAAAATGGATTCAGGAACCAAGCCACCGCCAAACGTCTGTCGAATTGTTCCTGTAAGTGAGAATCTAATTAATTTAGCATTGGGGACTTGGATGTCTTCCCATCGACTCTGTCTTAACTCGTTAAAAACTCAGTTCATTTGGCTTGGCACCCGCCAGCAGCTGGCAAGCTAGATATGACATCCATTGCTTCAATGCCTTTCCTGATTTTGTCTTCTCGGCCAGGGTCTGTGACCTTGGTGCTACTCTGGACTAAGATCTCACTTTTGCTCCACACATTCACTAGCTCAGCAGCCGTGCCTGTTATTATCAACTGCGTCAACTACGCACTTTTGCTCGCTCGCTTACTCCTGCTGCTGCAACCCTTACCCATTTTTTTACCACCAGTCTTGACTACTGCTGCTGTCTATGCTGGGTGATTCCGTGTCAATTCAACCAGATTTACAACAAAAATTGACATGATCGACTCAGATTTACTTGAAATTTGGCACAATTGTTGGGTTATATGAAACATGTATAAATCCCCCAACAATTTTTTGGGTCAATTACGCTCCGAGATGCGGGTCGTCAAACTTTGACCCAATCCGCTCAACCGCGTTCCTTTGGACATCTGTATCTCAGCTTGTATCAGAGCTAGAAAGGTGTTCTTAGTGTCATTATTTAGCTCTTTTGATGACCTATTTGAGTAGATTATTTGAGACTGTTTAAAAGTTTAGCATAGGGACCATACTGACAATTTAGCAAAGTTTGACGACCCGTATAGATCTTGGAGCGTAATTGGGAAAAAAATTTCCTTGGATTTATGCATGTTTCATATAACCCAGTGGTTCCCAACCTTTTTGACTGTCGGGTCACTTTTTCTAAGGTAGAGGACACAAAGGGCCACTTTTCCTAGTTGAAGGACATTAGGAGGCCACAAGCTAAAATTTAATTAACTAAAGGCGTATAAAATTGTTATAATTGAATGAAAATGGAATGTTTTATGTGATTCATTAGCGTCCAAATAAAATAATTTGTAATAAAAAAACAATTATAAATTCTATCATGTCCAAATTGTCAATTTTTACATACAGTTTTCTTAGTTCATTGAGATGCTGCGGGCCATTTTTGTAGGCCAAGCGGGCCACTTTTGGCCCGCGGGCCACGGGTTGGGAACCGCTGATATAACCCAACAATTGTGTAAAATTTACAAATTTCAAGTACATCTGGGTCGGTCATGTCAATCATGTTGGTTGATTTGACATGGAATCACCCTGCTGGCCTGCCAATTGCTTGTCTGAATTGCCTTGATCACGTCCTTTCCTGTTCAGCCCACCTTATTGGCCGCATACCAAAATTCGGCCACATCTCTAGCTATATGTGTGATGTTCTCCACTGGTTCTCACTCAAGCAGTGAATCAAGTATAGGATCTTTACTCTAGTTTGGTGCTGCATGCTAGGCCTTGCTCCTGCCTACCTTTGTGATCTCTGTAGCCCTACTCTTGGTTCTCGCCATTTCCGCTCCCTTCACTTCGACTGAGCAAAGTCTGCTCTCAGGACTCCTTTTGCTCATACATCCACTATGTGGAACCGTGCTTTCTCGGTGGTAGGACCATCAACATGGAATAGTCTTCCTCTGACACTCTGCTTCATTTCTACAGATCCTTCTCAGACTTTCCACCCTCATCTTAAGACAGTTTTTTTGGCGGTCTGAGGTTGGTAGCACCTCTGAGTAGCCTTGAAGAGGCTATATATAAATGCTTGTATTGAATAAGGCCCCCCAAAATAATGTTGTGTTTCCGGTAACCCGACCGACCCTCTTTCATTGCCGCGACTCAAATAATTTTGTAAAAAATATGTATTTAAAAAATATTTTAATAAATTTTTTTAATTAAAAAAAATTTGTATTGACATAATACGGTGACATTGCCTTCAGTATAGAGTTGGAACTTAGGCAAAAAAGTTGTTCCGGTAACCCGACCGACTCACTTTTATTGCCGCGACTTTGAAAATTTTGTGTAAATTTTTTATTTACAGTGACATTGCCTTAGAGTTTCACGCCTGCCTAACTACTTCCTGGTTGCCAGTCTAAAGAAACCTTTAGCCTCATCATTCTTACTTGAGCCACCTCTAACGGTGACTAGGGAAAATAAATCTAGCAACCTCTAGGTGTAACTAGTCACTGGCTCGGCCAGTCTGGAACGACCCCTAGCAGTGATGTTCTGTTCGCACTCATCTTCCTCTTCCCTTCCCGCAGTTTTATCTTACCAGAAAAGATGTCAACAAAATGAAATTAATAGAATTGTTTTCTAGAGCAATTTTAGGTACAGACAGTCGGGAAATAGGCAGTTTGTACTTGCTTAGAGCACGTACTTTGTTGCAGCGTGTACCTTTATAAATGCAAAAAAGAGTAGTTGGGTATAATTTTTCGGATAGTCATTGTATAAAAATATTTTACCAAAATAAAAATATTTTTCGACCTACCTACCCAATTTTTAGAGCTCTGTTATCGGAAACACAACATTATTTTTTTGGCCTAATGAATAATTTCAAGATATGAATATTTTGCTTTGCTGTCAGGTGTGTGCGAGCACAAGTGCTTACTGCTTAGTTTATATACAAGTGGTCGTTAATCGCGCAAGAACAAGGAGATGTTTTGTTATACGATTTCGGCTAAATCTTCAGTTTATTCATGTTGTTATTGTCAAGGAATTTTTATTGCACCGCATTAAGGTTATTTACTCAGGATCACTCTTGGTCCAACCATGGCTAAGTAGGGCAGGTCTTTAAATTAACATAGATGATAGCACTCTGTCTACTGTTTAGCTCAGAGGTCTCAAACTCAAGTCAGCATGTGGGCCACATTTGGAAATTTTGAATGACTCGCAGGCCGCAACATAACAATAGGCTATCTATGTATGCTAATCGTGCACGTGAAACTGGAATTAGTTATGTGTCATTGCAGCCTACAATACTGTAATGATGGCATACCCCTGTAAAATTCACATACTATTATATTTAAGTGTAACTATAATGGCACTACAAAAAAATTGGAAAACCATTCTATCCCAATTATAAAAAAATACGTGGGCGCTATAATTGAACAAATTATGCTGTAGGCTAATCAAAATTTAAAATGACTAATTTTTTAAAGTATCCTAGGCAATGTTCAGAGTAATTCAACTCGAATTTAGCTTGGCCTAGAGACTCTGAGCGTTCTTAAGTGTTCTACATGTTCTAAGTCCTATAAACCAAAGTCACCAAAATTATATCAATAAACATAGGGCCCACCTGTTAGTGTCATTGCTCAAAACCAAGCAAATGGAAGTTAACTTGCAAAAAATTAATAAGCACAAGCGGAAGTGACATTTTTCGACTTCTCATCATCTGGGGAGATACGAATCGACGATTATTCCGGGGATACTATATTTTGCGACACCGACATACAAACTTTGCTGTGCATTCTTCTGCTTCGGCGTTGCATCGCACTGAAGGTCCACTAAATTACTCCGCATAGGCCTATAGGCTATGCCTGGCCTATATCTGCTGTTGTGGATTCAATGTCCAATCAAAAGGAGTAGAAGAAAGCAGTTTAAACATTGGTTCAAATCGTAAAAGAACTGTTAAATTCTTTTAAACCGATTTCTAACTTTAAAAAATCAAAAACCAGGAAGCCGTTCGCGGGCCGCGTGTTTGAGACCCCTGGTCTAGCTGCAACGTTTCAAGTCAGTAGCTGGGAAACTGTAGCGACGAAATGGTTAAAGCGAAAGTTTAGGGTTTCACCCCATGGGAGTAAGGTGTGTGTTGGGTGGGCTAGATGACCCCTGTACCACTATAGCTGTCTAGCTGTAACGTTTCACGTGAAAAACTGTGAAGTATGGCAATGGAATGGAAATTTATAGCGAAAATTAGGGTTTTCGCCCCCTCCCTGGCCCCTTTATGGTAGAGATTCGCCAACCCCTCAACAGGGTGTCTCATGCCATACACTCTATCTTGTTACATCGTCTCTCTCTATTTCCCTTGACTGGTGCTCCTTTAGAATGGCTTCACTATTTTTTATCTGGGCGCACTAACTGTGTGGTTCTGTGTGTCTCTAGGTCGTGTTGGGTCTCATCCCCTTTTAGTGTGCCACAGGGTTCAGTGTTGGGCCCTTTACTGCACGTACTCTATACAGCTGGTGTTAGTTCCTTGTTGTCAACGTGTGGTCTCCTGCACCAACTCTATGTTGATGACGTGCTGGCTTATGCTCATTGCTTTGCCGCTGATGCATTGTCCACTGTGTCTTTAATGTTCAATGCCATTGATGCTCTCTCATCATGGATGGCATCTAATCGTTTGCTGCTAAATCCATCTAAACCTCAGTTCAACTGGTTTGGTACTCACAGGCAATTAGGTCCATTGACCTGCACTTAATAACAGCAACTTTCCCTCATATCTCGTTCTCTCTCACAGTGCGAGACCTTGGCATTACCTTGGATCAAGAGCTCCATATCTCAAAGCATATAAATTTGGTCACTCGTGGTTGCTACAACCAGCTTCGTCAACTCCGAGTTGTCTCAAGAGTCAAGATCCCTCTCATAGTGCTACTATGACTCTTGTGCATGCCTTTGTCACTAGTAGAATTGATTACTGCAGTTCGGTACTTGTGAGTCTGCCACTTGGACTAATTTGGTGCCTTGAACGATTTCTTCATTCGGCTGCTCGCCTCATTGGCTGCATTCCTAAATATGCCCCGTCTCTGCTTATATGCGTGACGTTCTTCACTGGCTCCCTATTTCACAGCGCATCTCCTTCTGAGTTGCTGCACTTGTTTGGTGATACCATCTTTCTTGTGCTCCATAGTACGTGTCTAGCCTTTGTCGACCTGTCTCAGACCTTGCAGCCCGTCGAGCTCTTCGCTCTGCAGCAACGGGGGAGCTTTTGGTCCTGCGAGCTCGCACTTCTATCAGACAGCGCCGAGCCTTTTCTGTTGTGGGTCCCATTATCTGGAATGGACTCCCACTAACCTTGCGACTTATGCCTAGGCTAAATTCCCCTGCATTTTTTAAGTATTTCAAATCCTACTATTTTAGCTGTGGTTAGGCTGGGAGCACCTCTGAGTAAATTTTTAAGAGGCGCTATATAAATTCTCGAAATGATTGAATGAAACAGTAGTGAAGGTTTGGAGTGAAAAGCTCAAAAACTAGCATAGTTGCATGTTACTGTGAAGTCGCTTAGCAAGATGACAATAAAGTTGATAAATTATAAATAATCTGTAAGATTAATAATTTTATTGTTAATGAAATGATATTCAAAATTCTAAAATTGAGAATGGCCAAAGAGTCAATTTCAGACAAAATGCATTTATAAGCAGACACTTCATGAGCATGGTCTTGAGATAAAGCCATCGTCTAATTGTCGCTTAGTCTACTCTGATAAACAATGAAAGTTGAGTAGGCTTATGCAATTGATAAAAGGGAGTTGGCTGAATGTCATGTGTCCTGGTTTCTTGAGAAGCATCAATGGCCCTAAAATCAGGATTTGAACTCGATGAATCATCACATGGGATAGCTATGAAGGAGAAATACCACAATCTCCGACAAAAACCAGTAACGACAAGATAATTGAAGTTCGCATTGGAGTTGGTATGGCAAGGTTTATCTCTGGAACTCTTCAACAATGCTTTCAATAGCTTTACAACAGGGCAAGTGTGGGCACTGGTGGTGGAAGCATTGAACACAAGTTGTAAAACAGCATAAAGTTTCAAAGGCCATGGACAAGATCTGGAAAAGTAAAACGATAAAAATGGAAACAAAGAAAAAAAGTGCTACAGACATGCATCTTCAGTGTAGTACTATATGGATGCGAGTCCTGGACAATAACGAAGGAGATAGAACAAAGGCTATTGACTTTTGAAAGAAAGTGCTACCGAAAGATTCTGGGAATAGACTGGACACAGAAAGTAACGAACGCAGAGCTTTACAAACGAATACGCCAAAAGGAGAACATCATGCAGAAGCTGATCGGAAGAAAGCTGAGGCTTTTTGGGCACATCTGCAGAATGAAGGACGATAGGAAAATAAAAACGCTGATGTTCGGCAGGATGGAGGGGACAAATCGAAGAGGGAGACCGCATAGGGAGTGGCTGGACGACATCACCAGGTGGGGGAGAGCATCACTCCAAGAGCTGAGTCACGTGGCGATGGACAGGGGTCGATGGAGGAGCTTGATGAAGACGGCAGTGGACACCTACGGGCGCTGAGCCCATGGTTCCTGATGATGATGATAAAGTTTCAATGATAAAATTCATTTGAGATGTAACTTAAAATCTCTCCACACATTACTTTTGTTGCATTGCGTTTTTGGATCGTCAAAAGCAGTGGTTGGTCTCACTAAAAGTGCTATAAATTTTGTTTTGTTTGAACTATTTTGGTGAAATTTGGACACTACATAAATATGAATTGTCTTTAACCCTGTAAAATTTTGTTTAAAATTTGGCCGAAATATTAGTAAAAATCCGTAGCGTGTTACTTTTTATGGCCAACTCTGTATAAGTTTGTGTAACGGAATTGAAATAATTAATAAATATTACGCCAGAAAAGTTAAATTCATGCTCTGCACTGTATTTAACTTGATAAACTTTTCTTTTCCTCATTGATACACCATCTTTTTATAACATTATTCTTACACCTCCTCTGAACAATTGCATGCAATGTTCCGTGTTAAATCAATCCAGCAATTATTAGCTTCTTGTTGGACAAAGCATGTTATTTTTGATTTGTTCAAATCTTTTTGCCATTGCAGGAGCCGCCCGTGATGATCTTTGATCCATCAATGACGTGGAGGAGGTCATCCTGGTCTGTTGCAACGGAGCCTTACACACATACACTCAGAATTCTGCGATCGTGCAGTCTCCTTGGTGGCACTTCTTGAGGCAACAGTTCTCTCTTGAGTGCCTCTTCGGCCTGGTGGTTGTCTCTCAAAGGCAAGGGACCAAGAAAGACTCGAGAGACTTGTGTCAAAAAAATAAGAAACACTGGATACCTTCCGTTCTATCTTGCCGGGGGCTGATCAACTGGTGCGTTGTGCTGATGCTGACCCACTGGAAGTTGTGCTAATGAACAAGTTCCTCGTTCTGCACAATCTGTTCCCTCCCAAACTTATTCAACATTATTATCTGTGACCGTTCTTTCATGAATTCAACTTGCCGGCTAGGAACAATGAAAATTTACGGTGCCCTTGGCTGAACAATCATTTTTTATTGCTGTAGACCTAGGTCTTAAGTCCTATAAAGAAACTCCTTGTCTGCCAACGACGCTTATTTTTTAAATCTGGATTTTGTATCTTGTTGAGTTTGTGTCAATGAGTGTCTTGAATAAAGTAGTAGTAGAATTACACAGTTTGTTTGTCACAGACAATGAAGTTTAACTACGATGTACTTTATTATTTACAAAATCTCATCACAATTTTTTTATAAACGTGAACTGAGTCTGAAATGTGATATTGATGTCATAGGCCACACAACTGTTGTTTACTCAGTTAGATATTTGCTTGTCTAGCTATTTTTTTGGCATATTGCGTTGTGGATATGTATCTTGGAGACAAGATCACTTTGGTGTCAAATCACATCATTATCAATCAATCAGAATTTATATAGCGTCCCTTCAAGATAGCTACTCAAAAGTGCTCCTGGCTGAGATCTTGGAAGTGAAAAAGTCTTGAAAAGTTTTTGAAATTTGATAATAGTTTGGAAGGTGTCGCATAGTCAATTGTTGAAAATTTTACAAGTCTAGACATCCATAGTATATCTATTAAATATAAAGGATGCAGGGATGAAATTGTTCGGTTGTACTTATTCGAGGAACATTATGAACCAGTACCTGTGAATGTGTTTCATATACTAAAAGAAGTTCTGCACTATGCAAGGTTGACAAATGCATGGAATCAAATAATTTAAAAAAAAAGATTTTGAAAGTAGAGACTGATTGCTGGACATTTTTATGTATGTGTTTGTTTACTGATTCAGGTTGACATTGATGTTAGGCAGAAT
Organism: Lumbricus terrestris; assembly: GCA_949752735.1. Classification (NCBI taxonomy): domain Eukaryota; kingdom Metazoa; phylum Annelida; class Clitellata; order Crassiclitellata; family Lumbricidae; genus Lumbricus; species Lumbricus terrestris. The sequence goes on from OX457039.1 coordinate 24,376,669, forward strand.
TGTCCACGTAAATCAACAATAATAACGCCATGCTAATCGAGCTGCACGCATTGTTTGCACAATGACAGAAATATACTTTATGAGAGAGCTGTTATATTATGTAATAGTGAATTCAGACATAATGTTTTTGAAATGCATTCACAATTGTTTGTGTGTTACTTTTGTGTTTCCCATTTTCGTGAATAAAGTTTTATATACATTTATTTTTATATATATTGACAAAATTTTATTGAATGCAGAGTTGTACATATTCTACTGATGTGCAATCTCACCCATGTAAGCGCTTGCAGACCATTTGTGTTCTACATGGTGTTCACATTATTGTAATATGATATCAGAATTACTTACGAAAGTGTGGATTCTACATTGGCCATGGATGATTTCCTGGTGAACATTCTGTTTGAAATGCAGATTAGAAAACATTTTGAGATCTATTTGGTGTACATGAGGCATTAGATTAGCTAGCTACTACATCTAGCCATCATATAGATTCCAGCACCATTTGGAATGGAATGCAAATCGTTCAGCCAATTTGGGTCTACAATGCATTTATAATATTTATATGGTATAGATTGACTAGTTAGACATAGACAACATATAGAATAAATATGGAGTGCAGACTGATTAGTCATACAGGATATGTATAGCATAGATGTGGTGTAGATAAGTCAGTTACATACAGCATATGTATAGCATACGTGTGGTGTAGATAAGTCAGTTACATACAGCATATGTATAGCATGCATGTGGTGTAGATAAGTCGGTTGCATACAGCATATGTATAGCATACATGTGGTGTGGATAAGTCGGTTACATGTAGGAACAATATAGCAAGCATGTGGTAAAGATAAGTCGGTTACATGTAGGAACAATATAGCAAGCATGTGGTAAAGATAAGTCGGTTACATGTAGGAACAATATAGCAAGCATGTGGTAAAGATAAGTCGGTTACATGTAGGAACAATATAGCAAGCATGTGGTAAAGATAAGTCGGTTACATGTAGGAACAATATAGCAAGCATGTGGTAAAGATAAGTCGGTTGCATATAGCATATGTATAGCATACATGTGGTGTGGATAAGTCTGTTACATGTAGGAACAATATAGCAAGCATGTGGTGTAGATAAGTCGGTTGCATACAGCATATGTATAGCATACATGTGGTGTGGATAAGTCGGTTACATGTAGGAACAATATAGCAAGCATGTGGTTAAGATAAGTCGGTTACATGTAGGAACAATATAGCAAGCATGTGGTAAAGATAAGTCGGTTACATGTAGGAACAATATAGCAAGCATGTGGTAAAGATAAGTCGGTTACATGTAGGAACAATATAGCAAGCATGTGGTAAAGATAAGTCGGTTACATGTAGGAACAATATAGCAAGCATGTGGTAAAGATAAGTCGGTTGCATGTAGGAACAATATAGCAAGCATGTGGTAAAGATAAGCTTGTACCATGTAGTTTGGATATGGTTTCCATATGGTAAAGATAAGCTTGTACCATGTAGTTTGGATATGGTTTCCATATGGTAAAGATAAGCTTGTACCATGTAGTTTGGATATGGTTTTTATATGATGCCCGTATGGTTTTGTCATATGAAATAAATATGGGCTGTCGGGTGCAAACCACATGAATTTAGATATCTTTACCATATGACGTCCAATATGATGCCCATATGGGGGCAATATGACATTGTTGTCAGGGAACACATGCTCGGGGCAGATCAACGGGGCAGGGTAAAAACATAACACATGCTCGGGGCAGATCGACGGGGCAGGGTAAAAACATAACACATGCTCGGGGCAGATCGACGGAGCAGGGTAAAAACATAACACATGCTCGGGGCAGATCGACGGGGCAGGGTAAAAACATAACACATGCTCGGGGCCGATCGACGGGGCAGTTAAAAAATAAAACAAATGCTCACAGAGTCCTATTATATCCCATCTGTATCTTTCTAATGCTTTTACAGCTTAGGCGGGTGCTTCTGTGTATGACAGAGTCCTGACATTCCCCGTTCCTATTTTGTCGAGCTTTAATTCCTTTGCTTTAATTTTGTCTTTTGTGGCGGTGGTTAAGGTGGCAGTTGCGGTGGTAGTTGTTGCTCCTCCTGTCGCCATCTTCTTCGTTTTGTTGTCGTCCACCACCACCAACAACAACTTCATGGCTCCGTGCATATACACTGCATGTGTCTGGAAAAATTCCATCCCTCTGTAGGAGTGGTGGGGGTGATGGTACTAATAGTAGTTGTAGCAGAAGCAGCAGTAGCCGGTGTAGGAGTGGTGGTGATGGTAGTAGTAGTAGTGTTGCGGACCAGGGTTTGGGCAAATACCACCAGGAACCGAACCCCAAACCCTAGTCGCCAAGGTGTCGTCCGTCCGAGTAGTCCGGCGTCAACTGAAGATTGACGACTAGCCATGCAGTCAGGCTTGAAACTCATTTATTCACGACGTCATAGAAGAAACTCGCTATGCAGTCAAAGTCAACTTCTATAGCGTCAGTGTTCGGAGCAAGTTCGGAGCTCGTTCGGAGCAAGTTCGGAGCTATTCGTGTAGCGCCACTGTCCCAAAACCACAGCACCACCGTTCACAGCAATCGCCAATGTAGAACGCCGAATCTCCGTCGTGTAGATCACCGCTGCCTCGCTAGGGCGCGCCGAAAGCCTGTGAAGCGGGTCAGGTGTCGAACCCGGGTCGGCGTCCTCGTAGACAGGAACTGAACCACTGCGCTCACCCGGTCGGAAGCGTTGGCAGGTCCGGCGTTGAATCCCGCTCGTCGTGTCACAGCGAAGATCACCAAGTCTTCCGTCGTTCGCAGGCGTCGGGTTGCAGAAGAGCACGACCGCGGGTCAGGAGTTGAACCCCAGTCGTCAGCGTTGCACAGCAGAGGTCTCCAAACCTTTCGTCGTCGACAGCGTCGGATCCTCAATCGAATACGCCAGCAGCTCCGGCGTCGAATCCTAAACGTCAGCGTTGTACAGCGGAGATCACCAGACCTTCCGTCGCGGGCCAGGTTTCGAACCAGGCGTCGTAGTTGCACAGCGAAGGTCACCAAACCTTCCGTCGACAGCGCTGAAATTCGGTAGCGTCGTCGAATCGTCGTCGGCTCGCTCTCCAAAGCCGTTTTCCTCCGGACGATCACCCGCTGACTTTACTGCGACTCGAACCCGCAACAGCCGACCGAAACGTCTTTCCACTCTTCCACGGCGACTCGATGACGATGAAGACTGCTTCTCTCGTTCGACGACTGCACGTTCTCTCGATGACAGGCGGCTGACTCGAAGACTCGAAGACTGGCGTGCCTACGTGCGCACTCGTATATGTGTATCACGAGGCCACGCCCATGTAGACACCAATTCATGTAGACGCTAGGCTGTGTAGACGCTAGGCCACGCCCATGTAGACACCAATTCATGTAGACGCGATACTTAGGCGGACACGAGGACAGACACTTGATAAAAAAAAGGAACTCCATGAACCCGATCTCCAACAGTAGTAGTGGTGGTGGTTAGGGTGGTCCAAAAAATAAAAGTTAAGCTAGAGACCAAGACACCCCCACGTTTTTTACACTTGTCATTAGTATTCATCATCATCATCATCATCAAAATCTTTGGGCTATGCCCGAAAGTGTCCGACGCCACTCTCTGTCTGAGTATGTCTCGCGTCATGCTGCCCAGGTTCAACCAGTCCGGTCAGAAGGTCTGCTCCATACCATTAACATCTTGGAGCAGCTCGACCACCTTGTCTGATTGAAGAGAATATTGGGAGAGAGGCACGAAGGACAACCTGGGTCAATGCCCGATTGCCCGTATGTGTCAAACCCTCTCTCCCCCGACTCTCTCCACTGGTCTGTACTGACCGGCCTGTGCATGTCAGCTCCACATCATGACACCTTGAAGCATCTGGATCGCTATGTCACTTGTGCCGTGGGTTTTGGGGATTTCTATGGTCTTGGTCTTTTACTGCCAGTGTATCTCCACCCATCTGGCAAACCTTCCTCATTTTATCCGGGCTTAGGACCGGCACAGGGAATTTGTTGGTTCCCTGTGGCAGAGGATGGCTGCAGTTTAACGTCGTGCCCCGTCGATCTGTCCCGAGCATGTGTTATGTTTTTTCGCTGCCCCGTCGATCTGCCCCGAGCATGTGTTATGTTTTACCCTGCCCCGTCGATCTGCCCCGAGCATTTGTTTTCTTTTTTCGCTGCCCAGTCCATCTGCCCGAGCATTTGTTTTGTTTTTTCGCTGCCCCGTCGATCTGCCCCGAGCATGTGTTATGTTTTTTCGCTGCCCCGTCGATCTGCCCCGAGCATGTTATGTTTTTTCGCTGCCCCGTCGATCTGCCCCGAGCATTTGTTTTGTTTTTCGCTGCCCCGTCGATCTGCCCCGAGCATTTGTTTTGTTTTTTCGCTGCCCCGTTGATCTGCCCCGAGCATTTGTCTCGTTTTTTCGCTGCCCCATCGATCTGCCCCGAGCATGTGTTATGTTTTTTCGCTGCCCCGTCGATCTGCCCCGAGCATGTGTTATGTTTTTTCGCTGCCCCGTCGATCTGCCCCGAGCATGTGTTATGTTTTTACCCTGCCCCGTCGATCTGCCCCGAGCATGTGTTATGTTTTTTCGCTGCCCCGTTGATCTGCCCCGAGCATTTGTCTTGTTTTTTCGCTGCCCCGTCGATCTGCCCCGAGCATGTGTTATGTTTTTTCGCTGCCCCGTCTATCTGCCCCGAGCATTTGTTTTGTTTTTACCCTGCCCCGTCGATCTGCCCCGAGCATGTGTTATGTTTTTACCCTGCCCCGTCGATCTGCCCCGAGCATGTGTTATGTTTTTTCGCTGCCCCGTCAATCTGCCCCGAGCATTTGTTTTGTTTTTCGCTGCCCCGTCGATCTGCCCCGAGCATTTGTTTTGTTTTTTCGCTGCCCCGTTGATCTGCCCCGAGCATTTGTCTCGTTTTTTCGCTGCCCCATCGATCTGCCCCGAGCATGTGTTATGTTTTTTCGCTGCCCCGTCGATCTGCCCCGAGCATGTGTGATGTTTTTTCGCTGCCCCGTCGATCTGCCCCGAGCATGTTATGTTTTTTCGCTGCCCCGTCGATATGCCCCGAGCATGTGTTATGTTTTTTCGCTGCCCCGTCAATCTGCCCCGAGCATTTGTCTTGTTTTTTCGCTGCCCCGTCGATCTGCCCCGAGCATTTGTTTTGTTTTTCGGTGCCCCGTCTATCTGCCCCGAGCATGTGTTATGTTTTTTCGCTGCCCCGTCGATCTGCCCCGAGCATTTGTTTTTTCGCTGTCCCGTCGATCTGACACCCCCACGTTTTTTTACACTTGGCATTAGTATTATTCTGGCAAAATTGTGTTTTTACCCTGCCCCGTCGATCTTCCCCGAACATGTGTTGTTTTTTCGCTGCCCCGTCGATCTGCCCCGAGCATGCGACTCTTCAACCGTCTTCGTGCCGAGGATTTTATTTATAAATTTTATTTATTTTTGTCTCCAAGATCGACATTTACATTGTTCAGATAATAAATAATTATATTAATCGATATTTAATTTTTTTTTAAATCGGCAATTTCACTGCGTTTCCAGCAGATAAATCGTATTTTCGCCAGTCCTTGAAATGTAAACAAACTCGTATAGGCATAGCTGTTGGTCGTCTGCTCAAAACTAAATTCAAAATTTTAATTATTTCCCCATATCGCATTTTGTTAGGATTTCTACCATATATTCTTTAGTCCATTAAGAAACTTTTCGTGCAAAAATTTGCGTGCCATAGTAAATGAGTGGGTTTAAAAATTAATTGACCGGACTAACGGTTGAAGAGAGATTTTCGAAAAACAATACGAAACCTCGGATCAGCCACGTGACCGTGCTGACCAATCACGCTGTGCCCCGATGATCCGCCCCGCCCCGAGGATTCGTATTACCCTCGGAACGGTTGTAAATATAGTCCGCACGTAGGATTAAAAAATACATTGGAGGTGTAGAAGAATCCAGCCTGCGTTATAATTCTAGTATATGTTAGATAAAAAGGTTTTATTTAAGCTTTGAGAATTATACTTTAATCGGAGAACTGTACGTTAATATTTTAACAGCTTTTTGTAGACGAGCAATAATATAGGTTATCGTGTTAGTCAAGGATTTTACAAGCGGTGCTTTAAAGCAGGTTAGCAGGTTTCTTATGCGTATTTTTTAGTTTCTGACAGGTTGTTTCGTTTTTCGTGATTCCTACCTGTGTTATTTCCTGTCGAACGGTGTTGCCAGTCTGGTGCTATTAATTATCGATAATTCTGTGTCTTGACTGGTGAGCTGATATGGATACTGGAGATACGATGGAACCAGATTTCTATGATGAATCAATGGATGTGGGTGATAACTTTGAACCTGATTTCTATGAAGAGACAGTGCAAGGCTTGAATTTTGAATTTGATTATGACAGTAGATTGGTGGTACCACAGGAAAGGGGAAGTGCCGATTGTCACCGAAATTGTGTTGATGTAAGAATTGCAGGTGCAACCTCTATAGTACTAACAAATGAAGAGACATGCATAATTTGCCAGAATGATACAGGAGAAAATATCGCTGTGGTTTCAAAGGGTGTTGAAGCATTTGTTAAACAGTGTCAAGTTCTTGGTAGGCATGATTTATTGCATAGTATTTCACAACAACAGCCTAATATGCGCCTTTTGCTACATGGTTCTTGTCGCCGCACATTGGCTTACGAATCTAGGAAGAGCATAAAAGGTGCAAATGGTGCTGCAGCTACTACTCGCCGATTAATGCGGAGTGTGTTGGGTGGTTTCTGTTTTAAAGACATGTGTTTCTTGTGTGGTGAGACAGTTGCTGCAAGTAGTGATATGCGAAAAGTTGTCTTGTGGTGGGTTTGATAGGAAGTTTAAGGAGGTTATACAGCAACATGAATATGCTGTCCAGGGACGCTTGGACAGTTGCATTGATTTATTTGCAGCTGATGCTGTCTATCACAAGTCCTGCTATAATAGATGTACCACTCAATTGCCTCATACTCCTCAGAAGGTGAAACGTGGCAGACCTCCATAGAAGGATGCCATGCATGCATTTGAATACTTGTGTGACAAGCTTGAATCACAATGCGAAAACGAAATGTATCCCCTGAATGAATTGTATGACATGATGTGCAGCATAGATGAAATTTCAGACACATCCAGTCTTTACACAAAACCCTATATGAAGGAATTGTTACAAGCCAGATATAGCAAATACATTTATTTTGCTTCCCGACCAGGACGAGATGACGTAGTCGGTTTTCACACTTTTGTGATCTGGTTTTGCAAGATACGTTTTTTTCTTATCGAAATGAGGGAGAAGGCACTGAGACCGAGAAGCTTGTACAGAAAGCTGCAGTATTAATAAAGGCTGAAATCAGATAAATGCAATGCAATCGTGATTTCTACCCAACAGCCGATGACATCAATTGTGATGGCCTGCAATTTCTACGACCACTTTTGATTTCTTTCCTAAAACCCCTTATCCATTCACCTCTGAAGCAAGCTGCCCTTCGACAGAGAATAATGCAGGCAGCCAGGCCAAATGGGTGTTAAATGCAGTTTACTGTTTAGTGTAGAAGTAGATTTGGATGCATGTGGACTCCAACAGCTGCACATGAAGCTCTCACACCTGGTCCTGGGGTTTAGTTTATCATGTGATGAAATTAGACGATACAAGCAATCAGTTATGCAGAACTGCCCCAGTGATAAAGCTGCCCATTCTATGTCTGATAACTCAAGCATAATGCATTTTGTTGCCGATAATCTTGACCACAACACTAGGACACTTGATGGTTTGAACACATTCCATGGCATGGGTATCATTTCAGCCACTGTCTTAAGTGTTGGGGAATTTGGTAACGCACACAGAGTTGTGCGTAGGCTTGAGAAACCTATGCTAGCAAGTGAAGCTACACAAAGTAAATGTGCTCCTATTCTTTTTGCTTGACAATTGCTATGGAAAGGGTGTTTCAAGTGTCAGGCTTTGTTCTATTCAATCCTTACAATGCCTACTAATCAGGGCTGTAATCAAGAGTATACGCAGGTTTACAGCGTATACTCACCTCGGGGGAAAAACGGCATCGTATACTCACCTCCTGAAAAGTAGGGTATACGCGGGGGGAAAAAGCAGGGTACACCGTACACACTAGTAAATCAGGCGCACACGGCTGTTTAAGATGGTTTTTTGGGGACCAGATAACAAAACAAAAAAAAGGTCGTCAGATTTTTTAGATGGCAAAATGGACGAAATTTTCCCGAGATCGGCGTGTACTCACCTCAAAATTTACCAGTACAACCCTGCCACTAATTCTACCTTCAATAATGAACTTGAACAGTCTGTGGCATGCTGCTAGTATGTTGAACCCAAGTGGGAATCCTCATCCAAATTGGTCAGGTTTATGCAGTGTGTATGTCAAGGAGAACACAGTGGTGTTGCAGCTGTAGATATGCTGTCAATTATTGACTTAAATCCCTCGGATGAAAACTGCATTTATTCTACGTTGGTCTTTGTTGCAAATGAGGCTAAATTGTTAGGAATAGGTTCACCAAACATTACCTTTGACCAGCCATTATACATCAAAGCTGTTGATATTGCCTTGAAAACAGATTTGGATGTAGTCATTCGCTTAGGTGGTTTCCATCTCCTTATGAGCTTCTTAGGATCCATTGGTCACTCGATGAAAGGATCTGGATTAGAAGAGGTCCTAGGGTTAATTTTCTGTCCAAACACAGTTCAGCATGTGCTGACTGACAAAACATATGCCCAATCTGTGCGTGTCATTTCCTTGTCCAAGCAGCACTAACTGAAATATTGTTTGATTTTATGAGGAATGCAGAGCATGGTGAAGAATACCACCCTTCTGTGGTTGTCTCTAACGAATCAGCTTCCTACCATGAATGTTTTCGAAATACTGCCTCTGATTTCAAGATATCTGCATCGTTTAGGCCCCAGTGTTGAAGTTGTCTTTGATGGATATGCGTCTGGACCATCAGTGAAAGATCACGAGCATTTGCACCGCTCAGGCAAAATAGAAAATACCGGTATTTTACTGTAGGCTATTATTTAGTTTTTGTTAAACATCATATTTGCTAGCTAAAAATTTGTTTAACTGTTATGGTTTACTGTTTAGATCTGAACAGAATAATTATAATTTTAATGTAGTCAAATGCCATCGAACGACTATAGGATAATACAGTTGTAAATAGGCTAATGTAGACGTCATAAAACTCATAATTAGACATTTACTTTGCATACGTACATTTTGCTGAGACTCCTCCACCGTACGCACCTGTATGCAAATCACCTAAATCCAGTGACCCCTACCCTCCATGTGTAAATAATATATGGACAGCCCATAGGCGTACGAGGCGGGGGTCCAGAGGGGGCAAATGCCCCCCAAATTTCTGGCAAATGTGTTTTTCGGGCAAAAGAGGCATGGTCGGGGAAAAAAATTCGGAATTTTTTTTCGGGCAAAACAGGTACGGGAGGAATTTTTCGGGCACGCAGGGGGGAAAAGTCGTCAGATTTTTCGGACGGGAAAATCGTAAGAAAATTTTGGGCGGATGACTAAAAAAAAAAAAAAAAGGTCGTCAGATTTTTCGGACGGGAAAACCCCAAGAAAATGTTAAACCCTAAGAAAATTTTGGGCAAGGTCGTCAGATTTTTCGGGCAAAAAAATGTTTTTTGCCCCCCCGCTGCCGAAATGTCCCGTACGCCTATGGGACAGCCCCTATGATCTAAAGCAATATACTAATAATTATAGCCTATGTAGGCCTACACAAATCCATAACATTACCTGAACACAAACTGGTAGTTAGTGACTTTATACCGTATTCACAAACAGTAGAAGCCAATGAACTTGTTTCTAAATTTGGGTGATTATACATCCCGGTTTTGCGGGACATATCCCGGTTTTTTTATGGTGTGTCCCGATGACGGTAGGCAAAAGGGCAAAATTGTCCTGGTTTCTGACAAGAAGGGAAAGAAATTGTCAACTTAGATCCTGGAAGTGTCCGTCCATTGTAATGACAGAAAAAGTATTTGTTTGTAACCTAAAAAGAATTGTGATGAAAGTCAAGTTGTCAATTTAGGCCTATATGAAATGTTAAAGGTTGCACTGTAGTGTACTGTACATTAATAATATACTACTGCTGTGCTGCGGTCCACTGAAGACCACTGATTCAGTTATAAAATATTGCTCCGGCCTGCGGATGCTAACCCTAATGATCTAACCTAATAGGAACACCTTATTTTAGTAATCTAATCTAGCCTATACTTTAAAGACTGCCTAAATAAGACAAATCGAGAAATGGGAAAATAACCTTGACACCCTAAGCTAATCCTCCAGTTCAAGTGCAATAAATATTATGTGTCGCTTGCGATCGAGCGCAAAGCTTGCACTTGTTCTCGTGGGCTACTTGAGCATCATTATTGGGAGGCATTAAGACGAAAGGCTAGTAGAATTCTCTTAGACTGTTGTACCTTATTGAACAATCGCTTTATTCATTTTCGCCATCTTGATTGCGTCATTTTGATTTTGCCCTTCTGATTTTCGCCACTTTATAGTAGGCCTAAACCTGATTGGACTCAGCTTTCGTCTCTCATGTCCTGATTGTGCTTTGTATTTAGATCTTCCATCGTGTTCATCATCCATGCCTTTGTCTGTCTTCCTTTGCTTCTTGTTCCCTCTGCCTTGCCATATGAATCTGTGGCCACAGTTAAGGAATTTCAATATTATGGTTCGTTTTCCCAAAAAGTGGCCCGGTTTTTGATGGCGAGAAAATTGTCACCCTATTCTAAATTAAACAACAAATACATATTTCAAGGCGGCACAGCTGTATTTGCGCCATCTAAATAATCAAAGCAAAATAATTACATTGCATGTTAATATTATATGATACAGTCTTGTTTCTAAAATTAAATATAAATTATATTTAGTTCAATAATTTAAGAGAACAGTTTCAGAAAAATGACAGCATATCAAGCGTCTTGGACAGAACATATAATTTCTTTTTATGTTGACACTGCTAGTCTTGCATTGGATGGTGAACTCAAACCAACCAGTCATGCAGGGTCCGTACAATTCTGTGTAAAATCTGGCTGTAGAGAAAAGCCAGATACAATAAACTCCTTCAAATAATTTCGACAGTAGACAAAACTGATCGCGAGCCAACAGCAGTCAGGTTCTTTCTCTTGTTACTGTTTTAACTCCAGCTGAAGTGCATATAATATACAGAAAATCGAGCGACAAAGACTCGGATCAACGTCGACGTCGACGCCATTCAGTCCATGTTGGGCGATGGGGGGGGACATCGCACAGCAGCAGACAGTTGAACTTCTACTGAATACGTCGCAAGGCTCTAGTCTACACTGGCGACTCAATGAGCTGAATACTGTTGCATGACGCTGTGCTCTGACTTGGACTGGCTTCCATCACCATCGAAGCGTATTGACTGTCGAGGGACGTAGGACAGGATACGGACGAACATGGCACAGGCGCCAAGTCCAGATATTCCTGGACAACAGTGAAACTCAAGATTAGAACGAAGTCATAGGTTAATTAAACACAAGATAGGCGCCTATTATAGCCTATGCAAATAGGAATCACCATTATGAATGTTCTAATCCCATCTGAGGTTACGGGATGTCCTAGCAATAACAGATTGATTATTTTAGAATGCTCAGATGCAGGTTACATTTAGACATTATCAAAATGTCTGAACTCATATTTTTCTTATGATCTGTCTTGCATTTCCATAAAACATCCCTTTGTTCTACCAGTTAAAGATGTAGAAACTTTATTCCGAGGGTTCTCTTTGACACCCATTAATGACATTGTTATCTTCACATTATTTTGCTGTTTACTTTTAAAGTGTATTGACATGTAACTGGGTGCGGTGTGTCACCCTGATTTGTCTAATTAAACGAAGATTAATTAGTGGAATCTAAGCAGTGAATTCTTGTGAACTTTCATATGGCATGCATGTGGATTGTGGACTTGTCAAAGGTAACTAAAGGCTGCTTCATTGCTTGCTTGCTCTCTTCCTTAACTATTTTATACTTAGTCGTAATCACAATCTCCAAATTTACAAAGCGCTACTCGAAAACCAAGGGCCGGATACGAGCTTATCCACGAATGCTGCATTAAGTTAGAGAGTTTCCAAGGGAGATGCTTCCAGTTTCCAGAGGGGACAGAGTAGATATTAATTTGGGTGTACTTCGGCTCCTCTTTAAATGCCCTCATTGAAAGCATTGATAGAAAGACCACCTGTGTACTTTATCTTCTAAATGTTCTCACCTCAGACACGCAGACTGCCAATACACGGTCCAGTTCCAGGACCAAATCCAAGAACGATGGTCTTTGAATTGGACTGCTATGCCAACAGTCGAGCATTATGTTGTATCTACAAGCAGAGAAACCAACAAATAACTTTTGTGTATAACAGATGCCTAACCTAATTTTCTACCTATTGGAGTAACTGACAGACGACGGGAAATGACTGAGCTGCTCATATCCCACAATTATTTCAGAATTTTTTTTTATCATTCATTTCTACAGTGTTTTATCCACTGTTTATCCAACATGATCAATTTTGTTAAGATGGCAGCCTACAATGCTACAAATACAGTGTGAAAATTAAAAAACTTTAAACAATGGAGAGGGGACATTTATTGAAGTCATAAACCATGTCTCTCAGCACTGAAATTATGAGAAATTTTGTCAAGATGACAGCTTAGAATGTCACCATTGCAGTATGGAGAAAACAAAACTTTAAACAAATGAGAGAGGACACGATTATTATTGAAGTCTTAAAGGCACTGAGATGATGATCTATTTCGTTAAACTCACAGCCTAAAACGCTAGTGTGGAAATACAAAATTTCAACAATGGGGAGGGAGCACATCTCTCCTGAAACCCCTCCACCCTGCTTGGCAGCTCATGCATCGCCAATCGTCCTCGGCCACTCGTCCCCCGACACCCAGAACCAAGTCTCCCTCCACCTATGTGTCCAGGCACTTTTTTACACTTTAAGCACTGCACTCAAGCCAACAAAACTATGGCTGTGTCACAAAATGAAGAGTTGAGTTCGCCAAGCTGTGGCTGAACGACGAACTGAAAAATGAACCGATTGCAAGGTAGAAAAGTCATCTCATATTTTTGGTGTTGTTGATAAGGCATGCAAAACATGTGTATGCATGCCATTATTATTCATTTTATGTATTCATTTTACATAATAAATTTTAATACCATTAATAATTATCAATAAATTTGAACCATTAATAATTATCAATAAATTTTAACCATTAATAATTATCAATGAATTTTAGTTTGTTGCTTTTGAGTTTACTGTTGGGAAATTTTCTTACTTTTTTCTTAGTCATTAATTTTAGTAAAAATTCCAAGAAATCTACCATTTCTGCTACTGAAAAACTGATGACTTTTTTAGCCTTTCGGTCGATATCTCATGAAAATATAGTCCTTGTTTCTATTTTACAAAAATTGACCAACATGGTCATATATGTCTGGACAGTGGACACCACAAGGCTGCTCGGTTTTTCTGGAAGAAGGGAATTCGTACACATTTGCTTTTTCTGGGGGAATGGCATGCATTCCTGGGGAGGGGAACTTCTTTCCCCCACCCATGACGTCTAGATTAAACACTGGTTGGGAGCCCTCGGGTTCAAACATTATTCCTTCTGCAACCTGTGGTGTCAAAAAAATGGACAGCACTGTTCTAGGTCATTGCGTCACACTTTATGATTATTATATTAATTATATCAACTGTCGTTAATATTAAATAACATAAAAATAGAGAAAGCTGTGCCATAAATTACAAGAAAATGGCGCAATAGAAATGGTAGAAAAACGAATTCAACTAACATTTCAAGTGAAGCATGAGGAGGCTTTTCCATGCGATGTCCTTCTCTCAACAGGCCAAACAGCTTTTCCACAGGAACTGATGGATAGGGTGTTCCTCCCAACGTAAAGATTTCCCAAAGCAGAACGCCATATGACCACCTGCAACTCAACAATGAATACGTCTACCTAAGATGCATCGGAATTGAAGCAAATGTAATGCTACACACTAACAGTCTAACACACACTGCTTACCATCCTCTCTAATGAAGATTTTTCACATGACCATCGTGACATGGTCCTGACGTTGAAAGATGAACACAAGTAGGCCTAAAGCTATCAAGATCTAACATCCTTTGACCACCCGACTGTAGGCCTACACTGCAATATGATACACATGGGCTCCAGGGTATTGACCTCTCCCAACTTGCTCTGCTCATATCTCCTTTTCCCTCACAGTTCGTGATCTAGGACTGGGACTCACCCTCGATTCTGAACTCACTCTGTCCCAGCATGTGAACTTGGTTGCTCTGAGTGCCTACTGCCAGCTTCCGAACTTCGTCAGCTCGGGGTGGTCTCCCGCTCTCTCTCTCTATCTCACGACGCGGTCGTCGTCCTTGTCCACGCCTTTGTTACAAGTCGAATCGACAACTGTTGCTCTTTACTTGCTGGTCCTGGGGCGACTTGATCGTGTCTTGCGTTCGGCTGCTCGTCTTGTTGGGCGGCTTCCTAAATTTGCTCCTGTCTCTGCCTATGCGGTGGGGTGGTGGCCACTGATGGGGTGGAGGTGGGGTGGGATGGTAGGGGTGTGAGAAGAAATTTTGTCCCGAAAACAAAATTTTAGGGTGGCGTACCGGTAGAGGTTCTAGTGTGGTGGGGTGTCGTGGGGTGGGGTTCAGGTATGGCCCTATGGAGTGTGGTAGGGTGGGGGGTGAGGGAAGAAATATTTTCGGAAAACCAAAATTTCACGAGTCGCGTACCGGTCAAGGTCGGAGTGTGGTGGAGTGGGTGGGTTCGGGAGGGGAAGTAAAAAATTTTGGGAGGAAGGGTGGGACGGAGGGATGGAGGAAAGGAGGGGAGGTAGGGAGAGAGGGTGGGTGGGAGGGATTGGCCGGGAACGCCAGTAAAAAAATAACAATAATAAAAGTGGCTGTAGATCTTAGATAAAAGAGGAAACACAGTCACGTTGAAAATTTATAATAATTAAATCATTCAGGCGCTATATAATGCGCAATCTATATAAATAAAGAGAAGATTCTGTGTGTTTGACCGGAATGCATTTCCACAGTTTTTGAGCTTTTCACTCCAGACTTTCACTGGGTGGAGTGGGGTGGGGTGGGGTGGAGAGGGTGGGGTAGATTGGGTGGGGTGGCGTAGTGAGGTTGGGATGGGGTAGGGTGGGGTTGGAGGTGGTGAGTGGAGTGGGTGGGGTGGAGGTGGGTGGGGTGGGGTGGGAGGTGGAGGGGCAGGGGTGGGAGGGTTGGGGTGGAGGTAGGGGGCGGATGTAGGGGCTGGGACGAGGACATTTTTCCGAAAACCCAGATTTCTCTGGTGGCGTACTGGTGTAGATCGGAGTGGTTGGGTGTGGTGTGGTGGGTTTGTGGCCGGAGTGGGTCGCTTTACACTTTTCACTCTTCAACCAATGGGAAGCTCCTAGTCCCTTGAACTCGCTCTTCTACCAGACAGCGTCGAGCCTTCTCGGTTGTTGGCCCGTCCACATGGAATGGACTCCCGCTTGCACTGCGCTTACTACCTCGAATAAGCCTATATTTTGTATAATAGCATGTGACGCTCAGCAGTTTGCTTTGGTTTGTACTTTGTATTGCATGAAAATAGAATGATGATCGCAGCAATCTATAAAAGACTAAAAGTGAACAGGATAACAACTCACACGTCGCTCTTTGTTGTATATTTGCGATCGAACAACGCCTCTGGTGCCATCCACTTAACGGGAAGTCGTCCCTGAAACAAGAAGAACGACGCATAATGACTCTCTTGAGTCTATTTCAATTACAGTTGCAGTGAATAATTATGTAAGCTGTAAGCTTTTAATGCCAGTGTCGTTCCATCCAAATACCCAAGTGAAGATTTGCAATCTAGGAGCAGTTCCTGCTACTTCCTGAGGTAGTCAGTTCTAGTACGTATTCCACAATTCTTTGTCTGAAAGACAATTTTCTATTGTCTAAGCTTAATTGCACCTACAGTTTCATATAACTGCATTAATTTTACTCTATTCTCCTGACTCACCTTTTGTTTGTATAATTATATTAGGCCTATGCTAGCTATAGGAATTTATTGCTCATGAAGCCACTTCATTTTCCCGTCGGTCGTACTGCATATTTCTAAATTCTAACCCTATTCTCTCAGGTGGCCGGGTGGCCCTGGCTAGCGGAACCTTTGGCCCTTTTGGGTCTCCTGGGTAAGTCGACATATTACATGTAAACTACATAATGTACAATTATACTTTCTGTAATGAATGAGTTGGTTGCCAAATAAAAGATGTTATGTTATGCTATGTCATATTAGGCATAATATTGTGTCCGTTCAAATTTACAGTCTGTTGTCGACTTCTTGAAGAGTTTTTTCGTTTGCATTTTCGAAACCATGACAAATTTTGTATAGCCTACGTCTCAATCAGATCTGCCCTCGTTCGTTTTCTATCCAATGAAAAAAAAAACAGCTTTAGAGGCCTTTCTTCGGTATCCTTGCTAATCGTAATCGTAATCTCGAGATTTCTAGAGCGCCCACAAAAGCGAAGTCGCGGGAACCAGCTTATTCACAGGCGCTTAATCAAAACAAAATCGATAAGCAAATGGTCAAGATCCGGGGAATCAGACAGGCAGATAGATGGACGGCTAAGGTAGCTGATGTTTAGAGTTGAAATGGCGAGGGAGGTGAGAAGAGGTATAGTCAGGATAGGATTTGTGAAAAAGCAATGTTTTCAGTTTCGAGTGACAGACTTGCGGAGAGATTGTAAGAGTTGATGCATGGGTGACTTCGTAAGCTGATTAAAATATATGTAATAAAATTGGAGGGAGAATGTTCCAAAGAGGGGGCAGCTATGGCTATGGAACGATTGGCAAATTTGAGTGATGATCGAGGTGATCGAAAGAAGGGCGGAGCAGGGTCAGGGTCCAGAGTGGAAGAGGAGCGGGTTGAACGCGTAGCGGTTGGATGGTGAACAAATGACGGAGATACGAAAGTTGAGAGGATTGAAGTGTATCAGTAGTTTAGGAGTGCCATTATATTAGCCTCAATGCGCAGGTAACCACAATGACGTCATCACATCACCGATCCAAGGTCGTTCAATTGTCATTATCACCGATCAGTGGCGTAACTACGGGGGGGCAAGGGGGCAGCCGCCCCCCCCCAAATGAAAGGGCTGCCCCCCCAGCTGCCCCCCCCAATCCCTGCGTTTGTTTTACTTTTTACTCTTACGAGTGATAAATAATTAAACAATGTTATATAATTTCTGACTTATTTTATTTTTTATACAACTTCCTGTACAACTTCTTATAGGGTGGGTGATGGGAAAGTGGGACAGGCCACTATAGTGCACTGTGGGACAGATAAGCTAGTGAGGCTTGCTTGCGTATTATGTCCAATACTGTACATACATCCAAAATCAAAAAATACATAGTCTATGGCAATATACCGATGCCGATGTACGCTTTAATTGCCAACGGTAGCCACCCCATCATTTTAAGCTGCCACCCCACTGCCCCCCCATGAAAAAATAACTGGCTACGCCACTGTCACCGATCCAAAGGTCGTTCAATTGTCATTATCACCGATCCAAAGGTCGTTCAATTGTCATTATCACCGATCCAAAATTCGTTCAATTGTCGACATCATCACCGATCCAAAGGTCGTTCAATTAGGTGGGCCTACCGGTACCAGATTTAATTCAACATGGGCATACGCACACATTACACATACGCGCACGGACAAACCGATTGCACAGTATTCTAGATTTTTCTAAACCTATTGCATCAACATTCTAGATTTTTTATACAGGCTATGGCACGGACAAACCAATTACAAGGACTAGGCCTATAATGCACCACACACTTTCAGATTTGGGGACATTTTGTCATGCATAGCAGCATAGGAACACTCCGAGACGCGAAAACAGCGATGCGTGAAATGCGAATAAAGTGTTTAGCATTATTTTCAAACTTCGCATTCTAATCTTTTATTCTTTTGTAAAAAAAGTTAGGCGCCACTCACTTTAAAATTTGGAGAACGCTAAATTTTTCATGCATAGGAACACTTTGAGAAGCAGAAGCATCGGCGCATGAGATGCGAATAGAGTAGTAGCAGTATTTTCAAACCTTCGCGATCAAATCCTTTATTAAGCATTCTTAGAAAAAATGAATAGGGGCCATACACTTTCAAACTTTGGAGGACATCAAATTTTCATTTAGGGCCTATAGAGACACTTTTAGAAGCACAAACAGTAGCCTACAGCGTGAGAGACGAATACAGCACTTAGTGGCATTCAAATCTTTCATTCTTTGGTAATGACTAGGCGCCGCACACTTTTAAATTTCGGGGACATCAATTTTCGAGTATAGGGATACAAGATGATAGCATGTCCCTGATTAATCAGGACAGCTGCGAAGAGCCTCCCGTCCACAGTTGTATATAACCGCTCAAAAGTAGGTTGTCCTCATGAAAATAGTGCAGCCGGACCAAACTGTCCAATATGGCCTGCAGCCGATCGCATTCATGCTGTCCAGAAAATTTCCATCATGCCGGGCCGCGTAAGCCTATAACCTAACATGTGGACCGCTGTCGTCCTTAGGCTTGGTCCATTGAGGCCGTGCGCAGTCATAATTCGCAGGGCAGGGCCGTAGCAACAAAGAACGTGGCCCCCTCCTAACATATGTCCGGGGCGGCGGGGCCCCTTACAATGCAGAAACTGGTAGGCCTATCTAATCTAATCTAATCTAATAAAGCATTTGTAAAACGCTTCTCACAGCAGAGCTATTCAGAAGCGCTCTCAGCGTGACAGGCCCATGAAAAAAGAAAAGTCTTCAAGCAGCGAAAAGATGCAGGTGAATTTCCTACAAGAATCCTGCCACGAATTTCAGAAGGAAGGTGATTCCAAATTAAAGGACCAACAATAGCAAAAGCTCGGTGTTGGGTTAATGATGTTCGTGATCTGGGTACAAATAGATCAAAGCGGTCAGCAGAACGAAGAGGGCGTGAAGATCTTGCAGAAAGAGGCTTACACATTAAGTCACACAGGTATTTAGGCCTATGCGATGTATGTAGTCCCGTAACGTGCTTATTCTAAGTAATTTCGTTCATAATTATAATTAAGCTCTAAATCTGATATTATTATCAGTGGCGGCACCAGAATTTCAGTTTTGGGGGCTGAATTCTCGCGGAGGAAATTTTATAGTCATTTGGTCGAAATCTCATGAAAATTTTCCATTTTCACCCGCCAGCGACTTTTTTAGTCGAAATCTCGTGCATATAGTCTCAGTTTTTAGGGGGGAGGGCTGATCATGGAAATGTTTCATTTTTACATGTAAAAAACCGGATGGTCTTTGGGGGGGCTTAGCCCCCCCATAGCGCCACTACTGATTATTATTATACTCTATGAAATTTTCTAGAATTGACATCAAAGTGCCCTGATGCAGTACTGCATAAGCTAAAAATCCGTTGCATTTTCAGCGTTTAAAATTTGGCTCTCAGGGCCTTTACAATGCAGAAATTGGAATGCGGTATTTATATTGAATACAATAAAGTTATAATGGGTATTCATATTATGTACATGTATAACCTACGATACATAGGGCTACCGTGTACAAAACTGTACATGCATTCCGTACTTACTGCTGCGGAAGTCTTTCTAACAGTGCTTTCCAACGTGGATTGTGCAACTGCGTCAATAAATGTCACTAACCTATAGCTACATCTTACATTTTTGCCACTTTCGGGGGCCCCCTTTCTTGCGGGGGCCCCCTCCGGTCGGAGGGCACGGAGGGCGGTCGCTACGCCTCTGTCGCAGGGCATAGGCTAAAGCGACTGTCTTGTCTGGGCGCTTAGACCTATGCGCTTTATATGAGCTTCAAACCTAGATTTTCAGTCATGACATCCTTAGAATTGTCATACTCTGCACCAGAATAATAACTTGGAAGAAGACCATGCACATCTGCCACAGCGAACTTTAGCGACCCCCGACGGCGAACCACTATCTACGGTCTTTCTTTGATTAGATTGCAGCATTTGGCCCATTCGTTATGTGATGCAGTTCTTCCCTGAGCGTGTCACGCTGGTGTAAACAGGTAGGCCTAAGTGTCACCCATGGTGTAAGAAGGGATGGTGTGCGCACTTCCTATAGGCCTACTGGCCATACAATGTTTTGGCAGACTTATTTTAATTCAGCAGGTGGCGCTCCTGTCCCCATTTGCGCGTTGGCAGCATAGACAATAAAGAGCAAGAAGTATAAAGAACATTCGAAACATGGAACATAGGGACAAGGAGACGGCAGGAACATAGCAGGGAGTATCACTTGGAACAAATAAGGGGCGATGAGGATCAGGTAACATTACAGGGAACATGGAACATCACACGGAACACCAGAGACATAGGCCTAAGCGAATATACAGGGTGGGCCAGAAAAAGGTAACCCCCTACGGTTTTTTGCCCACATCGTGGCCGTAAGTAAGTGACGATTCAAAAACGAAACGCAAAAAAAATAGCTTTTTTGCTAATATCTTGGCCAGAAGTAAGAATTTCGAAATGAAATTTTACAGGCTTAAAGACAATTCATATTTACACATGATGGCCAGATTTCATCAAAAATATTTCAAACACAACAAAAGTTATACCACTTAGTGAGGCCACCCACCGTTTTTTGACGATTCAAAAACGAAACGCAGCAAAAAGTAACAAAAACACGATTTTATTAAGTCTCATCTCAAATAACTGTTTCAAATCAAGTTGGTAGTACTTCACAACTTGTGTTCAATGTGCCCACCACCAGTGCCAAGACTTCTTTTGAGTCTCTTTGCAAAGTTCTTGATGAACCTGTTGATTAATCTGACAGATTTTTTATTTACCAATTTGATTGTTATCTTGCTAAGTGACTTCTCAGTGACGTGCAGCTACGCTGGTACCCTGTTTTTTTAAAAAATAGTAATAATAATGATCATCTGGCAAAATCAAGGCTAGTTGAGAACATATATTTGAGATGAGACTTAATAAAATTCTGTTTTGTTAATTTTTGTTGCGTTACCCTACTGAATCGTCAAAAAACGGTGGGTGGCCTCCTTAAAAGTGCCATAATTTTTATTCTGTTTGAAATATTTTGCTGAAATCTGGCCATCATGTGTAGATATGAATTGTCGTTAACCCTGTAAAATTTCATTTCGATTTTCTTACTTCTGACCAAGATATTGGCAAGAATAATATAATTGGTTTTTTGCAACTTTTTGTTGCGTCGCGTTTTTGAATCGTCCAAAAAGTTGGGTGGCCTCACTAAAAGTTATATATCCTTTGTTCTGTTTGAAATATTTTTATGAAATCCGGCCATCATGTGTAGATATGAATTGTCTTTAAGCCTGTAAAATTTCATTTCGAAATTCTAACTTCTGGCCAAGATATGGTGAAAAAACCGCAGGGGTTACTTTTTTATGGCCCACCCTGTATAGCAAAGAGGGTGGAACGTAAGGAACATGAAGCATCACAGAGAACATTGTTCAGAAAATATGGGAATATTGGACGAGGAAGACGGAACATGCATGCATTACGGAACACGCCACAAGGACTGTAGAACGTAAGGAACATGGAACATCAGAGGAAACATCGGAAACATTAAGAAAAATGGAATACGGAAAGTGCAACAAGAAATTGGAACACAAGGAACATGGACCATCAGGTGACATAAGGAACATGGAACATCAGGGAAAATCAGAATCAGTGAAGAACAAGGAATGTTGAACACAAAGAACAGGAAACATCACGGAACACAAGGACCATGGAACATAAGGAACCTGGAATATCATGGGAAAATGATAAACATTTAAGAACACGGAATGTGGAATACGCAACAGGGTCCGTGGAACATATACGGAACATGGAACATAAGAGGAAGATCAGAACCATTAAGAAATATGGAACACGGAATGTGGAACAGAAAATGTGGAACACAAGGAACAGGGAACATCAGGGAACGTAAGGAACATGTATCATCACTGGAAAACAGAACACGGAATGTGGAACACCACACAACAAGTTCCGTGGAACGCAAATAACAAGGAACATAAGAGGGACACAAGAAACATTAAAGAACATGGAACTCGGAATGTGTAGCAAGAAATGATGAACACAAGGAACATAGAACATCACATTGAACACAAGCGACATCAGAAAACAAAGGACGCAAAACAAGCAACAAGGACCGTGGAACATAAGGGATATAAACAATTAAGGACCATGGAACATAAGGAACCTGGTATATCACAGTGAACATCAGGGAACAAGGAACACAGGGAACATGGAACATCAATTAACAGGGAACAGAGAGCACATCACAGAGAACAAGGAAACACGGAACATCGATAGGAACATCAGGGTCAGTGGACATAGAGAACATGGGAACACAGGGAACACATAACATCGCATGGAACAGAGAACACGGAACACTGGAGAAAAGGAAACAAAGAGCAAAGGGAACGGAACATAGCAAAGATAATTTGTGTCGCCCTCCTCCTTCGTCCAGACATGAGACTGGCACTAAGGAACGGACGTGCAGTGAAGGAGTATAAGTATGTATGCCATACAATATCATGAAATTCCATTAGGCTTATGGGTGAGATCTGTCAAATGAGAACACCATCGCCATCTAGCGCCTTTAGCCACAAATTTCAGCCAAGTGCGCACACCATCCTTCTTACACCATGGTGTCACCAGCGTATTTGGCGGCTTTGGCCATGCGGTTTCGTGGCGTACTGTTTTGAGTTTAGAAATGGCCGTTAGGCAGTTCAAAGGGCCCAGGCCAGATCCACCGAAATACAATGTCCTTGGCAATAGTCTCTGGCCTGTTACCCAGTGAGACGTCATCTAGCATTCTAGATAACCAATGCAAAGGTCAGACTGCGGCAGGGGGCGCAACCAGAAAATTTTGCTGAGGGTGCTCAAAATTATTGTAAGCGCCGAAGGCGCGAATCTGCGAGTGCCGAAGTTACCGCTTTTGTCTGCAGTCTTTTTTGTTATTATTCTTAGCAGTATCTTTGATGCGGTGTAACGAGCCTTATAGTGCGATGGTCCTCGCAGTTTATTGGAATTCCTTTTCTTCTGTATTGGTTTAACTATGGTCTGTAGAAAGTCCTCTGGCCATTCTCCTGTGTTATATATGTCCTGGCATAGCTGCACCACTTCATTCATTGCTTTCTCTCCTAGGTTCCTCAGCATTTCTCAAATAGCCTCTGCTGCTCCACCCGCGCCACCTTCACGGGGTCCCTCCTGTTTCAACGGAGTGCGTAGTGGACGACCGAGTGCTCGCCGGTATAAGCGAGTTCCCCATGGGCGAAGAAGCTGAAGGACGGACGATGGACGACATCGACGCTGAGAGATGCTTGTGTCTCTCCGTAAAAACACCGGGAAGAAGGCAACGGGAAACCACCTCCCTACTTAACCCGAGTTATATTGAAAATGACGTCATTATATATAATTATATAATAATAATTACAATTAATAATTTCTTGATGCACCAAATTCAGCAGCTCAGTTCTAGATATGGAGTACTTCAAGGTTCTAATCTCGGACCTTTGCTTTTTCTTTTATACATTAATGACTTGCCTAATATATATCCAACTCTTTCATTCATCTTGTATTATGTCTTCCACTCTCATAAATCCTACGGCCCATACAGACAGTAAATAATGCCGAGTGGTTCTCTGCAAATAGGCTCTCCTTAAACATTGATAAAACTAACTTTATGCTCTTTCGAACTAATAAAAAGATGTGCCCCAGAATTAATTGCAACTGTCTGTTATTGATACCTCCATAACGCAGGTTAGCTCCACTAAATTTCTTGGTGTGTACGTTGATCAACACCTCACATGGAATGATCATATTAAAATATATCTCTGCCAATATTGCCAAAAATGTGGCATCCTTCGTCGAACCTCCCATATACTCCCTCCCACTATTCGAGTTAAATTGTACTATTAATTAATATATCCTTATCTCATCATCATCATTCGTCGCCTACTCCACCAATGGGAGCGTTGCACAATGAGTTTACCAAATTTCTCCAGCGTGTCCGATCCTCAGCCACAGTAATGGCCATGTTCAAATCAATACCCAGCCCAGTTAAGTCTTCGTTTATCATTCCGAGCCACGTTATTCTGGGTCTTCCTCTAGGGCGCTTCCAGGAAGGCGGAGCCTGCGCCAGCAGTGCCTGTCTAGAGTCTGAGTCAGCTGGCATTCGAGCAACGTGACCGAGCAGCCCCAGACGTCTCCGTCTAATAGTACCGCATACTGTTGTTTGTCCTGTTCTGTTGTAGACCTCCGCATTGGTAATGAAGTCGGACCACTTGATGCCGCATAAGGTCCTCAAGCACTTAGTCCCAAAGGCATCTAAGCGCAGCTGATCCCGTCGACCGAATGACCATGTTTCAGAGCCGTAGAGGAGAACTGGCATGATATATGAGTTGAACAGTCGTATCTTGGTACTGAGGCTGATACGAGTGGACCAGATGTTATTTTTTATGGCTCCAAACGCTCCGCTTGCCATTCCCAGGCGTCTTGAGATCTCCGCAGTGCTGCGACAGGACTCATGAGTGAGCACGCCCAAATAGTTGAAGCCCTCAACACACTCGACCGCCTCCCCCTCTACCATGATGTCCGGAGGTCGCGGTAGGAAATCGCTCAGACTCTGCACCTTTGTTTTCTGCCAGTTGATGTGTAGACCCAACTCTGATGCCTCCTCCTCGAAGATTGTAAGGGTTGATGCCAGCAAGTCATAAATTTGGGCCAGTAGAGATACATCATCAGCAAAATCAAAGTCAGTAAATGCAACTTCGCCGATATCAGCTCCAGGCATAGCCCTGGCAACTGTCCTTCCAACAACCCTATCCATGGCCACGTCAAACATGTCCGGAGCTAGGATACAGCCTTGTCGAACCCCCGACCTAATCCGAAACCAGCCACTGGTATCTCCCTCACAGCGAACACAGCTGAGGGTATCCGTATAGGAACTCCTCAATATCCTTATCTGTCGTACTGTAATTTAGTTTGGGCATCTACATTTATAAATCCAGGCTCAATAAATTAGTACTTCTCCAAAAACGCGCAATACGTATCATTGCTGGAGTTAAGCCTATTATTCACTCAAGTCCTTTATTTCAATCATTTAATTTATTAAAGTTTCACCGAATAATGACTTTCCAAATAGGGGTCTTTATGTATCGGTTCACCCATGATCTTCTACCCCTTAACTTTACAGGGTACTTCCAACAAGGATCTGAAATACACTACTACTCTATTAGGAACTCCTCAATATCGTGCCACCATATCCGCTCGATTAAATTCAAGAATATTCCATATTAAATACACTGGGCCAGGTGTATG
This sequence comes from Lumbricus terrestris, assembly GCA_949752735.1. Taxonomy (NCBI): domain Eukaryota; kingdom Metazoa; phylum Annelida; class Clitellata; order Crassiclitellata; family Lumbricidae; genus Lumbricus; species Lumbricus terrestris. The sequence continues at coordinate 24,402,135 of OX457039.1, forward strand.
GAACTCGATTCCTAATCATATTCAGCAAGCATCCAGTTTACAAAGGGCTAAAATACTGCTACGCGACTATTTGATTAATGACTGCGAAGATATTTAACCTTGTAGACACTGATTTTTATTTTTTGTTTTTGTTTTGTGTTTTTTAGTTAAGTTTACTACATTAATTGTCATCTCATGCTGTTTTTTTAGCCTACTGTTCAATTCATGATGTCAACCGTCTAGCCCAGTGGTTCTCAAACTTAGGCAGGCCACGGACCGGCAATAATTTTTTGTTGAAGTTCGCGGACCTCTAACTTAAATGGCAAGTGCAAACAAAAGCGACCTACATTTATATTATAAAAAGACTGCTGAGGGGATTATAATGCTATTTGTATATATAGGCCCTAATTAGAAATTTGTTTCAATAATGAAACCATATCCCTATCACCATTTAATTTATTTTTCAATTTGACTCTCATATAATCTTATTTTAAAAGCTAAACACAACATATCATGCTAGATCAGAAGTGAATTTAATTTTGTTATGGTGAGTGGACCTGTACAAAATATAGACCTAGCTAATTACACGTTACTAAGGGTATGCGTTAATGATGGAAACACCAGCTCAAAATAAAACATATTATCCAGGAAAAACAAGTTTTGAGAAATCTCAATTTATTTGTAACTCTTCTCCACGGACCGGCGGTCAGTGCTGCGCGGACCGGTGCCGGTCCACGGACCACCACTTTGAGAACCACTGGTCTAGCCATCAGTTAAAATTGCCCATGTAAATAGGTGTCCCTGTTAGCGGGATATTCATCCCTTAGGGCCTTCCTTGTTGCCATCCGATTATGTGAAGCATGTCATACTATGTCACTTTTTATGGTTGATGATTACAATAAATGAATTTAATTTAATTGAAATATATAAGTTGACTTTCAGCACTGGAATCAGCTTATACCTGTTTCACAAGATTGTTCTGATCAGTGCACACTTTGCAGAATCATAGCAAATGGTACACAAACCAACCAAGAACTAATAAACTACGTACCAAAATTGGGAAGATATATGCTGTAATCAGTGGTGTAGTCCTAAAAAATGAAGTGGGGGGACGCCTGGAAATTGAAGTGGGGGACGCCATGGAAATTGAAGTAGAAACTGTAGCAAAAAGTGCAATCTTGCAAGAATTTTGCAAAAAAAGTGGGGGGACGGCGTCCCCCCGCGTCCCCGCCCCACTACACCACTGGCTGTAATGATGTTGCTTCACTAGGTGTTCAATCAACAAAACATTTTTAAATTTGACAGTTTAGAATTTGAAATATATCACTGGAGAGAAGCCATTTAGTTGTACAAAAGTAATATTTGTACAAGTAACAACAGTAAGTTATACTCATTGTAACATGATATTATCATATATTATAATAGTAGATAATAACATTATAATCATTTGATAGTAAATAATATCACAGACTTTTCACAGTATATTATAACAGTTTATGCAATACTGTGATGTAAACAGCAACTCAAAAATTATCATTTTGTCAAATTTTTCTTGAGGGGATGTCATCTCTGTTATTTTATTTGGACAAGAGAGTATTATTTTGTATAAATATACAGGCCTACAGTAAGTTATACTCAATGTAATATGATAGTATCATCTATTATAATAGTAAATAATAGCATTAAAATCATGTAATAATAAATACTCTCACTGTATATTATAAGATATATTCATGTAAAGCAACGATGTAAATAGCAACTAAAAACTATTCTAATCTAATCTAATCTAATAAAGCATTTGTAAAGCGCTTCTCATAGCAGAGCTATTCAGAAGCTCTCTCAGCGTGACAGGTCCATGAAAAAAGAAAAGTCTTGAAGCAGCAAAAAGATGCAGGTGAATTTCCTACAAGAATCCTGCCACGAATTTCAGAAGGAAGGTGATTCCAAATTAAAGGACCAACAATAGCAAAAGCTCGATGTTGGGTTAATGAGGTTCGTGATCTGGGTACAAATAGATCAAAGCGATCAGAAGAACGAAGAGGGCGTGAAGATCTTGCAGAAAGAGGCTTACACATTAAGTCGCACAGGTATTTAGGCGCTAAGCCCTGCAGGGACTTAGTAACTAGGAGCAAGACCTTGTATCTGATTCGGGCAAAGATCGGAAGCCAGTGAAAGTCATGAGCCATGAATGTAGAGATGTGCGAGTATCAAGGAAGTCGTGTAATAAGTCTAGCAGCAGAATTTAAGACAGATTGCAAAGATGACAAGCGAACCTTAGGAAGACCAGTTAGTAAGGAGTTACAGTAGTCAATTCGTGAGGAGATAAAGGCATGTACCATAGTCGTGAACACCTTGGAGGACACAGATCTTCTAATTGCCCTAAGGCGTCTCAAGTGGTAGTAGCAGGAACGGGTGAAGAGTCACAGGTGTTCAGTAAATGTCAGAGCACTGTCAAGTGTGACACCCAGATCACGAACACTAGAGGAAAAGGTAAAGTCAGGGAATAATGTGGCAAGTAATTGAAGATCAAGCTTATGTAATTGTTGCTTGGTTCCAAACCAAATTAATTGGGTCTTGGAAGGATTAAGGCTAAGTTTGTTTGATGACATCCAAAGGTGGAGATCTTGCAACAGAGAGCTCATCCTTTCAAGTTAATCTGCTCAGAAGGTGAGCCATGTACAAGAGCTTGTACATCATCAGCGTAAAGATGACCTTTGGCCTGGTGAAAAGAATATATAAAAGGGGACCTAAGACCGACCCTTGCGGGACACCTAAGTCAACTCTAACCCAGGGTGTTCTAGTGTTACCCAGGACAACCATCTGAGAACGATCTGTAAGGTATGATTCAAACCAATTAAAGGGTATGCCACATAAGCCAAATTATTATCACCTTGTCAAATTTTTCGGGGGTGGAAATGTCAATCCTGAGGTAGGAACTTTCCCCCCTCCAGAGACGTCTAGATTAAACACTGCCTACATAGTGTAATAGTCAAGTGTTTCTTACATCCGTCGTTTTCTTGTAGTAGTCGTTGTTGAAGATGTTCCTCGACAGACCGAAGTCAGCAATCTTCATAACACAATCTTCACCAACCAAAACATTACGGGCTGCGAGATCCCGATGGATGCACTACAACACAAGAATGAACCATTGACTTTCATTCGTTCCACCAGTATGAGAATTATTGTAGAAAAATGACTGAGGCCAGACATTGATTTATGTGGCCGTGAGGTGTACAATGAGGACTTTAGCCTACTATGGGGTCCAATGAAAGACGGGGGTTGAATCCCTACCTTGCGTTCGACTAACCCATCAAGTGATCTATCACCATATGAATGGGCGGAGTCTATAAGAGGTCAGGGGGGCTAAGCTCCAAGAAGCCCCATATCCATCTTTTTTACCATGTAAATGGTCTCTTTTTCCGGGCTTAGCCCCCCCTAAGAACTTTCAAGTAACCTACTAAAAAAGTCATCATCTTTTTTTGACCGAGAAAATGTAGTACTTTCACACAAGATTTGAACTTGACAACTAAAAAAAAAGCAAAAAAGGTCAACTTTTTCGGGTCGAAAATTTTTTTCCCTGCCGCGCAAGTTCCAAGTTTGGGACCAAATTTTTTAAGCCCCCCCAAGAACGGAAACCAAACTCCGCCTATGACCATATGCAGTGCCGGCGCTAGGGTACCTGAGGCCCCCAAAATACTTGAGACCTCCCATACCTTGAGCTGTCATCTCAGCAAAATTTCTCATAATATAAGTGCTGAAGGACATGGTGTAAGACTTCAATAAATGTCCCCTCCCAATTGTTACATTTTTTGGAATTTCCATGCTGTAATGGTAGAATTTTAAGCTGCCATCTTTACAAAAATAGCTCTTTTTCATTGCTGTTAGTCATGTTTTAGGACGTCAGAGTGTCCCCTCTCCATTGTTTAAATTTGTCCGATTTGCCAACTGTAATGGTAGCATTTATAGGCTGTCATATTGACAAAATTGATCATTATTGATGGGCAGTGGATGATAGTTATGAAATATTTCTGAAATATTGGGGATACAAGGATTCCGTCCCAACCACAAATTGTGGGGCCGTGCCCCTGTCCAACCCCCCCCCAAAGTCTCCTCTTTGGTTGAAGGACAATGCTCTATTGGTCTGCGTAATATTGTTTTGTATGCTTTGCGTTAAAACATAATTCGGTATGTGGTTTCAGGAATGAACAGTCATGAAAGGTATAATCACCAGCTACATTTGAGGCCACTTGCAAACTTGAGATCAGACACATACCAAGGACATATGGGACCCTACACAGGCTTTAATGTTTGGGCCTCGCGCAGGTTTTATTTTGAGGCCTCATCCAATTAGCAATTAGAATAAGTTGCAATTTATAAACGTTGTGTTTGAGAAAGTGGACGAAATTGCCTGAGTTAGTTTAAATGGCTTTAAACTTACGCCCAAAATCAGTATGATATTTGCATTAGGTCTGCTATGGCATTACTGCTATGCTATTACTGCCTGTTCCCTTGTCTCCTCTCGCCTTGATTATGCTAATGCGATTTTTGTTGGCATTTCAGACTATGAGCTACACAGGCTGCAACGCATCCAAAATTCCTTAGCTCGGGTTGTGTTGCGTGTCCCACTACGATCAAGTTCTTCAGTTTTACTTCATCAGCTGCATTGGCTTGCTGTCGAGTTCAGGATAATATTTAAATTGGCCTGTTTAGCCTACAAATCCCTCTCCACCGGAACACCTCCCTACCTTCAGTCACTGCTTAATCCCTACATTCCTTCTCCTTGCCTGCGATCATCAAGTATGGGTCTTTTAGCTGAGCCTCGATGCAGAACTGTTATGGGCTCGCGTGCATTCCATGCCTCTGCTCCCAAAGAATGGAATCTACTTCCACTCTCTCTTCGTTGCTCAAATTCACTCCCTACCTTCAAAAAACGACTCTTTGGCTTTCAAGCACATGGACCATTGGACCTTTAACTGCATCTTCCTCTGGCGGCTGACTATCCGCGCCTCAGATTCACACTTTGGTGTGACCTTGTGCGCGTAATAAATTTATGTAATAGTAATAATATGGCAGTGCCATTATGGTTAGTTGAGGCATGCACCAGACCGGATCTGTACAGTCACAAATAGGCATAATGACCAGCTAAATTTGGGGTCCCCTTTCAAACTCTAATGGCTTTATACATATGCCCAAAATCAGTATGATATTTGCATTAGGTCTGCTATGGCAATGCCATATGGTTAGTTGAGGCATGCACCAGACCAGATCTGCACAGTCATAAATAGGCTGTTATATTGTCAAATTATGAAATACACTTTAGTTCGACAATAGCATTTAATTTAACGATATGTTCAATCATTCTGCGTTATTCTGTCTGTCCGCCATTGATAGTTCTTTCTCGAATGTTCCTCTGACTCTTAACTGTTTCCCTACTCTATATTCCAGCAGACTGGTTCCATACTATACTACATCCCCCCTTCTTTAAATGCTAACTTCTATAGAGATTGTATATGGCTTAACAGAATTCCAGCATATACAGTTCTTCATAACATCATAACAGTCTCTACTAATAACTGAACAGTCTCTCAGAATCCCAGAACAGTCCTGTAAGACCCGACTGTTCATTCTGGACTAAAACGTCTTGGTGGTCTTCTATTCATCCGATGTGGGTAGCGACGTGGTTGAATAGGTCCATTCTCAGGTTCATTCTCCTCGCGTGCTGGCAAATTGCATCTCGGAGTTTCAGGTCTTCTTCCCATTGCTCCATTTGGTGGTTGGTTGATTTGAGTTGGGATACAATCATCCTCATCTTCATTGTCATCTTCCCTCACCTTTCTTTGACTGTTACCATTAATTTTCTTGAAGAATGTTGTGTTTCTTGTCACCGAGTATCCGTTTCTTCCAGCTGTGATCATTGTTCCTTTAATGTTGGTTATGGTTAGTGGAATGCGGTCATAAAATCCGGATATCTTATTGCCCCGAAGCCTCTTCACTAGCACAGTATCTCCAATTCTGAATTCCCTCTGGGTGCGATTAGAGTTTCTACTGTCAGCATAGGCTTTCATTTTCTGTTTGGCTTTGGCATCTTGTATTCTTAGGTCTTCATCAGTAACAAACTTTGATGTATCTGGAATACGTCCTCTGAATGTATAGCTCAATAAGACTTCAGCAGGAATTTTTCCAGTTGTAGTGTGCGGCGTGGATCGATATGCACGAAGAAATGTGTACATCTCTTGCTTCCAGTTCTTTCCTTCCACATGGGCAATTTGAAGTATCTTCTTTAAGGTTCTCATAAATCTCTCTGCTTCTCCATTTGCTCTTGGCCAATAAGGTGTTATACGTTGGTGCTTGAAACCGGAATATTCAGCGAATTGTCTGAATTGTTCACTGTTGAATGGAGGTCCATTATCACTCTTCACTGTCATCGGTGATCCAAACATCGCAAAGACTCTGTCAAAAGCAGGAATGACAGCACAAGCGGATGTTGAAGTGATGATTTCAACGACTGGATAGCGAGAATAGTCATCTATTATGACCAGCAGGTAGTCACCACTCGGTAAAGGGCCACAGAAATCCGCTGAAAGATTTTGCCATGGTCCCTCTGGTAATGGGGTCATCTGCAGAGGTTCTGAAGAGATTTCCGGTGTAGCTATCTGACACGATAAGCATTGCCTGACAGCATCCTCAGCTGCCTTGTCTATGCCAGGAAACCACACTTTTTGTCGCAGAAGTTTTTGTTTTTGTTATCCCTTGATGACCATCATGCGATAATTGGATAACCCGCTGTTGTAAACTGTGTGGAATCACTATTCGTGTCCCTCTTAATAGTATCTTGCCATCTGCGGATGAGCACAGTTCATCACGGACGTTGTAGAACGGACGAAAATCTGTTGATTTTGAAGCGTCAATCCAGTTATCGGATTCGATACATTGAAAAACCTTCTGCAAAATCATATCAGACACTGTTGCATCTGCAATTTGTTCCAAGGTCATGGCTTTAGGAATTGCGTTGTTGACAATGAAGTTGATGTACTCCTCTGAGACTTTGTGTGACCTCTCATCTGTGCTTCCTTGGTCAGCTACTGGATGGCGTGACAAGTAATCAGCTGGATTATCTTTTCCAGCTTTGTGTGTGATTCTGAAATCGTAAGGCTGCAGTCTGATGCACCATCGTTCCATTCTGGCAGATAACTTGCTTCGAGGATTCCCATACATGGCTTCAAGTGGCTTATGATCACTGATCAGATCAAAAGAACAGCCATATAAATATCGGTGTAAGCGCTCACATGCCCAGACGCATGCAAGAGCCTCACGTTCTGTTTGTGAGTAACGTTGCTCAACTTCCGTTAGTGATCTACTCACGTATGTAATGACCTGCATGTGACCTTGATCATCTTTCTGAGCAAGAATAGCACTGAGTCCAACAGGGCTGGCATCTACAGTGACACATGATCGCCTGTTTGGATCATAATAAGCGGTAGTTGCATTCTTGCACATGCATTCCTTGAGTTCTGCAAACGCCTGTTGTTCAACCAATCCCCATTTGAATGGTACGGTTGTTTTCGTTAACTCTCTTAGCGGTTGAGTTTTGGTTGCATAGTCTTTGATGAATCGAGAATTGTAATTCAGCATTCCAAGAAGACTTCTAACTTCCGTGGCATTTGTTGGCTGTGTCATGTTCATCAGAGCATCGATCTTGTCGGGATCTACGCTGACTCCTCTTTCTGAAAATACATTCCCAAAGAACGTAAGTGATGTTTTGTTCAGCTCACACTTGTTCTTGTTTAGAGTTAAGCCACTGTCCACCAAGCGACTGATCACAGCACGCAAACTCTTATCATGTTCTGCTGCTGTACGTCCATGAATAATGATGTCATCACTGATGTTCATGACACCGGGTATTCCTTCCAGGACCTGTGCTATGGTGTTCTGGAATACTTCACTTGCTGAAGATATCCCAAAATTGAGTCTTCTGTATCTGAATAAGCCAACATGTGTAGAAAATGTAGTTATATACCGACTGCCTGGATCCAATTCCAGTTGATGATAACCGGCCCTGAGGTCCAATTTAGAGAATTTCTTCGCTCCATTTAAATCGTTGATGATATCCTCCAAAGTAGGGGTTACATGTCTCTCACGAAGAATAGCTTTATTCGCTTGTCTCATGTCAACACAAATGCGTACCTTGTCCGGTTCTTTAGGTTTCACTGGTGTTACAATTGGTGACATCCAGGGTGTCGGTCCTTCAATTTTTCGATAATTCCCTTCTCAAGAAGAACACTCAATTCTTTTTCAACTTTCTTGCGTATGTGGAATGGTATTCGTCTGTGTTGCTGTGCTGATGGTTTAACATTTTCATCGATGTGAAGTTTAACACTGAAGTTCTTCAGTTTTCCAATTCCATCGAAAAGCTGAGGATATTCCTTCTCCAACAATTCAATCGTCAGAGGGTGTGATGGTTCAATAACATTTAGATGCAATGCAATCAAACCAAGCTTTGAGGCAGTCTCATAGCTTAACAACGAACCTTTATCACCTTCGGCTACATGGAAAACTGCATTCACGATATTGTGTTTGTATCTCACCTGAGTTTCAAAATGGCCTATAATTCTGACTGGTGTGGTTGATGCGTATGAGTGAATCGTGATCTGCGATGGCTGAAGTTTCATACCTTTCGGAAACTCACGAAAAGTCGGTTCGTCTATGATGTTGACACTAGCCCCCGTGTCCAGAAGCATGTCGACCGGAAGATTGTTGATAAGCACTCGGACATAAGGCAATTTCTTTATTTTCTGGTGTTCAAGCACGAAGGCATAATCATCCACCGATTCGTCTTCTGTCTGAAACGATTTTGCTTCTGTATCCATCTGAAGGATATGGCGTACAGTGGTTGTGGGTGTTTGTGCCACAGTTGTTGTGCGTTGTGCTCTCATTCGCTGGGATTTAATTGTGTTACGGCATTGTCTCTGGAAGTGGTTTTGCATATTGCAGGCAAAACAGGTTTTTCCCCAGGCTGGGCACCGCGTTTTCCCACCCGGATGAGGATAGGAAAGGCCACAGTTGCGACACTGGCTCACCGACTGTGATGAATTTGACTTCTGAGCTGGCTGCTGACGAGTCTGAGGGGTTGGGTGCTGGTTCACTCGTGCAACGGTATGGTCCCTGTCACTAACTCCCATTTCTATGACTTTAGCTTGGCGATCCGACGATTCCATGGCACGTGCTGTGTCCAATAGAACTTTTAACGTCATATCAGGATCAGCAAGAGCACGTCGTCGCAGGCGATTGGAGCGAGTGGTTTGGATAATATGAGATTTGATTTCGGCATCCGCATTTGCAAAGTTACAGTGTTTAGCCAAGGTTCGAAGCCGTGTATGATAGGTATCCGTTGTTTCGTCTTCATTGGGCTTTGCCAAACGGAAATTGGGCGAAACTATAGTATCCAGGACCGATGTTTATAACATTGTCTTAGTATAGTATATAGGATCTAATGACGACACTAACCCTAACACTAACCCTAACCGACCCTCACGACGCTTAACCTGACCCTAACCGACCCTCACGACGCATAACCTGACCCTAACCGACCCTCATGACGCATAACCTGACCCTAACCGAATTGGAAATTTCCAATGTTATAAACATCGGTCCCGGATACTATAGTTTCGCCGGAAATTGTATCTTTCAAATTCAATGTTTTTCTGTGGGCTAAAATGGTCATCTAGCGCTTTTTTTGTTAGTTCATAGACAGAATGTTCAGCAGACTCAGATTCAACGACTAATCCATCGTAAATGTCAAAAACTTCCTCACCTGCCAGGTGCAGAAGCAAAGCTCGTTGGCGTTTAGCCTCGGTAATGTTCAACGCAGTTAGTAGATTTTCAAAACGGTCTATCCATTTTTTCCAGCGTTGAGCCGTCGACGTTGGGTCGGCATCCGGTCTGAACGGTGCGAAGTGGGGTATTGGCCCTAGTTCCATCGTGAAGTTCGTTCCGTTTTATTCCTCGTCGCCAAATGTTATATTGTCAAATTATGAAATACACTTTAGTTCGACAATAGCATTTAATTTAACGATATGTTCAATCATTCTGCGTTATTCTGTCTGTCCGCCATTGATAGTTCTTTCTCGAATGTTCCAGAGCCGTATATTTCCAAGAGTCTGGCCAACTTGTGTCCCGGAAGTTGGCCGGAAGTTGGCCAAGTCACGTGGTTGCTGGACGCCATTTTTAGTCCAGGCGGCGATCTGCAAATACGTTGACAAGAAGACGCACAAACACAGGGAGACGCGTATCCCTGTGTCTGTGCGTCTCCCTGTGTCTGTGCGTCTCCCTGTGTCTGTGTGTTTCCCTGTGTATGTGCGTCTCCCTGTGTCTGTGCGTCTCCCTGTGTCTGTGCGTCTCCCTGTGTCTGTGCGTCTCCCTGTGTCGGTGCGTTTCCCTGTGTATGTGCGTCTCCCTGTGTCTTTGCGTCTCCCTGTGTATGTGCGTCTCCCTGTGTCTGTGCGTCTCCCTGTGTCTGTGTGTTTCCCTGTGTATGTGCGTCTCCCTGTGTCTGTGTGTTTCCCTGTGTATGTGCGTCTCCCTGTGTCTGTGTGTTTCCCTGTGTATGTGCGTCTCCCTGTGTCTGTGCGTCTCCCTGTGTATGTGCGTCTCCCTGTGTCTGTGCGTCTCCCTGTGTCTGTGCGTTTCCCTGTGTATGTGCGTCTCCCTGTGTCGTGCGTCTCCCTGTGTCTGTGCGTCTCCCTGTGTCTGTGCGTCTCCCTGTGTCTGTGCGTCTCCCTGTGTCTGTGCGTCTCCCTGTGTCGGTGCGTTTCCCTGTGTATGTGCGTCTCCCTGTGTCTTTGCGTCTCCCTGTGTATGTGCGTCTCCCTGTGTCTGTGCGTCTCCCTGTGTCTGTGTGTTTCCCTGTGTCTGTGCCCACCGTGCACTCAATAGAACATCTCCTAACCTCTGCTCTCTGTGATGTTCCTTCTTCTCAGCTCCCTAAGTCTCTCTTCCATTATGTTCCCTATGATGCTCAATGATGCTACGTGTTCCTTGTTCTCTGTCCTGTTTTCAATAAAAATTATGTTCTATAATATTTCCAATTATGCTCCGTGTTCCTGTTTTTTTATGTTCCATGTGCTCTGTTCTGTGTACAATAAAAAAATATTGTGTTCCATGATATTCCCAATGATGTTCCCTGTTCCTGTTTTATAAATAACTTAGCAACGTAAACTAACGGTTTAATATGCTCACCGACCCTGCTAATATAGTGATGCTAGACTCCATTTCTGTGTGACTGTGCAGTGTGCACGTTAAAACCGCTTGTAATTTAAATAAATAAATAATACTGTCATTGGTGCAAGGAATCTAACAGACCGACTGGGAAGACTATATTATATCTTAGGCCTCTACTCCTTTTTACACAACACTATCAAATGGAACGAAATCTTAAATTTTATTCAATCGTGACAAGCAATGCAATCAAACACGACAAACAGGATCATAGCAGTAAGTCTAATATATAAGAAATCAGTATTCAGTCCAATCATGTTGAACATTAGCAGTATCAACTTCAAATAGTGGAAAGACATGTGATTAAAGTCGATATTGCAAGTTTGATAGTAACAGGATATTAAAACGTTTACATAATAGAAAAAAGGAAAAACCCGAAAGAGACCTAAGCTTATATCTGCATATTGGCATCTTGGTGTGCCAGTAATATTGACAAGTTTATTTCCTAATCTATGCAAGAACTATGCACAGCAAAATTACAATCACAATCTCCAAATTTCTTGAGTGCCACTCGAAAGCCAAGTGCAGGGCACAAGCTTATTCATGACAGTGTTTAATAATGCTTAACACAATCGGAGCAAAGACACTGCCATCTGTAGAATTTCCAGTGAAATAATAGGCAACAGTTTGTTTCCAGTAATACCACCTAACATAAAAACCAAACTATGTGTAGCAATACCACTCTGATCAGGCAACGTTACATCAGCAATGAAACGGCCAGTCCGTTTATCAAATTCAGCACCTGCTGTTATCGACATCTCATCCAATGTTAAAGAACATTCTCGCTCAAGAACGCTCATGTCACGAACTTTAAAAGCAAGAAATTGGAAAACTTCTGTTAAAATTCCACTTTCAAATTTCACAAATTGGATGCTGCGTCTCAAAGTACGCAGTGATGGCAGCGGATACTTCTGAGACAATAGCACACGGTAGCCACATGCAAAATGCAGTTGCATTGCATTTCTTACAGTCACTGAGCTCCACTTAGAACCCCTCTGCGTATTTTTGCACAACGCCTTCTGCTGATCGATGTTCAAAAATCTCTTAACTGCAAAGCCAAAAGCACATTTCGCTTTCGAAATTTTCCTTACTTTCCTCAATGCTGCTTTATGCCTAACACGTAGAGCAGCAATAAGACGAGCCTGTATTAAAAACTGCCTATGCAATTTCTTGATACAACTGTTTAAAGTGCGACAACCTAAACAATCAGAAGCAGTGACAGCTGCTGACAATGTTGAAGCCGTAACGGAGTGGGATGTAGAGTCTGCGTTGCTTTTTGCTAAGTTTCCAGATGTAGTCAGGTACTCGTCTGAGAAAGCAGTGGCATTCTTGTTAGAAACTGAAAAGACAATAATCATGTCCAATTAGTGCCTTTTGATCTAAGTAAATAACTCACGCTTTCATTGGAGACAACAATGATTGCATGGAATTAACATAATGATAATAATAATTATGATAATAATCTTCGTTTATTAATATTCAAACTGACACAGCGCATTGTGATTACAGATACAGTATGAATGATTGATCACAAGTTAATACAGGAGTCGAATTTAGCTATATGGCAGCCACGCAAGGCTCCATTTGTTCTACATCTCAATACATGACACCAACAAAACATGATGCTAAACTTCCTTAAAAAGTTGGTACAGACAGACAGACATAAAGTCCTTACAGACACACACACAGTCACCAATTTATTACTTTTAAATATTTCTATTGTCATTATATAAATTTGTCACGCGTGCAAGGTCACACAGAACATGTGAATCTGAGGTGTGGATAGATTACTAACATTAAACACTTAGAAACCTACAAGCATGAAACATGTTGTCATTTAACGTAATGTCTTCAACTTCAGAGGTCTTCACCCTGTTCCAGACACCACCTGATTACCCCCTTGAATCTTAGATTTTCAGCAGACCAGCATTGATCTAAGACCTAAGTTCTCTTTTAAGTATGATATGGCCATAAAATTTGTTAGCCACTGCACAAGCTTACAGCACTCTGTAACGTGCTGCATTTTCCAGATGGGTTGAGGGCACCAATTTGTGCATGAATTCATGTAGGTGCTGCATAGGCTACCTCTGCCTCCAGCACCCTTTCAAAAATCCAGACTCTGCCCCTGTATGCTCAGTAACAACATTTTAATGCAATAATTTAGTGACAATGAATTACCATCGTGAAGCTGACATGCTGTGGACGACCCAGAGCTTACCGTGACAGTAGTGGTAGCGGTAGAGAAGTCTGTCGAGGATTTCCTTCTGTAGCTGTGTTCGACACGCAATCGCTTCTTTGCAATGGTCTTCGTCGGGCTTTCTTCTGGGCTGCGTTTCAGTGGCGGCTTTCTGACATGCACCACAGCACTGTGTGTGAAGAGTGTTGGAACAGCATCGGGTCGTAACTTTCTCCATCCGTCCTTACGATTTCTTTCGAACTGACTTTCATCAAAATGTGCCTACAAAATAATCACCATCTTTATATATCTCACAAAAATTTTATTAAGGTGGCCACAAAAATATAGATGTACAGCCTCTGTTGTCATAAGCCCTCATCAAATCTGGATCATCCATCCAGGAAACAACCAGGCATAGGCTTATCCACTTCCAATCCAACGCCAAAAACAGTTAACCCAATCCTTCGTAACAGGCGCCATTCAATCGGATTGCAATGACTTTGAAGTAATATTAAGGAATAATAATAATATTAAGGAATTAAGTAATAAGGAAGAAGGAAGACTAGGAGGGAAAGAGATATCATGTGTTAAACCTCCTTAACTTATAATGTGTATTTATGTCTCAGTTTAAGTTAAGCAGTGCTACTGTGCTAGTAAACATTATCTGAACGTTGTGGCTATTTGCAATAGCAGAATCACATAACGTCTTCAAATGCGGTAGGTACTTAAGGCAAATCCCGCCAGTATCAGGCCGGGTCAAGCGTACGCTTCATGATCGCCATGGTTCCCGCGACTTGGCTTTTGTGGACGCTGTAGATATTCCGATTGTTTACGAGTTGACTATTATACAATTATGAAGTTAACTGGGAAGGCCAAGAGTAAATGCTGTTTACCTCGCATAGAGCTGAACACGATGTCGGCTTCCAGTTGTCTCTCTTCAATTTCGCGATCCACAAATCACGACGCGTCTTGTTGTTCGGAAAACGAAACAACCGAAATCCATTTTCGTGTCGATTCGAACAGTTAACGGCAGCGCAACAAGGCATTATTTCAAATATTTCACACACAAAATTTAGCGTAAACACTAAACACAGTTCATCCAGTTGCAAGGAGAGAAAATGGAGGCCAGTAACCACGTGATCCACAACTAAGACCCGGGAGTGACCGGAACCTCTCGTTAGCTGCAGATGGCCAGACTCTTGGAAATATACGGCTCTGGAATGTTCCTCTGACTCTTAACTATTTCCCTACTCTATATTCCAGCAGACTGGTTCCCTACTATACTACATTTTGGCATAATGACCAGCTAAATTTGGGGACCCCTTTCAAACTTGGGGGCCCCACGGCCGGGAGGTACGGGAGGTGCTAGCGCTGGTGTCCCGTGACAGAGTCTCCCCCCTAAAAGTCTCCCCCAGAGACTTTATTTCAAAACAGATTCTCCCCGGAGGATCTGTTCCAGAATAAATTCGCCCCCGGAGAGTATATTCTGAAATAAAGTCTCCATGGGGAGAGAATATTTCCGCCGTCCACGAAATAAAGTCTCCCCCGTTCAGCGTAAAATGGGCTACAGTTGCATCAAATTTAGAGATGAGCAGGCTAAACGGCTAGTTTGCGTTGCCAAATTACATAACAAGAAAACATATATTACTTTTACTTCAGAAAATTTCTTGCAATACAGAGTTTCAGCCAGGGGGATACTCTGTTTCGGGGGCGACTTTGTAACGGGGGAGACTTTATTTCGTGACACCAGAACTGAAACTACCCAACATTTTATTCTTATAGTAGACTACATGGTTTCAATTTAAACTTCACTGAGTGAGTGTTCAGCAGGCTACTCCAGTATTTCAGTACACATTTCTGTCAATGACTGTACACAGAAACAAAACAGTGACAGATTCGTCGCTTTTCGAAGCCCAAGCCATAACGACCTGCACGAAAACACTTAGGCTACGTTTCGGCATTTTTTGTCAATTTTTTTCGTTAAATTGAAACATTGATTATTTTATTTTGATCTACAATTATTATCATTACGTAAGTCGCGTTATATTTATGCGTTTGGTTTACAAAAAACCGCTTCAGGAACCGGAAATCCAATGGTAACCATACCATTGAGGTAAATATTGCTGGAACGCGTGTTTAGTTCACGGAACGGAATAGTATATAACACGGAGGGTAAGATCGATCGATCGATTGTGGACGGACGGGAAAAACCCGGACAAAAGTCATATTTCTGGAAAGCCGCCCGCCGGACGCCCGGACAGGGGCCTACAAATAGCAGCTTTCTATATATTAGCGTTTGAGATGAAAACATATAGAAAGATGGTGAGAGTCAGGTGGAAGGAGTTTAGAACAAACTAATCTATAGGCCTACTGGAAGAGCTGCAGCCGGAGCGGCGCCTGCTGGAGGTGGTGAAAGGAAGGAAGCTGAACTACTTCGGACACATGATCAGAGCAGACAAGCTGCCGGCATTCATATGTCGGGGCTATCTGGACGGAAAAAGGGCTCGGGGAAGGCCGAGGAGAAGATAGATGTATGACGTGGAGAAATGGACGGGGATGGTGATGGCGGACTGTGTGACGACCGCGAGGAACAGAGAGCAATGGAGGAAGATGGCGTCGTCGACTCTGATCCCCGATCCGCAGCAATGAGGATGGTCACGACGACGACGACGACGACGTTATGATATATTTTGTTTAATGACGCCGTCATTTCGACGATGATTGGTGTGTGTATAGGTAGGCTACGTCAATACGTGGGAAAATCGTAAGCAGATATCTTTTCATGGCCCAAAGAAACTAGGGGAGAGCGGGGCAAGAGGGGCACCTTTTTGGAATACGAGGCATATTTTAAAAACTATATCATATAATGCCACAATTTTTTCACAGACACGTTGACAACACATAAGGCTAGCAGAAAAACGTTCAAAGTTGACTGTAGTAGGTAGGATATTTTGCAAAACGTGCAAAATACAAAGTAAAAAGTTTGACACTCTTGCCCCGACACTTGGGGCAAAAGTGACATACTGCTACAAAGTAAAAATGTTGACACTCTTGCCCCGACCATTGGGGCAAAAGTGGCATACTGCTACACAGTGGAAGTGTTGACACTCTTGCCCCGATACTCGGGGCAAAAGTAGCATACTGCTTACTCATGCAGAATTGATGGGTATATGGCCCACGTGTGATACGATGTCATGACCAAAGGTGGCTAGGTTTTATTCATTATTTATTTATTGCATTTGACAAAAGTAACGAACACTGAAATAAATTTTCGCAGGCAAGTTCCATATCTATTTCTGGCTGGATTAGCTCACGTGCATCGGTCTTTTCAATAGAAAACCTGCTGGTGATTTTTCGCTGATTCCGGCTGTGTAGTGTTGGAGCACGAGATTCGAAGATGCACGTAAGTTGGCTGTCGATAACCTGGAGACATATTGCTAGCTAGGATGCGAGTTCGTCTTAGTGTACGTTTGATTTCCCATAGGATGCATGTCCTTCTGAATCCACTTTGCTTTCTCAAGCGAAGCCGTAGGCCTACTTTCATATGCATGTGCGAACAATTCAGCAATTTCATACACAGTGACGCACTTGCCTGGATTTGCAACCATCCACTTGTCCAGTTCACGATTGCAAGCCTATATCTTTTTCAAATGACTATAAAATGCAACATTTTCTGGCAGAAATCTATTGCTACCTGCTAGTGTGAGCATGAGGTTGAATAGTGACCATATAGTTGTCCTCCTTAGCCAAAGTAACAGCCTCTAGTGACTTATAACTCGCATGTCCCTACAAGATATTAAGACATCTGTTTGTCTCATTCGGCTTCACATGATGAAGTGCTTGAAGTATTAAAACAAATTGCGGTGTAAATCCATCCACATGGAGATGGAACCCTGAGGTAGCCTACTCCTCGCATCAACTTGTCGTTCATATTTTTTCGTCGAAAGAGGATCATTGGTGGCCCATAGTTACCTGATGGACATAGGCTACGCACATATTTGCTATTCCTCTTTCTTGCCTCGCAACTTTGCCAAATTGTTTGTAACCAGTCTCAGCAATGATTTTCCGTGGTTTTGGTACGGTTGTTATACTGGCTTCGTCAATGCTATCTATCTGGCGTAGTTTAAGTCTAAAGAGTGAGAAAACCTTTCCTACCTGTAGGCCTGCTCGGCTAAAGCCCACTGCACGCGCCGGGCTTGTTGCCTCACGAGTCCTTAATTAAGCTTAGTTCATTGCGCAGTTTTATATAATCAGGGACCCAATCTCTCCAGTCTCCAAGCCAGTCTCTCCTTTGTACTGAAAGAATGTTCAAGCCCGTTGCGTTCAGCCGCTGCATTTCAACAGCTTATTGCTGTTAGCTCACAGTTCTTCATTCGTTTTGCAATCGAGCTCCGTGGCATTCCTGTAAAATTGCCTTGCGCTCAGACAATTCACCACTAGGCTATAGTTACTTTGTCCAAGACAACTCGCATAGTTTCTTCTCCATATAGCTTGTTCGATACGTCTTGCGCACGTAAGTCTTAACCAATTGCGATTTAAATATCTGAACAAAGTTTCAAATACTCTAAACCAGTGGTGTAGTCCTAAAAAATGAAGTGGGGGGACGCCTGGAAATTGAAGTGGGGGGACGCCATGGAAATTGAAGTAGAAACTGTAGCAAAAAGTGCAATCTTGCAAGAATTTTGCAAAAAAGTGGGGGGACGGCGTCCCCCCGCGTCCCCGCCCCACTACACCACTGCTCTAAACTGAATTAAGGAGCATCTAATTCTAAATAAACTTAAGAAAATTATAGGCCTATAATGGCAAATGTCTAAGTGCCACTCTTGCCCCATGTCATGGGGCAAAAGTGGCATGCCGTGGGGCAAAACTGGCAGACGGGGTGCCCCTTATGCCCCTTGAATATGCCTCACCTTAGCGATTATATTCCTTACGAATGGATTAAACTGCGATGTACGATGATGTTTCATTAAAAAGAAGAATGTCGAATCTTCTAGATAGCAAAATATGAAACGTCTCGTACCTTCCACTAGAAAGCGTGGTCTGATCAAAAATCACCTTTAAAAAACTCAAATTCGACGAAAATCTAAAAAATTGAAACAGAAATGGTTGCGGTAAATCTGCAGCAGAATGGAGTTTTTTGCCGAGTCTCGCATCACACTAGCCTATTAAAACGCAAGGTAGAGCTACTACGGCGGTGGCCGTATTCTGGCCAGTGTGGGGTGCCACTCTTGCCCACAATGCCACTCTTGCCCCGGTCTCCCCTATACTCCAACACATGTTGCTAGCAATAATTATTTGCCGGACACAGCCATGTCCGGTAATGTCTGAAATTTCTGACCGAACAGTTTGTGTAAATACCGGACTGTCCGGTTCATTACCGGACGTCTGGCAACCCTACCCGGGCGGCCGCGAGACTGGCTGGTAGACATTGGTCATCCTGGTTCCGCTACAATGGCAATAGCAATTGTTTTAACAATTATAACAATAATGGGAGTAGGCCTATTGTTGACATTTATGAACATCATTACAATCATGGATCATAGCTTACCATTTTACTGGACAAGTATTCCATTCCACGGGCAATCTGGTATGCAAAAGAGACGAGACTGGTAAAGGTGAGTGGTTTAATGGAATTTTCCGCTTGTGTGATAAAAGAGTCTGGCAGCACCTCCAACAATAATTCTCCGTTGTTTCTGTCCCCGACTGCAGCAGCTGCTGCTAAGAGCGCAGAAGGATGGGGAGGAGAAGGAGGAGGATGTCGAGGAGGTGACCCTTCGAAGGCGTAGGCGGATGAACCAGGACGACGGTCCCGCAGAAAGTCTCTCAGATTTCCATGAGGAGCATATTCAACTACCACATATAACGGGCCTAAGACATAACAAACATTTTATCTAAAACATTTTACCTGCATAAGATGACAACAATTACAACGTCTTTTTGACGATGGCTGAGAGTGAACCGGGTCTGCCACTCGACGGCATTGATTTTCGTGAGTCTAGATTTAGGCCTATACATTTATCATAAACTCAATACCAGTTATCAAATTTAACCTACATACAGCGAATAGACCTACTAAAAAGTCATCAGATTTTAGAGATCTGTTCATGAAATTTATTCGCAGTTCAAGATAAAGACAAAAAAGACATCAGAAAAAATAAAAGGTCATCGGTAAAACTCTTTTAGGCAAAAGGGTCTCGCCTCTGTCCACGTCAGACCCGGGTCATTTGTCTACCACTTTTAGCCCTGCAGTACCTGCAACCACAGCTGATCTGGCGCCGTAAGAGGACGGTAGGATTCTGCCAGGGTGTCAATGAGTGTTTAATCTAAAATTCTCTGGGGGTGAAGATCCCCCTCAGGCCCGTGGGGCGCTTTTTAAGCGAGGATTTTCGCTTTGCATAGAGCTCTCCAGATGACGAATTAAGTAGGCCTATAGCCTACTACATTTCTGGCTTTTACCGCTGCCGCAAACTATACCACGCAGCCCTCTTGCGTCGACTATCGACTTTCTCTCGATAGTGGTGGAACAAATTAGACGTACCGCACAGACTCACACCTCCGACTGCGCATCGTAGGGGCCGTCCATAAAGTGCGTCACGCTCCAGGGGGAGGGGGTGTAAGAAAGTGTGACAGTTTGTGTCAGGCCATGTGTGACGTCACACATTTATTTTTTAAATTTTATTTCTAATTTATTTTTTATTTTTTTAGTAGAATTTAATAGCTTTAAAAATAATTTTCAGAAATTTTGTGAAACATTTGAATTAGTTTTATGTCAAAATAGCATGAAATGCGTATCTCCTGAATGTGTTGTTCACGATTCCTCTCGCTAGGAGCGCTAGTATGCTGTTGCGAAGCTTTGTTTATGTATAGCCTTGTTTTCGTCATGCCGGAAGTATTATTATTTCTATGTTGTCCGCTGCATAATTATGTCACTGAGCGACAAATTCGAAATTTAATTTTTACAGTAATTATTATAATAAAAAATTTTGAGGATTCAGAGGTAATATTTATATAATTTAATCATTATTGTCATGAACTTATAAACAATTATATTACGTCATTCTTTAAAATATATTATGATACCATTGAAGCCATTGTATTATCTAATAAATACCCAATTTCATTTGTCATCGTATATTAAAACAAAATTACACCACGCTTAAAGTTGAAATTTTATATTTTAATACAGTTTAATAGTGAAGTGTGTTTTAGATTAAATTTTAATGAGGTGTTAATTTTAAAAAATTTGTTCGAAAGTGTGACGTACTTTAGGGGGGGTCCGAGATTTGTGACAGTCTGTGACAGGGGGAGGGGGGTTAAAATGGTCAAAAATAGCGTGACGTACTTTATGGACGGCCCCGTACCTACTCGTCTGAGAGACGCAGGTCCAAACCAGTCACAGCTAGAGGGATCGATCTATAATCCAGTCTCCAGAGTCCAGAATGAGGGGCTTGCGATGCTCGAGCAAGCGAGCACGATCGCTTGGGGCGCTACTATAATGAACTCCAACAGATTACAGGCCCGTCCATGCGTTTTCTATAAACAGACAATCCCTGTCTTTTGGCAGTGAATCACTACACCTGCTGATGGTTCTGCGTCTGTCAGGGTTATCCAATATCCATGTGATGAGCGCTGAGGTCGCAAGTTCATGCTTAGCTTACTCGTATAGTTCTCTTGTGCAAGCGGCAGAAGCCAGAAAGGCGGATAGTGCCAGCTTTGATGAACAACGAACTCCCATGCCTGCCATCGTCTCTCACCGGAAGAGAAACCTGGAGCCAGCGGTCATCGCCAAGGTCGAGTGGTGCTCATGGTCACACACTGTAGTGCTGAACGCTCGATCGTTTTCCAAGATGAAGATAATCAAGAACAGGTTTCGTGCAAGTATGATACACGAGTGACTTAGCGACCTTGCAGTACGTGTTAGCATAGAGAGTGATATTCTATACCCATTGAATTTTAATCAGTTGGCCTAATTGATGAATTTACAAATAGAAAAATGCGCTAAGTCTACTTGACTTACTCAAATTTAGATCTAGCTTGGTTAAGCTATTTAACTGATTAGGCCTATAGCTATCTGTTTTTAATTTGGAGGTCTCACTTGTCACTATTTTTACTTTCTTTCTGTGTCTGTATACCAGCGACTCATATTAAGAACTGGATAAGAAGTCTAACGCTTACCCTTTAACTTTGTATTTGAGAAATGATTAAATACCATGCAATTAAAATAATAGCAGTCTGTATATTTATCAGCAAAATTATCTTCTCAATATGTCATCATTTATATATATTTTGAAAAGTTTAGCAACAATAAGCCAACAATTTAAACATTGCTTTTAACATTTTTGCCTGTGATAGACTATGTTTTGACTGTATGGGGGCATGTCCCTGTTGGAGACTGTGCATCAAAAATCAAAATATCTATTGCAGAAAAGGGTATCGTCATAATGGGCGCCCATGGGCCCCATCATCCTAAATCCGGCTCTGTTCAAACTGTAATATAATACAGCAAATGTATCGCCAAACGCATCTTTCCTGCATAATGGGACGCGAGCCACAGCAACATTTTTTGTCCCGTTTCTGCAGCCTCCTTTCTATTTCTGGTGAATCAACCTTGTGCTAACAGGCATCGAATGTTAGTATTTCCCATAATAATTACCCTGCATGATACATAATTTATTTAAATATTTCATTATCATACATATGAGACGGAAGGCTGTAGTAAGAGCGAAGACGATGACGACGACGAAACTGCTATCGGCTGACAACGTGTCATACAAATATTCTGTATTTAATGTATAATCTGACCATTCTGTGTGCAGCATCCAATTAGGTTGATGATGTTAGTGTGTCGACCAATCACCTTCATCACTTCCATCTCTTGTATCAGATCTGTATATTCTCTTTCACCGGCGTCAGCTGTATGCAGCATGTAGACAAACAGCGCTTAAACATAACTGGGTAACACATATTATATTAGATGTTAAACTAATGTTCAGACTGTAGCCTAATAGCAAATAATAGCAAACATGCTAGTGGTCTGAAGGAGGGCCACGAAGTCTTGTGGCTTAAGATTAGCAAGAACAACGACATCTCCGTTGTCTCTGTCATCTACCACCCACCACGCCCTATATATTGCACTAATCAGTTCTTAGATCGCTTGAAAAATGACGTCGAGGAAATAGGTCTACTCTTCCCCGGGGCCACACGTTACATTGTGGGTGATTTCAATCAACTTGACATTGCCAGAAACATTTACTTAAAACAGACACTCCTAACGACATGGGACTAGAGCAGATGGTGGCTGACAATACCCGTCATAATAGTAGACTTGACCTGTTCTTTACCAACAGGCCGGATCTAATGGCGTGCTGTGTGGTTACTTTTTGTATCAAGAGTGACCACAAAGCCGTTGTCATCAATAGCGACCGGGAAGCTTATAAGCATTCTCTAGGCGATTAGAGCATCATAGGCGCCGTATCATTCGTCGGTTCCAAATTAATGAATATTCACGAGTGCGACGTAGGCACTTTTGGCCCTAGCGAAGCGTACAGGCAATGTTTCAATCACAGGCAATGATGATTGTACAAGAGTGACCATCCCTTTCTGAAGTGTCAACATGTGCGTGTCGGAAGGCTATAACGATTTTCGACGAATTATTCTGATATAAAAGTTCCTCGTTTGGCAATTTCACTTTCTCACAAATGACTTCATACATGGACGAACGTCTTCCGCAGGTAATATCTCACTTTAACCTAAATTTCTACCATCGGAGACCTTGGTGTCGTTGGCGTAGGGTAACATTTTGGCGTCGTGAGGATAGGATAGCATTGGTTTAAGGCAGCGGTTCCCAACCCGTGGCCCGTGGGCCAAAAGTGGCCCGCCAGGACTAAGAAAATGGCCCTCATCTCTCAAAGAAATAGCAAAAATATATCAAAAAATTACAATTTAGACAAGATTGAATACAATTACTTTCTATTTCAAATTATTCTATTTTTGCGTCTATAAATGACATCAAAAGTTCTATTTTGAATCAATTGCAACAATTCTATATGCTTTTAGTTAGCTAAATTTTAGCCTTGTGGCCCTCTAATGTCCTTCAACTAAGAAAAAGTGGCCCTCGTGTCCTCCAACTTAGAAAAAGTGGCCCTAAAGGCAAAAAAGGTTGGGAACCACTGGTTTAAGGGATAGTGTCGTCATTACATTCTTAAGGTTTGGCGTCGTGAGGGTCGGTTAGGGTTAGTCTTAGGGTTAGTTTCGTCATTACATTCTTAAGGTTTGGCGTCGTGAGGGTCGGTTAGGGTTAGTCGTAGGGTTAGTTTCGTCATTAGATTCCTGTTTGGCGTCGTCACGGTTGGTTAGGGTTAGTGCAGCTCGTGAATGAATATTCACGAGCTGCACTCCTTCGATCTTCTTTTCCGGTAGGAAAGAAGGAGTGCAGCTCGTTAATATTCATTACTTTAAAACCGGCCAATGCAAACGGCGCGTCCTCTAATCGCCTAGAGAATGCTTACATGCGACCGGGAACCAGCACTTCCTCACACAATAGCCCAACCTCAGACACCAGGAGACGCGTAATAGAGTATTACGACATCAGAGCGCAGCATCTTGATGCTCTAAGGCTGGCCTTCTCAACCTATAACTGGAGCCACCTTTTAAATAACAATGACGTTGAGCAAGTCTACTTCGACTTTCTTCGTGTAGTGCATTGGCACATAGACACTTGCATCCCCAAGAGGAGGGTGACTCTCAGATCCAATACCCCTTCTTACATTACTCCTCTTGTCAAAAGTCTGTTGAGAAAAAGGAATCGTATGATGAGGCACGGAAGGCTGTCAAAGGCTGACACTCTTAGTGCTAAAATAGGCTCTCTGATTGCCGAACATCGATCCAAAATCTTAAGCAATTCTGAAGATATTAAAGTCTCCGAATTGTGGAAACTCATTAAACTTCCAAAATCCGCCACCTCCACCAAAACACTGAATGAACCAGATTCCATCAACTCTCACTTTGCTAGTATTGCCACAGATCCAATCTACTGCGCTTCTAAAATTAGTGATCAGCTTTCTAAACTATTGCCAACAAATCTTGATAAGGTTCTGCAGGAATATGAAATAGAAAAACTATTATCAAGTACAAAACGAACGTCACCAGGAATCGACAATATTCCCTACTGGGTATTTCGTAACTGTTCTTATGAACTTGCATCTATTGTGACACATATAACAAATCTGTCTCTCAGCCAAGGCAGACCACCTTTGTCCTGGAAACGAGCTATTGTTACCCCCAATTCCTAAGGTAACACCTATTGCTGGTCTCACGGATTTACGACCCATTTCAGTCACACCGATTCTCTCTAGAATAGTTGAAAAAATTGTTGTCCAACGCTTCTTGCTTCCTGCTATTCCTGAGCATAATATGTTATCTGATGAGTTCGCTTTTCATCCGACTGGAAGCACTACGTACGTGTGCTCTTGTCTATCTCGTACGCAAAATAACCAATATCCTTGAACATAACACCTACGTTCGCTGTCTTCTTATTGATTTTTCGAAGGCGTTCGACTCCATCAACCACCTTATTTTTTCCCGAAACTGAAAGCTCTCAATATTCCTCCTAACATCTATAATTGGATTGCTAACTTCTTAAGTGGCCGTACTCAGTCTGTGAAATTAGACGGCAAGCTATCCAACTGGCTACCGATAACTCAAAGTATCGTACAAGGGTCTTGGCTCGGACCAGTTCTGTTTATCATATTCATAGCAGCTCTCTGTACCGTGACGACAACCACTTGTGTAAATACGCTGATGACCTGAGTTTATTAGTTCCGGAAACTGCCACCATTGGACTCCACGAATAGCAGTGTCAAGTTGTTAGGAACCATCTTGCAAGCTAACCTTTCTTTCTCAAGTCATGTTAACTACATTCTTAGTATAATAAACCAGCGATACTTTCTACTGAACCAGCTGAGACATCAGGGACTACATATCTCGAAGCTGGACTTAATATTTCAAGCGATTGTCATTTCTAGAGTCATGTATGCACAACCTTCATTTGCAGGATTTCTTACGGCACATGATATTGCGCGCATCAACGCTGCCCTAAAAAAGGTTCGTCGATGGCAAATTTCTGAGAAGAGTCATACTGTGGAACAGCTGATTGCTCGAGCAGACAAAAAGCTCTTCCAGAAAGCTCAATTCTTTGGTCATTGCATTCACCAGCTCCTGCCACCTCTTCGTGAGGACTAGTATAAACTCCGCAAGACAGGACATCCTTTCATGCTGCCTCTAGTTAAAACAAATTTGTCTAAAAATAGTTTTATTAACAGATGCATTTTCAGTTATATTTAGCTATACATGACTTTGACTGTAGTTCTCTATCATGTTTTTTAAATGTGTGTGTTTTGTTATGCGATGTAATGCATGTGCGCTTGACATATGCAAATAAAGGCTTCTTACTTACTTACTTACTTACTTACTTACTTACTTACTTACTTAATAGTCCAGTCGTGAAACTGATCATACAGCTGTAAGTGGATCAATGTGCATTATTGTCCGGGACTTGAGAGTGTTCCTGGATGAAGACCTGTCTATGGAGCAACACGTTAATTCCCTCTGCAGATCTTGCTCTTAACAACTGCGCTAAATAAGAGTTATACCGCGTAATCTATCATTTGATGCCGCCACCACTCTTGTCCATTCCTTTGTGCTGACGCTCCTGGATTACTGTAATGTTGTCCTGGCGGGTCTCCCAAAGTTCCGGATACGACAACTTCAGTCCGTTCTCAAGTTTGCTGCCCGAGTCGTCGCCAATCTACCGAAATTCTCACATATTTCGATCTTTAATATGCAAGATACGTTGTTCTGGCTCTCGGTCATCATCATCATCATGGGTCTTCATCTATGATCGGTGCGGCCCCAGAGTATATTAGGGAGCTCTGTGTCTCCACCTCTGTGTCTCCAACCAGCCAGGTCGTCAATTCTTGCGCTCTGCCACTCGCGGGGACCTGATGGTTCCTCGCTCTCGTACATTGATGCGGGCTTGCCGTGCGTTCTCATGCATTGGCCCTTCACACTGGAAGTCTTCTTTTAATAATTCTCAACATTTCACCGAATGCAACTCAGGAAATCTTTTCTAAATCTCTTAAATTGCACCTGCTTAGATTTGTTTGGTATACCTACGTTAAGCGCCTTTGTGAGACTCTTGTTAGACTCTTGCTAGGGCGCTATATAAATGGCCATATACATACATACATACATACATAGATACATACATAGATACATACATACATACATACATACATACATGCATACATACATGCATGCATACATACATACATACATACATACATACATACATACATACATACATATATTCATACATTCAAACATATATTCATACATACACACAAACATTAATTTTATAGGTCGATGTAAGTTATAGAAATTCGGTAGGCCTGTGGATCTAAATAGGTCTATAGAAAGCGAAGTCATTTGAGGGCTTACGTATAGAACTTAGTCCTGATCAGCTGAGATCAAGTTAGATATAATCATGAAGTCTAAGTACATGTAGATCGATATCCTGGTTCATATCGATTTAGATTTTTAAAGTCAATGCAGATTTATCATTCATCTAATATGCATTTTCAATCAATCAATCAATCAAATGTTTTATTTGCAACCGAAGTATAACAGGTTTACACATCTTGAACAATGGTTACAAAAAGGGGGCCCTAAAGGGATAAAATAATCCCGCTGTCTAGGGACACCAACTAATATAATGAATTGACGATGTGAGGTGGCCATGACAAAATCGTGCAAAAAAAATCAACACTGTGATTAACAAAAACTGACAAAACAGAATCAGGCAACTTATGCTAAGAGACGGAGAAAGAAGCAAACACACACAAAAATGTAAACTGAAAAACTCAACGCTGTTGAGATATAAACACTTATGAAAAAGAAAAAAGAACAAAAGCTTAACTACAGAACAGAGACCTATACTGCAATGCAAAGAATGAGCGAACAGCGCTCTACCTTTATTAGGTACCTTCTATTAAAAAGGCGCTAAATTTCTTCTTAAAAACCCAAACACTAGGGCACAATCGTATTTCTTTTGGAATTTTTTCCCAAGTGGTGATACCAGTAGATTTAATGGAAAAAAGGCGAGTGTTAGTGCGAGCATAAGTACGGCGATACGAGAAAGAGTATCTTGTAAAATGAGAATGAACCTGGGATGAGAGCTGAAAATAATTTTTGTATAAGGATGGCAGGAGGCTTCGGTCAAACCGGTACATAAATTCTCCTATTTGGAAAGTTCCTATCTGGTCGAGTTTTAAAATTTTAAGATTGAAGAATATGCGGGCAGTGTGAGAGCCATATGGAGCTCCCACAATAAGACGAACAGCTCTTTTTTGTAAAATATTAACTCTATGCAATCTTGTGACATAAGTAGAAGCCCACACCATGTTACAATAAGAGAGATATGGATGTACTAAAGAACAGTATAGTTTAATCCTAATACTAGATGGTAAAATGTAAGCAGTTCGAGCCATTACTCCAATATTTTTTGCTATTTTTGAAGCGACATGAGCAATATGATTATTCCATGTTAAATGGCTATCAACGTAGACTCCTAGAAATTTCGTAGATTTTACAGAAGTGAGAGTTATGCCGTTAATTTGTAATTTGAATTCTCCAACTGGGATTTTTTTTCCTATGTGATTTAAACAGGATGTAATTAGTTTTTTCCAAATTTAATGACAATCTGTTAGCTTTAAACCAATCGGAAACGAGTTCAAGTTCCACGTTTATGAATTGAAATAGCGTGTGTATGCAAGAGTGCGAATAAAAAACGTTCGTATCATCTGCAAAAAGGATGAAGAACAAGCGGTTGGAGACGTTCGGGAGATCATTGATATAGAGGAGAAACAACAGGGGTCCTAGATTGGATCCCTGTGGGACACCATAAGGGATCCTTTTTAAAGTGGAGCGTTTGCCGTTATTTTCAACGCATTGCTGACGTCCATCCAAATAACTGGCAAACCAACTGAGTTGTAAACCACGTATACCATAAGTTTCTAATTTTTGTAGTAAGATTTTATGATTTACAGTGTCAAATGCTTTCGCCAAGTCGAAAAAAATACCCAAGGAGAATTCATTATTATCTATTGCATTAGAGATTCTATCTTGCATAGATAACAGGGACATATATGGGGAGTGACCCGATTGAAAGCCGTGCTGCGATGGGAAAAGTATGTCGGTTTTTGTAACAAATTCATATAGCCTACTATACATTGTTTTCTCAAATATTTTAGAAAAGTAAGGAAGGATAGAAATCGGACGATAATTGGTCAAGTTGTCTCTTTCGCCTTTTTTAAAGATAGGAATGACCTTTGCAATTTTTAATGGGTGCGGGAAGATGCCTGTAGTGAAAGAGCAGTTAATCAGTTCTGCCAAAGGCTGGGAAATGCAATCAATATTAGGACCCGCGATACACGGGTCAATGTCGTCCATACCCTTACTGTGAGTAGTACGTATGGACTGACTTAGGTTCAAAACCTCACTAGAGGAAGTTGAAATTAAACCAAAGGACCTCAATGGAGGGCGCTTCATATATTTCATAAATGAATCCAAGGAGCCGGGTATTGTTATTCGTAAGTCTGTGTGTTTGTTTGTGGCTTTGTTAGCTATGCACGGCACAGTTTTGAAGCAATCGACCCCAATCCTTCGCAGGGGTCGGGGTCGACTCGGAGCAGGTCAATGGGGGTCGGCGAATCTCTGCCACCATGGGGGCCAGGGTGGGGCCAAAAAACATTTTTCTTACTCTTTCAGCCGTTTCCATGCATAGTTTCACACTTATCAACGTCAAACGTTACAACTACACAGATTCTTACACAGGCCACCTCACCTCCACCAAACACACACCTCGGCGACCCGCAGGCCCGACGTGTGTGTTTGGAAGGGGGAGGCGCGGGGAGAGATTTTTTTCCCCGAAAACCAAATTTCACGGTTGGCGTACCGGTGGAGGTCGGAGTGTGGTGGGGTGTCGTTGGGGTGTGGTGGCGGGGTGGGTGGGTAGGGGTGGGGTGAGGGTGGGAAAAGAATTTTTTCCCAAAATCAAAATTTCACGGGTGGCGTACTGGTGGAGGTTGGAGTGTGGTGGGGTGTCGTGCGTGTGGTGGTGAGGGAGATGTGGGGTGGGTGGGAGAAGATTTTTTCGGAAACCAAAATTTCACGAGGCCGCGTACTGGTCGAGGTCGGGGTGTGGTGGGTGTGGTGAAGTGGTGGGAGTGGGATGGGGGAGGGTGAGAGAAAGACAAAATTTCGGGAGGGACGGACGGACGGACGAACGGAGGGAGGAACGTATAGGGATGGAAGGAACGGCCGAATCCTAAAATTTCCGGGCTAGTGCGTATATATATATACGTTACAAC
This sequence comes from Lumbricus terrestris, assembly GCA_949752735.1. Taxonomy (NCBI): domain Eukaryota; kingdom Metazoa; phylum Annelida; class Clitellata; order Crassiclitellata; family Lumbricidae; genus Lumbricus; species Lumbricus terrestris. Next base: position 24,431,991 of record OX457039.1, read on the forward strand.
TATATATATATATATTTATATATATACTGTCATGTCATGTCGCCATCGTCGCATCGCGATGGTTGGCTACATGAATGGACCTTTAATGACCAGAGTCTTCTGTCCCTTGTCGCGCTCATTAAGTCAGAGCCTACAAGTCCTGTCCAGTTCAAAACGTTGTCGATCCAAGATATCCTCGGCCTTCCTCGTCCTCGGTTCCCCTCCACAAAACCCGTCATGATGCTGCTTTCGATGCTATCATTTTGCTGTCTCATACTATATAAGACCAAAATATCGAAGTTTTCGAATTTTGGTGTGGGCCAATAGTCCTCTTCTGGCTCCCGCTGACATATAAACCGATTGATTTGAACCTGTTTGTTGGTCATCATTTTTGTCCATGGAATTCTCAGCAGCTTTCTGATACACTTGTTCTCAAATGCTTGAATTCGCTTTTCTTCATCCTTCTTCGAGTCCATGCTTTGCATCCATACGTCACTACTGGCCACACCAAAGCCTTCATCAACCGCAATTTGGTGTCGATGCTGATTGATTTGTTCTTCCAAATCTTCGTCAATTTGTCATGACAGTCACCCCCATGGCTAACCTTGATTTAACTTCATTCACACAATTCCCATCTTTTGCTATCCTGCTACCTAAATATACAAAGGAATTCACTTGTTCTAGTTTTCCCGTGCCCACCACCGTTTCGAGCACCTCCTCAGGATTCGTCATAACTTTCGTCTCTGTTACGTTAATCGACATGCCATATTCTTCTGCAGCACTTGCGACTTGTTTCACGAGTTGTTGCAGTTCTTCTGGTGTTGTGGCCAGTAGGACGATATCGTCTGCATATCTCAGGTTGTTGATGGTTCTTCCGCCAGTTCTGAATCCACCGGCGAAACCTGCTAGTGCCTTTCGCATAATTTGTTCTGCTAAAATGTTAAACAGACATGGGGAGATGTTGCAGCCCTGTCGAACACCTTTTTAAACCTTGAACCATGCCGAAGTGTGGTCGTCTGTTCTTACATTTGCCTGTTGTTGTCTGTACAAATTTCTTAGCAGCTGGACTAGATGAGGTGGAAAGCCCATTTCGAGCATGGTCAGCCATAGCTGATCGTGTCGGACCCTATCAAAGGCCTTAGTAAAGTCAATGAAACAAAGGTAGAGTGGTTGATTTCTTTCTCTTGCTTTCTCTATTATGATCTTGAGGTTCACAATCTGGTCTCTTGTACCTCTTCTTGGTCTAAAGCCCGCTTGTTCCTGGGCAATCTCCATTTCGAGCTTGATTTGCATGCGGTCTAGCATAACGCGCAGCAAAATTTTGCTTGCGTGCGAGACCAGTGCGATGGTTCTGTAATTGTCACACTGGAGCGGGTCACCCTTCTTGGGAAGTGGGATGAATGTTGATTGAGTCCATTCTTCCGGCCATACTCCGGTCTTCCACACCTCCGTACATATCTCATGTAGTTTGGTCACTGTCATCTCTCCTCCAAATCTCAGTAATTCAGCTGTCACGTCATCCGGACCTGGTGCCTTTCGTGACGCCGACTTCATTACTGCACGCCTGATCTCTTCCTTCAGCGGTGGTGGTTCCCTTTCTTGGATGTCAATCTCTACGTGCTCGTCTACTTCGACGTATAGTTCCTCGCAGTATTCTTTCCATATCTGGTTCACTCTCTCTGGTTCGACAATTTTCTTACCGGAGGCATCCCTGATGGCCGTGGTACGAGGGACGAACGATCCCGTAAGCTGCTTCACTGTTTGAAAGACTGGTCTACTATTACCCTTTTTCGCGTTTTCCTCTAACTCGCTACACAATGTCTCAAGCTCTTCCTGTTTATTCCACCGCAGTCTTTTCTGCACCTCACTCCTTAGTTTTGTGTATTCTGTGGGGGATTTTTGTTTTGGCCTCGCGTTTCTTTCCAATCCATTCAAAAGTGTCGCTGGAAATCCAGTTCTTGCGTTTATGGTGATCCTTTAGTATTGTCGCCTTTGCAGCACCCAAGGTGACTTCCTTCAATTGGCGCCATAATTCATCTGGTGTTCTCGATTCGTCCACTCCTTCCAATACTTCGAATCTGTTCGTCACTTCCAGTTGGTATTGTTGCCCAACCTGGCTATAGGTCTATATATACTTCAAAGTCAATATAGACTAGATCGACATATGCCATTTCATGAGTAGGCTATATCAATATTTTTCGCTTATTTGTGTAGACTGTAGAGTCTAGACGGTATAACTTGTTGCCAAGTATATCGCGATGCTGAGACAAAGATATCCAAAATCATTTTTTATCGTTGAATATTATTGCAGACGCTTCAGTCGCGAGATGCATCATATTCGCAGACAGATGCATTGTCTCCAGGGTTGACTACTGCAACAGCGTTCTGGCGGGTCTTCCGGCTTGTCAGCTGGAGCGGATCCAGTCGGTGCTCAACTCCGCTGCACGCATCATATATGGTCGCACACCATCTGACCATGTAACTGATTTGTTGCGTGACAATCTGCACTGGCTGCGTGTCCCCCAGTGGATTACATATAAACTATGCCTGATAACATACAAATCTCTACTTAACCTTATGCCGGACTATATCTCCGAATTCTGCATTCGTGTAGCAGATAGTCGGCTAAGATCATCGTCGAGGGGTCTGCTACAGGTCCCACGGTCAAACACGAGGTTTGGCGAAAGGTCTTTTGCTGTGTCGGGACCAACTGCATGGAACAGTCTCCCTGACCATGTGAAGCATGCACCCTCGCTAGAGGGATTCAAATCCAGACTCAAGACATATTTATTCAAACAATCCTATAATAATTAACAGTGACATGTGATCCCGTGTACAGCGCCCTTTCCTTCGGCCTCGGCTGAGCTACGGCGCTATATAAATCGTCTTATTATTATTATTATTATATTATTATTATTACTATTATTATTATTATTATTATTATTATTATTATTATTATTATTATTATTCGACAAAATCTGGTTTGACAAAAGAACCGCGGAAGGCCACGGCATTAAAGCGCTGGACGGTAATCGACAAGCGTTGGAAGAGATAGCAAGTTTCTCTAGAGTCACCGGAAAATTGAGAAAGACGTCTTCCTAAATCTTTGATGAAATCAAGACCGTCTTCGTTGATGGGACCCAGGGTCTCGAAGGCCAGCGGGACAAATAAGTGGGTTTTGGACAATTCACTGTACTTCGAATTCTTTCTGGTGGCTGCCATCTCAGCCGCCGCTCCCGCTGCAACCGACGTTGAATTAAGGTAGGAAGGAGCCACGGTGTCAGTCACTGTGACGTCCCAAACGAGGCTACGGCCTCCGCGCCATGGAACTAGAGTCAGCCCATCGGGACGCTTTCCGTCCGTCCTCATCAAACCGGTTGGCTCTTTGATGTTGGGAACGCCTGCACGAGTGAGGCCGCGGCTGATCAGGTCGTTCAGGATGGCGTGTCGGGCGATCCTACCAGGACCGAGACCACATGAGAGACCATGCGAGCCATCAGCTGTAACCATTGCCCCACAGGGACATGCGTGTGGCTCGCATATGCCCGCACCAAGGCGGAGGCTAACCGCTATTCTTACCGCTTCATCGTCCAGCCGCAATCCACATGACGATATTGGAAGTGCAAACAGCCAGTCGCCGCTGTGAGGCGCAGCGACTGCTTTAAGGCGTGCTTGATGGTAAGCGTCAGTGTGGGTGGTATCCAGTGAATCTACCACCTTGATGACAAGCGGTCTGTCCCAGTGTGACTGTTTGTGGGCTACACTCTCGTCTGGTGGTGTGATGTGGCTCTCGTCGCACCAACGTCGCGTCATCTCTTCCACACATACGTCGATGACAGTGTTATTGAATCCAAGCATGGAGGATTGGAGGTCACGGGTGCCTGCAGCAGAAGCCAGAAAGGCAGGGAGTGCAAGCGAGGCCACCCGACGAATTCCCAGTCCACCCATCTTCACGGGCAAAGAAGCCTGTAGCCATTGATCGTTCGATAGGTCGATGTTGAAGACTATACTTAAACCGTTTCGAAGAATAGCGTCGAATCTGTCCAGCAAAACGTGTCCTGTACACGGGCTGCATCTCAATGTGTACACCAGTCTCTGAGAGCTGAGTGAGAATCTGAGGAGGGTCAAAGCATCATGTTTGGCAATGAACTCTAATCTGCTTATTGCCAACTCCAGCTCCGTGCATCTGTCCTCCAGACATTTCGTCAATGCTTCACTGGTGGACAATGGTGCACCTAGCAAACAGACTCTCTCTGGTGTCGTGACGGTAAAATTATGGAAGACACTGTCGGAGTACTGCAAGTCATTGTGGTAGACGATTTCACACTTTTCTTGATTGAGTTGCAGTCCAAGTTGCTCGCATCGCTGCTTCAGTAGTTTCACGTCTTCCGCCACAATGGCTGCCTCTCCTCCTAGAGATACATCGTCCATGTATCCCAGGACCAGCGGTGATGACAAATCCTGCAGAATCGGCTGTAGCGGAAGGCAAAAGAGCAAAGGACCGAGCGGGTCTCCTTGTTGGGGTCCGACTTGTGATAAGATGTTATAGTGACCGAACAGAAGCTGTGAAGGTTCTGCGTATGCCAGGTGACAGAATGGAGCCAGTTCCGGAAGGACATCGTCAATCGAAGAGAGCATCCTGTCTCTGAAGAGGCTATTGAAAGCATTCTTAAAGTCCAGCTTTACCAATATGGACCCTGTTGGCATTGCTTCCAGAAAGCGTCTCGCTGAATGAACCGCCGCCTCTGCTCCACCCGGAACACCAACACCCACTTGCCTCGGTGCGAGGTAGGCAGTTGCCGTTGAGACCGCGTAGGTATTTGCGCATTTAGATGCGAGCCTGCGCCAGCAATAGCCTATTACAATCGGGCGCAGACCTCCAGACGCTTTTCGTAGAGCCATGAGAGTACCTCCAAAGAGTATGGGTCTAATGAGTTCAGGGCATTCGCCTTTCAGAAGAAGGTTGACCAGACCGGTGATAGCGGAAATCAGCTCTGAACCAACTTCAGTGCAATTCACCAGGTCTGAAAGATGCTGGGGTCGAAGACCGTCTGGTCCGCCCGAAGAACCCTGCGGGAAAGAGCAGATCCGGCCAAGTACCTCATCTTCTGTTGTCTGAAAGGGCGCCACTGTGTTTTTTGCCGTGATGCGAGGCCGGTCGATTGGAGGCGAAGGATGTTTTGAGCGCAGCTCCGTCAGAGTGTCAAGGTCAGCCGAAACGGGTCTGTCGTTTGAGCACAGAATTCGGATTGCCGCTCTGATGTTGCCATCCTCTAGTTTGGATGCAACAGCTGAAGCAACCGACTGGTCGACATCTGCTTTAAATCTTCCACCATGGCTGTCGATGATGGGGGACTCAGCGAAGATTTCATCCCTCTTAAGCTTCCAAGATGTCTGGAAGTCATCTACCCTTTTCTTGATGGTTGATGACAGATTGTGGCGGCGACCTCCTCTTCTTGGTTGTTCCAAGATCGCAGCCCCAAAAGTGAGGAGCATCTGCCATGTGGAAGGGTTTCCGGCGTCCCTCAAGACTTTGTTGATGATGGTAGTGAGAAGCCGTCCGGTTTGTAGTCTAGCTGCTTTAGGTATGCGTTTCAGCAATCTGTTTGGCAGTGTTGGGTGTGAGATTCTGATCTCAGGAGTGCCACTGTTCACCGGCAATCGCTCAGTTCTGGCATCCGACGGTGTCGGCTCAACCTCAACCGTCTGGCGGAGATCTACATCTTGATTGTCACCCTGGCTTTGGCTCGCTCCGAGAGGTAGCATATGCGACCCAGGACACGGTTGATTTCGAGGGCCGTGCAGATGGACCTTCCCGTCTTTGTTGTGTAGCTGCCGAAGCGATCTGCATACACAGCAGACGCCTTTAGCTTTCTGTGACGTACGTACGGGCGACGTCATGTAATCCGTCGTGAGACGACAATGCGTTGTCATGGTAACGTTTACGTCATAGCTAGCCGTTTAACGAGATAGTTGAATTTAAATGGCTCATTGAAAGTTATGAAGAAACCAAACTAGTGACCAACCATAACTGAACAGAAACCTGGTCGCTTCGCAAAGCGTGACTTGATCTTAGCGAAACTGGTAACACAAAATGAAAACTCCGAATCACGAGACGTTGAACTTTCAGATGGTGATAAAATCCAGCGCTAAAAATTAATCGATTCGTAAATATTGATTAAAAAACAGGAGAGCTAAAAATGTCAGCCCACACTGTCCGCTGGTGACGTCACTACTTCATTTCCTCGTTTTGCTCTTCTTCTTTGTCGTTTTATTATTATTATTATTATTATTTTTATTTTTTATTTTTTTATTTTTTTTTACCCGAGGTATCAATGATCCCTCAGGATTTATAAAAATTATTTCAGGAGTAAAAATGAATCTCCGAGAAATCAGGCCTCGTCCCAGGTTTCACAACCATCCTGAAATGTGCCTCTGAATGCAATGGCATTGTGACGTGCAACACAGATGGAAAGACGTTGGAACAGAAATTTTGGTTCACGGTGATCTCCAGAGACTGCTGAAATGCGACGTCCCAGCTCAGAGAGAAATTCTGTCCCTTCAGCGTTTATTGGTCCAAGGGTTTCAAAAGCAACAGGAACAAACATGTGGGTTGTAGGCAGCAATGCATATTTGGCAGACTTATGAACAGCCGCCTGTTCAGCTGCAGAACCTGCCGAGATAGCTGATTGTGATAGGTATGAAGCAGCACAAGTGTGAACTACTGTAGCATCCCAGGCCATGTATTTGCCAGCAGACCAAGGAACCAGTGTGGCACCGTCGGGACGTTTGCCATCGGTCCTCAGAAGACCCGTTGGCTCCTTTGTGCTTGGTATATCCGCACTCTGGAGTGAACGCCAAATTATGTCGTTAATGGCATGATGTCGGATGGAACGCCCCTTCGATAGCCTACAAACCAGCCCATGGTGACCATTTGAGCTAACAGCATCTCCGCATCGACACATGTGAGGGCGACAGAGGTCAAGGCCCAACCGAAGACCAACTGCCACTCGCACTGTCTCGTTGTCAATGCAGAGTCCACAAGAAGTGATTGGGAGGGCAGTTAGCCAGTCTCCCGAGTGAGAAAAACTGGCAGCAACCAGTACTGTCGAGTTGCAGAGGCGATGCTCTGTGCTATTATTATTATTATTATTATTATTATTATTATTATTATTATTATTATTATTATTATTATTATTATTATTATTATTATTATTATTATTATTATTATTATTAGACGATGATAATAGATCCTGCTGCTGCTGTTGCTGTTGTTCCTGCTGTTGCTGCTGCTGTTGCTGCTGTTCCTGCTGTTGCTGTTGTTCCTGCTGCTGCTGCTGCTGCTGCTGTTCCTGCTGTTGTTGTTGTTGCTGTTGCTGCTGCTGCTGCTGTTCCTGTTGTTGTTGTTGTTGTTGCTGCTGCTGCTGCTGCTGGTTGTTGCTGCTGCTGTTTTTGTTGTTGTTGTTGCTGCTGCTGCTGCTGCTGTTGTTGTTGCTGCTGTTGCTGCTGTTGTTGCGGTTGCTGCTGCTGTTGGTGTTGCTGCTGCTGTTTCTGCTGCTGCTTTTATTTTTTCTGCTGCTGTTGCTGTTGCTAATGCTGCTGTTGCTGGTGTTGCTGCTGCTGCTGTTGTTGCTGCTGTTGCTGCTGTTGTTGCTGCTGCTGTTGCTGTTGTTGCTGCTGCTGTTGATGTTGTTGATGTTGTTACTGCTGTTGTTGTTGTCGTCGTCGTCGTCGCTGGTAGTAACAGGGTACAAATGATTGAACAATAAATTTCATTTCCTTGTTTTCTTCACTTTGATTTTTGTATCATTCACTTGAAGATTTCGAGTTTGTATTAGGCCTTATAACTGTTATTGTGATATTGCAGTGTGTTGGTGCTTTGCCAACAAATGGGTAACTTCTGCTTGCTTGTAGACCCATTGTCACCCATAGTACGATGTCGATGTACAAAATGCATAATATCCGTGAGGCTTGTATGTAGTAAACTCGAATATGCAAAGGGTAAAGATGAATAAGTAGCACAAGATGGCTTACGCTTGATGGTTTTAACGGCGACTAGGGTTTCTGCTTTTCTGTCTCGATCGATTCCTCTGACGACGCCCTTTAGTACAATTCCAAAAGCGCCTTCTCCAAGTACCTTTCCAAGTTTCAAGCTGCAGTAGCAGCAGAAAAAAAGCATTATTATGATAGATTAGAATCATTAGATTATTCATCACCTATGAATAATTGGCATAATCACAGAACATTCAGGCCGTAGCTCTTAGAACGAACCAGACTTCAGATCATGTATATACAATTATTGTTTTGTATATTTTTGTAATGTATATAATTGCTGAGCCTTCGGCGTGAAACTCCGATGCAGTGTCCGCTCTGCAGTCGGGAGCGCCTCTGAGTAGAGAGCTTGAAGGGGCGCTATAACATACATACATATATACATACATACATGCATACATACATACGTACGTACATACATACATACATACATGCATGCATGCATACATACATACATACATACATACATACATACATACATACATACATACATAGATATATCGTATAGAGCATCAACATTCTGCCCAATTTATCTATTATCATATTCGGAATTTACGAACTCTTCAATCGTTCTTTCATTTCACGAATTTACATAGCGCCCCCTTCAAGAAGCCCACTCAGAGACGGATTCCAGGCCAACCACGGTGATACAACTGGGTCTTAGCGAACCTGTAAAACGCTGCTCCTAGGTACGTTTGTGAGTCGAGGTTCCGAACTTCCGACACGAGGGAACAAAAGCTGCACACTCGAGGCAGAGCTAGGGAATCTGCGAGGTAGCACAATAGCTACTGTACAGCAGAGTCCACATAGATAGGCCGGAGTATGGCCTATAGCCATACAATGCCAAATCAGCAACGGCATATATATATTATATATATATACTATAACTCGGACACTGAATCGGAGTTTCACACCGAAGCGCTGAGCAATTTCCAGTGAAGGACTTGCCCAAGGGAAGTCCTTCACGAGGCGGCTTGAGGTGGATTCGAACCTTCAGCCCTCCGGTTGCAAGACAACGAACATACTCACTACACCACCGCGCACATATAACAATTATATATATAATTATATATAACACGTATACATGCATGAAGAACCTGCTGTAATGATCACAGAATCTGCATGCTCTGTAATCACACAGTATAGGATACGCATAATTTACGCCCAATATATATTGTGTACGCCATATGCACGCCATTCTTTCCGTCGCTGGCTCATAAGGCCATATATATATATATATATATATTACACTTCTTGGCAGCCGTAACTTCTTATAATCCGACAATTCAAGAGAAGTAGATTATAGATGGTCAGTTTGGTGACTGATGCCTACAATTCAACTGTAGTTCCTTTTTCAGACTGAATGTGCTACAGAAGTAAATCTCGTGTATCTGTGGAACCTAACTGTGACATCGTAGATAGATAGAGGTCTCGTGTATTGTACGACGTGCTATTTCGTTGTCTTATTTGTCTATTATCTTACCTTTCCCTGGAAAGTTCCCACTGAGCGTCCAGTGGAATTTCGTATTCGGAGAACATCGTCAGGTCGGACGACATGCGGCGGCGGCGCCGTGTCCCTGCGCTGCAGCCTCTGCCGCCGGCAGCAGCAACCTTGACGATGCAGGGAACGAGAGGCGCCGTTGAAGAGCCGCCGGTGGAGATGGTTGAGTCTTTGCTATCGTCGTTGTGGTAGAGGATATTGTCGCGCATGATGAGCACGTGCTTTCGAAGCTGAGGCGAGAAGCAGCCATGAGCCAAGCGCATGATGGCAACCATTAGACAGACGATGACGAGAAGAACTAGGAGGATGCAGCCAAGCCACGTCAGTATGGAAGTTGTCTGCTCATTCACTAACTTCTCCGCATCCCCATCCGCTTCTGAATCCAAACGAACACATCTGATCAGTGTTTTAACCTAGGCACCTATGGGTGAGGAAAATGCCCCAGAGGGCCCAGAAATTGCTTTTCACTGGAAATATTTGACAAAATTATTATCATTTTGTTAAATATTCCCAGGAGAACCTGGAGAAAAGTTTCGCTCAGTTGATCGACGTAGCCGATGACATACGCAGACACCAGGGCCGGCCTTAGCCCAAGTGACGCTCTAGGCAAGGCTTACATTTGGCGCCCCATGCATAGGCCTGCTTTGGCGCCCTTAATTTCCCACTCAATTGTTCAGCCCACGTTAGAATCTAAAGATGAGTTAGGCAGAGCCGGTATACGCTTACAAGGCCGTAGCCAGGATATTATTTCGGGGGATGTTTTCTTGACCGTGAATTTTGAGGTGCGTACACGCTGCGGGCGACTTTTTTGGGCAAAATTTTCTGACAAATTTTGTTAGTCTTCGAATTTTCTGACGTCCAAAAAACACTATTTTCCGCGATTTTCGACTATTTTCTGCTCAAAATTACATTACACACTGTCATGTGCTAGCAAATGCATAATTATTTCATTTTTTCATTATTTCATTTCCGGGGGTGTTCAAACACCCAAAAATCCCCTAGCTACGGCCTTGTAGGCCTACGCTCAACTGAGTAATTCACTATAATTTCTTTATTAGTACACTGAAGGCTGGATAAAATTCAATTTTGTGAAGAATGGTATAAGTTAAAAAATATTAAAATACACTCTTGTGGAAATGGCGCCCTCTTTGATGGAAATGGCGCCCTCTAGAACTTGGCGCCCCATGCAACTGCATGCTTTGCCTATGCCTTAGGTCGGTCCTGCCTCAGCTACTGCCCTTTCTTCATCGTCGTTCCTATACTAGACTATTTTATTTCAATCTGAATAAAGGGCAGGCTGTAATGTTGTAATCTCATCTTCATACTCAGCAAGGCCCACTCCCATTTCATACATTTCTTTTTTTGCAACATCCTCACTATCGAAATTGAGCGTCGCGTATTTTAACCTGTCTCCTTAAGCAAAGAGTAGGTTACGTAAGGAATGTAGTTAAAAATCGAATTTTATTTGTCGATTTAAAATTTATGCAGTCCTTGAGGCCAGCCTGAACAGGTGCAAAGAATCCATAATTATTTTAAATTCTTTCCATTAGCGAAAGTTTTGAGTTTAAAAGAATATAGCGTAAAAATAATAAATTCGCCGGTGCCGCGGCCCCCCCCCCCAAGACTGCGGCGCCCTAGGCAACTGCTTACTTTGTCTATAGCTAAGGCCGACCCTGGCAGACACGCACAATTTACAGTCTCTAGTTAAGGCCACAAAATTAGGTTCAGTGTGGCAGAAGGCTCTGGTTAGGACCATGAGCGTAAATTTTCTCCCTGCAGATAGCGGTGGTGACTATTCCTCTCTACTCCGCAGCTCTGCTCATTAAGCTTACTCGATGTTCTTCCCTGCCATTCTCTTTTCCCTCGACGTCCTCGATACTTTCCCAAAATACGAATTTAATCTGATCTCTTCCCCACTTTAGGTCGTAAAGTAGAACATTGTAGGTCTACATGTTTTTTAAAATTAATTTGATAATTTAACCTTTTATAGAAACTCGAATTCGTAGTGTCAAGTCCAGACAACAAAGAACTGGATGACTTCGCCTAATTATGAAACCAAGCATATAACCTATACAAGTAAGAACTAACTGTAAGGTGGTGTGGACAGTACACTGCACTGTGGAAGCCTCTATCATCTCTGACGCCATTGCGATTGTACGCATGCACAAACAGGCCTAGCTAGACAGCCAAATCCTATCATGTTAAAACATATATTTCTTTGCAGGACCAAAAAGTGTTGTTGACTATCATCACCACTTTTGATTGAATTAATTTTTATTTATTTTTTATTTTATATTTTATTTTATTTATTTATTTTTCCTCAACCAAAACAACAAACAAACATGATACAATTATGGCATTGAATAATACATTAACATAAATTTGGTGAAGAAGGGGAGACCCAGAAGGGATAGAAAATCCCGCTAATAGGGCCACCCATAATTCATGTAAAATATAAAAGAAAAACATGACAGAACATTCAATTGTAGGAATAAAAAAATGATGAGGTAGAGAGAAAAAAATTATTATTAAGCAATCGACATTTCTGTATATAACGAGAAAAACAACTCTTAACTAATGACTTAACTAAAGACTTAACTAAGGGCTTGGCGAAACCACTGAGCAGAAACCATAGCCATTACATATCAGGAAGTGTTTTAAGTAGATAAAGGCGAAGTGCATGCTTAAATAATCTTGTGTTAGGTAGGGAATGAAGATATGTAGGGAGAGAGTTCCAACATTGGGAGCCAGTATATTGTATAGAGAACCGACGAGTGTTAGTATGTGCGTAGGGAAGGTCATAAACAGTTAATTTTCTAGTTGAATAAGAGTGGCGATCAGAGGTAAGGTTAAAGAAATCATTAAATACAAGGGGTAATAAGCCATGGTTATAACGGTACATAAACTCTCCTATTTGCAAGTGCCTAATTTGATCGATCTTTAATAATCCAAATTCCTTGAAATACAGAGCGGTGTGGGCTCGGCGAGGAATATTAGCTATAAAACGGATTGCATATTTTTGAAGGGTGACTAGTCTGATAAAATTAGATTTGTAAGTAGACGTCCAAATTAAATCACAGTATGTTAAATAAGGATAAATAAGAGAATAGTATAGCATAGACCGGATAGAGACAGGAATCGGTTTAGATGAGCGAAATAGCACACCAACAGTCTTAGCAATTTTGCTAGAGATATTATTGATGTGTTCCTTCCAATTTAGATGCTGGTCAATGTATACGCCCAAAAATTTTGTGGATGTTACTTGGGTGATAGGAGTCCCTTCAATAAGTAGAATAGGAAGTTCATTGGGATATTTTTCTTATGGGCTCTGAAGAGGATGTAGTTGGTTTTATCCAAATTTAGAGTTAGTTTATTAGATCGAAACAAATCAACGACTCGGTGAAGCTCAGAATTAACAGTGTTGAATAGGGTATCATTACGTATCAATAGATTTATCAGAATGAAATAAGTTAGAATCATCAGCAAATAGCACAAAATACATAGAAGGCGATACATTGGGTAAATCATTAATATAGATTAAAAATAAAAGAGGTCCAAGATTAGATCCTTGAGGGACACCGTGAGAAATGAGTTGTAGATCAGAAGTACAATTGTTAACAGAAACCAGTTGAAAACGATTTTCAAGATAGCTAACAAACCATTGTAATTGTGTCCCTCTAATTCCATAGTTATAAAGTTTTTTGATCAAAATATGATGATTTACAGAATCAAAGGCTTTAGCTACATCAAGGAAGATACCAAGGGAGTATTCGTTATTTTCAATTGCATTAGAGATTTTGTCTTGTATGCTTAGACTTTTAAGACTGGTGATGACGGGACACCACCGTCACAATAGAAAGTTAGCCTACGCCTGCTGCTTACATTGTAATATAATAATTATGTACTGCCTTAAAAATATATATTGTGATAATAGTTACTGTAATATTGTATCGCAGTTGGCCGTTGTAGTCTCTACCTCTTATTTTTTTTGTTAGCGCTTCATGTCGTCGTTCCTCCGTACGGTACTGAAGCGCTTCACCTGAAGCGCTTCACATTTCACCCGAAGCGCTTCACCTCGCAACCTCCCACGCACTGAAGCGCTTCACATGAAGCGATTCACGCTTCACCTGAAGCGCTTCACGTCGCCGCCTCCCCCGCACTGAAACGCTTCACCTGAAGCGCTGCACGTTCAGCTGAAGCGCTTCACTCGTAGTGTCTCTATATATAAGGAGCTCTTCTTCGCCAGTCAAGGAACTGAACTGGCTCGCTTGGCTACACCGGTAAGGTCGAAGGCCGCGCGTCTGTACGCAATTCACTCTGTGAAAGAGCGTGTGGGCCGCGGTTCGATTCCCGAAGGTGGCTATTTCAGAGATTCAAAAATCACGGTCCGTCCACGGGGACCTAAATGACGTGGCGACGCTAATCATCTTCGATATGGTAGTGTCGTTAAACATGTAACAACAACAGCTATGCGATACGTGTCTTTATTGTTTACTAGCTGGCGTTGCCCGGGAAATTTAGGATTCGATCCGGTCCCGGCCACAACCCACCAGTGCCACCACACCACACCCCCACCCACCCCGTCCCCAACCCCGATCCCCACCGGCCTAGTTGTGCGCCTAGTCTTGTTCAACGCAATGCGCTCTGCCTGGATTAAATGAGGCAGCGTTACACATAGTAACGACGTATTATAGGTCTCATGGCCCTTTTGATTGCGCCATTTTGATTGCGCCCTGTTGATAATGAACCTCTCGCAGGACCTTTTGCATTGGGAATGCTTATGAAGGTACACCCTGCTGGATGCACTTTATAAACGCTTAAAAGCAATACAATATGTAGGTTTGTACTTGTTGCATTGTAGGTCGGACTATGCATTGAGAACTGAGAAAGTCGTAGAAATATTTGGTCAAAAACCTGAATGGAGGCATTACTTATCACCCTCTCCTAAATCCTGGACCTTCCGCTGCCAAAGTGGACTCTGCGGATTGTCACTGTAATTGATTAGACGAAGACAGCATGCAGAGGGAGACGAGCTAATGAAGTTGGTAATAACGATGCGCTGTCTACGATGGTTCCACGACAACTGGTCTACCGACAACTCGTCTCCGGACAATTGGTCTAACGACAATTGGTCTACAGACGAATAGTATTGATGAAATAGAAGCTGGATTTATGAATTTTTTTTAGCTTAAATGGAAGCTGGATTGATGATTTTATTCATGTATTTCGACATGCTTCCAGCTTCCACTTCAGATCTAAAAATACCTTCACCCAGCTTCTATTTCTAACCCGTTATTTTCGTCAATCCGGTTTCTATTTCAGATGTAAAAAATACCCTCATCCAGCTTCCATTACTTAAGCGTTTTTTTTCATCAATCCAGCTTCTATTTCAGATCAAGAAATACTTTCATCCAGATTTTATTTCTCATACGTTATTTTCGTCATTCCAGCTTCTATTTCACCTGTAAAAGAGCCATCATCCAGATTCCATTTCTCTTGCGTTTTTTCATCAATCCAACCTCCATTTAATTTCACCTGTAAAAACTTTCATCCAGCTTCCATTACTCAAGCTCTGGACCAGTTGTCTGTAGACCAGTTGTCGTAGACGAATTGTCCGGGGACCACTTGTCGTTAGACGAGTTGTCGGTAGACGAGTTGTCGTGACACCGTCTACGATGATGTACACACCGTCGACGTAAAGGGACGCGGGTCAAGTTGGCTGTAAGGCGAGATGGATTTTGAGCTTTAAAATTACAATACGTGGCAGAGAAACTGCCTAATAAGGAAGTTTATCGATGAGCATTGAGCAAGCTTTTATTCTGATCCATGCTTAATCAACTCATGCTGTACAAATCATAGACACGAGATTTTGAAGTGTGGGTCTGCTGGGGACAAGAGAGCGAGGCAAGAGAGCGGGGCAAGAGAGCGGGGCAAGAGGGCGGGGCAAGTTGGCAGACACAATCAACTTTGCCCCGAATTAGAAAAATAATTTTGTTTTTGTTTTTGATTATTGTTTGGTCTAGCTATTGATACATAAAGGTGATTTGTTTTGAAATCGGTTTACTCTATGTTGCATATAGCTACATAGGGCTACATGGAAAGGGTACTGCTCCAGCCGTGATTTAAAATATTGTTCTTTCCATATAGCCTACAAATTTTAGAAATATATAATGATGTTTTTCTCATTTATCTCTTGGAGTCGTCAAAAATGATAGCCTACTATGATTTGAAATTACAAACGAAAAACCGATCATGGACAAGACAAAAATTGTTCATTGGCTGTTTCAATCACAACGATCGTCGATCGACGAAGTAAAAGCGGATAACTTTAATCAACCACTATGTTTTAATTTTCCATTATTAAAAATAACATTTGTGTCGTTTTGTTTTATCTTCATCTTATCCCTAGCAGGCGCAGAGGCGCCGTTAGGCGTACGCACTTACGCAAGTGCGTGCAGCGCGGAAAGGCTAAAAAATAACGAATTGTAAATTAAAGCGTGAAATATTGTAAGCGATGAAATTCTATTGAATCGATTGAATTTTTATAATCCATAGAAATAGAATATAGAGTAGGAGCTATTCCGGTTGACTTTCAAATAATTCTGATATAGCCTAATTTTTGCAAACGTGCAAAACTACTTTTTACGGATTTTGTGCTGCTGTAAATAGGCAAATTGCCGAAAAATGCTAATTATGTCGGCATCGTCGTAGACGATCACGTGTGAGAAAACTGATTTATTTGGCAACTTGCCCCATGCAGTACGTCCCTCTATCACGATGACAATTAAGAGACCGAATAGACCTACCTCCTGTGTAGACAGTTAGCCAAGCATTTTCGTGCGAATGTCCGACGTTGTTTCCGATGAGACAGGAATACCACCCTGTCGACGACAGACTCACGTTCGTCAGAATCAACACTTCCGGTTCATTGATGTCCACTCCATCACTCGACTTAACGCAAACACACGCGCACACACACACATCATAATAAATATTCAAAATAGTGCATCACGTGCATGTGCGCGCGTGTAGCATCTAATGAATTAAACTGATTAGTCGTCCATTCAGTAGGAAATGTGATGCGTTATAGAAGCGTGAAAGTGAAGTTGACGGACGTTCATTCACTCAGAATCAACACATGCGCGTCCCGTTCATAGCAGCAGCTCGCCACGTACTCCATCAATCAACTTAACTTAGACACGTACATTATAATTTGCGTCCACAGAAGTCTTCAGAAAATGTCTAACAGAGGACTGCATATTGCAACGTGCATCAGCAAGTCAGCATGACCCAGCAGGCACTCAAGCAGGATAATCTAAAGCCATAGGCGCAACCACGTCCTAAAAGTTGGGGGACCTAATGGAAGGTCTGAATAGGAGTAATAATAGCGAGCGCGAAACGCGCGAAGTCGCGATTGCCGAAGGCTCCCCCATACCCTCTAACGATTAGGGGGTATGGGGAAGCGTCGTAACCTCCCCAGTGGGGTCTGGGGCGGAGCCCCGGAAACTGACGCAATTTTGAGCACTTGATGCCAAATCGAGTGCATTTGGGGTTAAATTTTACCTGGAAATTTGCAACGATGATATCGAAATAGAAGTACCTAAACCACTTCGATTTGTGAAAGTCTAAATGTAAATCAGTCAATCAATCACTTAATGAGCCATAGGGATTGACATTTGGCATTGCTTACAAATTAATGAATGGTACAGCTTCTGAGGATGCAAAGCTTATCCTAAATGGACAGAAGTCATATACCAAAATTTAATGTTAATTGATTTTTAATGTACACATAAATTAAGACACCTCTTTGCCATTACGATTATAATAAGCAGGATTTCTGTCCCTTTTTCCGGTTAGATGGAAATGAACTCGTGATTCTCATTCTTTGGTTCCAGTACTGTGTCGTAATTTAATTTATGTCTCCTCTCCTTGGTTGCTTAAATTTTTTAGTAACAAGAGCTTGAAAAATGCAAAGCTGGAAGTTAAGAATACGGGTATTTTTTCAAAGAGCCTACTTATGCAAATTTCTCAGTTTAATTTTGTGTATAATTTTTAATACGAATAGTTTTCGTAGAAATTCACACTTACCAATTATTTCACATGCAATCTGTGAGACGCCAACACTGTCGTCGGGGTAAGATGTCGGCTACATGCAGGACTAAAATGCTCTTGACTCAGACTTTACGCTAAGAAGTTATATACGTTCTTAATATGTCAATCTGTATTGAAAAGGCTATTAGCAGCAGTCGGTGGTGAAAGTTGGGAGGGATCGTCCCAACTTGCAATGTTCCCTCTAAGGTTTACCGGTGGTTGTGCAAAATTGGAATTTCTTGCGCTGTTGCGCAACAATTTACAGTTTCTTTTTTTGCACAATTTTGCGGCAGAAAGGAAACAATCAAACACAAATTCAACACAAAAGAATAATTAAATAATTATCCAGAAACTGTGTTGTAAACATGCGTATTTGTGTGTGTGTGTGTGTGTGTGTGTGTGTGTGTGTGTGTGTGTGTGAGTGAGAGAGAGAGAGAGAGAGAGAGAGAGAGAGAGAGAGAGAGAGAGAGAGAGAGAGTGTGCTTTGTGGGTCCTGCATATACAGGGTGGCTCAAAAAAAAACGTACCACCGGGGAAAATGCGATATCTTCGCAGCCGATTGGGGTTTTTCTGCGAAAATTTCACAATTTGAAGGGGAATGAATATACAACAATCCCTGAAAGTTTCATTTGAAACTTTTCATGTTTGCAAAAGTTACAGCTGTTCAAACTTAAAATTTCGTTTTTTCAATTATCCGGAGAATCATGCTCCAATACAAGTGATTTCATTAGGATGTTTGGCAAATTACCACACACACACATTGATGATGATGTCATACGACCTCACTATGAGCTGTAAAGAAGCTGTTTATGAAGCAATCTGCTGGTATTTGGTGATATTTTATAGATTAAGGTCTCAATTGGTGAACCCAAACAATGAACGTCATGGGCAAAGTTTCTGCAAAAGATAAAATGGGAACTCGGACTTTGCATGAACAGAGACTGAGACATCGCGTGATCATAGCAAAATACCCAGTGAAAAGTGGAGCCTGAGCACATTGAAGACTATCTGCAAACATGTTTATGTAACGAAGATCAGATGTCGGAAGAGAGGCAGGAAGTGGTCGCTTGATCTGACGGAAAAAGCGCGATTTTCACGAAATTCGCTTGGTAATCGAAAGGTCAAGTTTGCAAAGCAAATCGTGGTTTCGGCATCAGATATGCCGGCGTGTGTTGCGGCTGCAAGAAAAGACTGCAATTAATCCCATTCAGTAGGTTAGATGTCAAACTCATCATTGAACTCGCTTACCCAGACTCATTGAAGACCAGGTATGCTCTAACATCTGGTTTTATTATGCAGCAGGACAGTGCGCCTGCTTGCTCGCACGGCAAGGTTGATTATGATGGCGCTACCTTATTGACATCAACTGAAGTAAATGCATTGGCAAAGATGATTTACAAACTCGCCAGACCTTAACCCTCTTGTTTATCACGTCTGGGGAGCTATGCTGGAACGCTGCAAGACATTTAATCCCAAGTTGGAGAACATTGGCCAGCTGAAGCAAGTCTTGCTGCTAATGTGGGGTCAGTTGCCGCAGGACCCGACCAACAAGGCCATACTAAGCTTCACAAAAAGAATTTGAGCTTGTGTTAAGGCAGAGAGTGGACACTCTCATTATACCTTACAATAAACTGCAAAACCGAATGCTGAGGTCGTAGGGAAAAGTGATATCATATGACATGGAAATCTACAAGTGACGTAAATTTTCCGCGGATATTTGAAAAAACGAAATTTTAAGTTTGAACAGCTGTAACTTTTGCAAACATGAAAAGTTTCAAATGAAACTTTCAGGGATTGTTGGAAATTCATTCTCCTACAAATTGGGATATTTTCGCAGAAAAAGTTCAATCGGCGGCGAAGATATCGCATTTTCCCCGGTGGTACGTTTTTTTTTGAGCCACCCTGTATGTCTCCCAAGTCATCACTTATAGAAATAATTAGCCTAGTAGTCCGCTGCAGATCTTTCATGCAGAAAGAACGAACTTCGTCCATGTTAACTGTAGGCCTAAGCCTATACCGTCATGGGCGCCCGGATGCGAATTCGTAGAACATACATTGATACGGGTCCAAGGCTTTGACGACCCAATAGGAAAGCGAGTTATAAATAGCGTGACCTGATTTGTAACTTTCGTACGTGAGTAAGTAAATATATTCTAATAGTTGTTGGTCGCAAACAAGTATTATTGATGAAAAGAATTCTCGCAAAATAAATGTCGGATTCGTACAGACTCATTGTAACCTAAATTGGAACTGGATTGATAAAAATGTTCTAACTCACATTGGACATGGATTGACGAAAAATAATTATTGTTTTTAAAACATAAGTTGGATTGACAAAGAAATTATTTCAAGCTGGACTGATGAGACGAACTTTTTCATGAATGGAATCTGGATTGATGAAAAGTAAAAACGAATACTCGAATGCTTGAGAAATAAAGCCTGGATAAAGGTTCTTTTACAGGTGAAATAGAAGCTGGATTTGTGAACTGAACGCTTCCTAAATGGAAGCTGGATGAAAGGTCTTTATAGGTGAAATGGAAGTTGGAGGAAGGTACTTTTACAGGTGAAATAGAAGCCCGATTAATGAATTGAACGCATAAGAAATTGAAGCTGGATGATGCAATTAATAGGTTAAATCGAAGCTGGATTAACGAAGAACACGCTTAGAAAATAGAAGCAGAATAAAGGTGTTTTATACATGACAAAGAAGCTGGAT
>OX457039.1:24457329-24524829 GCA_949752735.1 Lumbricus terrestris
ATTTTCTCCTGTCCGGTCCTTTCTCTGATGCTTTTATTTGTTATCTTGTCTCTCCATGAGATGTGTAGCATTCGTCTCAGCCATCTATGATGTGTCGCCTCTAGTCGCTTTTCATTTGCCAACGTCATTGGCCACGTCTCAGCCCCATATAGAAGTGTGCTCAACACTATAGCTTCATATAATCGGCTCTTAATCTTCAATCTGCAACCATTGCTTTTCCATATCTTCTCTAGTCTTCCAAAAGCCGCATTTGCCTTTCCAATACGAATCTTTATTTCTTTATCGCATCTACTGTCGGCGGATAGTGTGCTGCCAAGGTAACAGAAGTCTTCCACTATGTCCACTTTTTTTCTGCAATCCTGATCTCCCTCCACTTTCCCGCCTTCATGATCTTCGTTTTCACTGGGTTACAGTGTACATTGTACAATTATGCAATTGAAACAGTTTACAGGAACTCAGATTACAGAACACATAAATCTTAACTATTTACAGAACAGACAGCCTACAATAATCGGCGCTAATGGCAACCTACACAGCACGTCAGCCCTATACGGGGCGCGAACTCGTTACCTCTTGCTCTCCATGCCAGCGTGTTGTCCATTGCGCTACCGCCCCGCCCCCTACACGCTCTGCACACATCAAGAAGGAGCCCTTCTTGATCTGCAAACTCGATCAAGGCCGTAACTAAGGGGTGTTTTGGTTGTTTGAACACCCACCCCTCAAATGAAAAATGTAAACATAATATAATGCATTTACTAGCACATAATGTAAGAACTACAGTGGGCAATGTATTTGCCGCCCAGAACCAGGGCTTTTTTAACGTGCAGTTGTACACAAAATGTGCAGTTCTAGATGGATTTGTGCAGTTGTAGAGGCACTTCTGTACAGTTAAAACTAGTAAAAAAGGTCGTTGTCCTCCGATTGGAAGAAATTTACCATGTATGACGGGAAAGGAAAGAAGGAGTTGTGCAGTTCTAAAAATTCCTTAAAAACAGCCCTGCCCAGAACCCGCAGAAGATGTGATTTTAAAAGAAAAAAAACATGAGTTTAGATTGTTTTACGGCGCAGTTAACGGTTTCCGGGCGAAAATCTTAGGAAAAGCACGTGATGACTAAAAAAAAGGTCGTCCTAAATTTGGTCGTAAAGTTGATAAACACCCCCGAAATCAAATCCTGCCTACGGCCTTGCGCTCAATTATTTATTAAATTCGCGGCTGACCGAAATTCGTCCAATAACCGTGAGACTTGAATGAAAGAATCTCGTCTGCTTCAATCAGACGGATGAGCTGTGAGTCGTAAATAGACCATCAGCAAAGTCTTCATCCTCCTAGAACGGTGTGTGTGTGGGGGGTGGAGGGGAGGGGAATACTCAACGCTACACAGACTCAAGCCTATCAGTGGCGTCAATGACGCTTTTGTCGGAGAACCCCACGTGACATGTGCAGCTGCAGGGTGTTCAATAATTGACCTTATCTTCATCTTATGTCTGTGAGAAACTTGTACGATGAAGCTTGCAGCGAAACCATAAAAATGGAAGCTATACAGGGCGCGCCAAAAAAGACCCCCGCTAGGTTTTTTGCCAATATCTTGGCCAAAAGTAAGAATTTCGAAATGAAATTTTACAGGCTTATAGACAATTCATATCTACACATCATGGCCAGATTTTATCAAATTATTTCAAAATATTTCAAACATAACAAAGTTATACCACTTTTAGGGAGGCCACCCACCGTTTTTTTGACGATTCTAAAACGTAACACAACAAAAGTAGCAAAAACACGATTTTATTAAGGCTCATCTCAAATAATTGTTATCAACTAGCCCTGATATTGCCAGATGATCATTATTACTACTATTTTAAATAGAAACAGGGTACCAGCTTAGCCGCAGGTCACTGTGAAGTCACTTAGCAAGATGACAATCAAGTTGGCAAATAAGGAATCTGTCAGCTTCATTATTTTGCTATTAAGGCAATGAAATTCAAATTTCTAAAAAAATGAAAATGGCCAAGGTGTCAGTGACAGACAAAATGTTTATTCAGACACCTCTTGAGCAAAATCCTGGAGATATAAGGCTATGAGCAACGTTTACTAAACTTTACTCTGACAAACAGCGAGAGCGCAAAAATTACGAGTTAAGCTGAGATTTAAGAGATTTGTCGTAAATGAACGGAGATCGGCTCAATGTCGATTGTTCTGGTTTTATTGAGAATGCCAATGGCCCCAAATCTTCGGAGTTGAACCCGATGGATTGATAATCAACTGAGGTAGGAGAAACAGTCAGATATAATCAACTGAGGAGAGCTATGCTGGAGAAATATCACAAATCTGCAGCCAAAACCTAGAGCGGTAAGAGAATTCATGGGCGCATTGGAGTTGATATGGGACGATTTGCCTTTGGAACGCGTCAAGAACTTTGCAAAGAGACTCAAAATAGGTTTTGGCACTGGTGGTGGGCACATTGAACACAAGTTGTGAATCACTCACTATCAAGTTCATTTCCAAACAGTTATTGGAGATATGACTTAATCAAATGGTGTTTTTGCTACTTTTTGTTGCGTTACGTTTTTGAATCGTCAAACAACGCTGTGTTGCTTCACTAAAAGTGATATAACTTTTGTTTTATTTTAAATATTTTGATGAAATCTTGCCATCATGTGTAAATATGAATTCTCTATAAGCCTGTAAAATTTCATTTCGAAATTCTTACTTTTGGACAAGATATTGGCAAAAACCTAGTTTTTTGGCGCACCCTGTATATTGGAGTGCTGGGAATAATTCTGTTGGTCTAGGCTATATACGTTGCAGACGTTGTTCGAGTGTTGCTTCGTCTCTTGTTGGGCCTTGCGATCTCTGATAGAGAGACCATATGTTGACCTACATTGCCACGTCCACTCCAGGCCAGCATCGTCAACATTCAGATAATGGAAACACGCATATTCATATGCAAAAGCGTGCAGAAGTATTAGTCATTATTTACCAGAAGACAAACTGCCTGGGTTTATCGTCTCAGTCGATAATAGCCTATACCTGCATACAGCAGCGGCGGCGCCAGAGGGCTAAGCCCCCCCCCCTAAGGTCATCAGGGTATTGCACAGGGAAGATGAAATATTTTCATGAGATTTCGACTTAGCCGCCTAAAAAGGTCATCAGGCCTTTTGGGACAGTTTATTAGCAACTTTGGACATAAAATAATTATATCGCTGCTGATCGCTTGATTATATGTAGCCTAGGCCTATAATTGCTCGTCAACTACGATATACCTAAACGGCAGGAAGCACTGAACTTGTCAAAGAAGTTACATCAGCTGCCATAACATGCAACAATGCCATCAGTGTCATCCAGGGGTCGGTGTCACTCGGTGATAGGCACTGATAGGTTTCTCGGATGTCTTATATTATAGTATAGGGCCTACGTACATCTTACGTCCACGCTCTTCATTTCCAGAACTGACTCCCTAAATTAGATGCCGATGATTCGTATTTCTACATCGGCTCAAATAACTTCCTGGTCAATTCCAATTAAACGCAATTAATCGCAATTATCAGACGCAAAATTGCTCCCTCTCAACTCATCGATCAATGCCGTTCCAGAGTCTCTCGTGAAATATCCATCAAGGCCTTGGGAGCTCTTATAGTAGAGCTAAATTAAGAGTGACAGTCCATGCACATCAATAGAATTTATGAAAGACCCTCAAATAACTTTAATTGAATTTGAATTGAT
The DNA here is from genome assembly GCA_949752735.1 of Lumbricus terrestris. NCBI lineage: Eukaryota > Metazoa > Annelida > Clitellata > Crassiclitellata > Lumbricidae > Lumbricus > Lumbricus terrestris. The sequence goes on from OX457039.1 coordinate 24,461,051, forward strand.
CCGGAAGTGAATCTCTAGAGCTGCTGCCATAATTATCTCGATTGATGTAGCCTAAGCTGCAGTCTCGGGGTCCCGTAGCTCAGTGGAGAGAGCGCTGGCCGTTAAACTGAGAGCCATCCGCGCGACCCGGGTTCAAGCCCCGCTCAGGGCATTAATTTATTAAAGTTTCTGTTAGCTGCCGTTGGCGCTTTGCTGTTGTGTTTCTTGACTCGGGTTCTGCTAAAAATAAAGATAGCTCCTCCCACTTCTGGCTTGGCCGACCAGAAGTGATCCAGTACTTAGGCCATTAGTGTTAAGTTACCGAACCCACTGCTGTAAAGCCGACCTGCGTGTCGTGCTACAGTGGGTCGTATTTTGTATAGCAAGTACTTGTAATCATTCTGCGGTGTGTCAGATTGAATGCTACAGTGTGCCGTATTTCGTATAGCATGTACTTGTAATCATTCTGCGGTGTGTCAGATTGAATCATTAAAAGGAATATTATTATTAGTCTCTCCTGCATGGCATGGTGCATGGGTCTTGCAAGTGGAAGAGACAAAACCCGCCTTGATGGATTCGTGAACAGACTTAGGCTTAGAATTAGAGTCGGCTACCTATTGCATGATATGCAAGGACGACTAATTTGTGTTAACACAAATTAAGGTGTTCGCCACACGCAGGGCCGCATTAAGGGTACTGTGGGCCCGGGTGCTGTGATCACTTTGCGGGCCCTCTTCTCAGCCACCAGGTCCACCAGGCACATAATTATACCGTGTTTACTAATGAGTAGGCCTAAAGCCAAAATAATGATGCTTTTCCTTTGGCGCAGGACAACTTGTTTCTACGGAAAATTTTTCAGACACTGGTACCGTACTTAAAAGTATACAATGACAGAAGGAACGATCGACTTCTTCATTTGTAAAATATTCATAGCCTCATAGGCGTTATGCTTATGTTCCATCCAGATGATTTTCTTCATTGTTCCCCATGTCCACATTTCGAAAGCCTCAATCCAGTCTTCTTATGATTATATCGCCTTTTCTCATGGTTCATGACTCAAATCAGTGCAACACGTACACACTCCATATCAATGTTTTATCATCCAGTTTTTCAGATTCCAGTTCTTTTTCTTTTAAGTTTATCGTAATTCTTATATTTGATTTACAAGTCACTCTTCCTATGTTCAGGTCTAATAAAATATCGTACAACATCCGGTTTCTTTCGAATACTCCAATAAACTTCTGGTAAACTGCTCTTTAGAGCGCCATGATCTTCGTTTGCCAAGGTCTCGAAAATAATGATCGGAGAAGAGTAGGCCTACTGGCCTAGCCGACACAGTAAAAGAGAGACGAAGGAAGTCTGTAGGTAGATTATTGAGGCTGAGGACAGACCCACTGCGAAAACGGTCATCGATTGGAAGACGACGACGACAGGTGATGGGCTAGACTGGATAATAATAATAATAATGTAGGCTATATGGAACGTTCGAAGAAGAAGAGGTCCGACATCGAGAATTCGAGATGAATAACGACCATGGGCGGAGACCTAGGGAGAACAGGGGGGACGGTCCCCCAACGGAGGTGTTGGGAGGACGGCCCATGCATTTGCCCCCCCCAATCATTGAGCGCCAAGACTAAAAAAAGGTCATCAACTTTTTTGGCGGCGAAAATAGATGGTTTTTTTTCGAGATTTCGCCGGGCGTCAGAAATTTAGCCGGCAAAGATGGAAATTTATCTGCGACACTCAGCCATTCGTCCATCAAAAATCTTTCCGCCCCCCCCAAATCTCCGCCCAGGTCTCCGCCTATGATAACGACGTCGGACATTTCAACGTGCCTGAGAGGCAGAAAACTAGAGAAAAAGATGATAAACTTTTATAGTTTTAAGAAATTAAAAGTCAGCCAATAACATTTCTTCCAACTTAAATTTATTTCTCTTATTTAAAGAAGCCTGCTAAAATAATTTACCTGCGTGGTCTACTTTAAGACATACGTTACGGTAACTGCATATATGGTGATAGGTCAGTGGTCATATTTCCCAAATATTAATTTAAAATAGGGCTGTTCAACGCTGAAAATTTTTAATCGCGATTAATTGTGCGATTGAAAAATTTAATCACGATTAACCTTGCGATTAATCGCATGCTGATAAAATAGCAATTGAGCTTTGCAAATCCTCATCGTTTACTGCATTCAAAGGTCTACTTTCCCTTGCTTTCCTCAAAGAAAGAGCATTAGGCCTACGGTCCAATACCAATGGAGTTGTGCTTCTCCTGAGTCATGGGTCCGCCCGTTCCGGTTAACATGCCATGACTTAGGCCTATATATGCCTACACAGAATACTTTTTCACAAACAAATGGATGTGAGATCAAGGGCCCAGATGATTATGACGATTTACCACAAAGAAACGGGCGTGGCTGACAAAAAAGCAAAGCATGGTTCGTGCGTGTATGATACGAGAGAGTTAGGTGTGCTATTTAAATTCCTATACTTAAATTGTTTGCACGCTAACGCAGGCCTATCTGCCGTTTTAAAGGTAAGCTGATATAGTCTGATAGTTTATTAGGCTCATATAATCGCTTGACTTTTTCTCTGCTGTTATCTCCGATATTTTCATTCTCAGATTGCAATAATCCGCAAGAAAATAAAACTATGATATGAATGGAAATCAAAGTAGGTCTGCAGGAAGATAAACTTTCACAGAAGGGATAGGCTAAACATTTTTAAAAAACCCACTCTAGCCGCCATTAGGATAACAGGAAATGGTTCTTGTTGCCGTCAAATACGCGCGCCCAACCCACCTCCGTGAATTAAGCCCAATCTCGGCCAAAGATTTTAGGCTTTGACATTAACCGACGCGTTGTAGTGTTCGGAAATTTTCTACCTAAAGTTAGTGGTCTTTGCGATTAAAATTTAACCGCGATTAAATATTTCAATCGCGTTAAACGTTAAAAAAATTAACGCGTTAATCGCGCGCGTTAACTGCGATTAATCAGCAGCCCTAATTTAAAATAATAATAATAATAATAATAATAAGTTCCAGCGATTTCAGCAATTTCATAAACTGCCAGTAAGTCTGAATAAATCTGATGTGTGGAAGAACTTTGGCAAAATGTTGTCGACGATGACTTCGTGTAATAGAAATAAAAAATATGAGAGTAGCGTTTAATCTGGCGGCAACGTTTAGGGCTGACTGTAGAGGTGAAAGACGAACCTTGGGCAGACCAATTAGAAGGAAAATACAGTAGTCAATTCGGGAGCAAATGAAAGCATGAACCAGAGTGGTAAAAACAGAAGACGAAACAGAACGCCGAACTGCCCTTAGATGCCTTAAATGAAAATATGAAGAGCGTGTAAGGTGACACTCAACATCACCTTCATACGTTTTCCCAGGAAGTAGTTAACTAGTTAAGATAATAATTAATCTTTAATACCTTGGTACTCTATAATTTGCATAACCTGTTGCTGTTTATTTGAACTTGTATTTGGGAAACCCTGCCAGTGGAACAGCAGTCCCTTAGGGGTTCTGTCCTTTTGCTTTTTGTTAGTTTCTATATCCGTTATTAAGTAATAAGGATGTTTTGTCAATTGTCACTTTAAGCAATAAAAACTGTGGTTATGGTTATGGTTATGGTTGTATATGGTCTTTAAAAAGAAAGAGAACTATCTAAGGTTACGCCCAGATCACGAACGGTCGAGGAGAAGGTGTGGTGAGGAAATAATTCAGAGAGAAGAACAACATAAATTTTAGAATAAGCTGCTGGGGTGTGCCAAACCAAATGAACTGGGTTTTGGAGGCATTAAGAGAGAGAGAGAGAGAGAGAGAGAGAGAGAGAGAGAGAGAGACAGACAGACAGACAGACAGACAGACAGACAGACAGAGAGAGAGAGGCGGTTTGATGACATCCAGGAGTGAAGAGAACTTGAGAGAGACTGAATGCGTTCAACTGGGACGAAGGAGACTCGTGGACATTATGCTTGTACATCAACTGCATCATCATCATCATCGTCATCATCATCATCATCATCATCATCATCATCGTCGTCGTCGTCGTCATCATCATCATCATCATCGGCTGTTCGAGAGAGTGGGAAAAGAGAAGGGATGCCGGCCGTATACATATAGAACTAGATGTGTTACCCGGCGTTGCCCGGGAAATTTAGGATTTTCAACACTACTCCTCTGGATTACCCAGCGTTGACCGCAAAATTTCGGGTTTTCGCCACCCCTCCACGTACCCCACCCCCGCTTCCCCAAAAAGCCAAAAATTACCCGGGTGTGTGTGCTGACTGTGGCTTAATACAATTATTGCAGGCTGTCTGTTCTGTTAGTAGGCCTATAATTAATATTTCTGTGATCTGCGTTCTTATGCATAATATTGTACACTGTAACCGGTTTCGGTTTGTCAACCGGATTGTTGATAAACGGAAATTATTATGCGGACTGTCGACTCTTTTCTAATGCCACAATGCGGCCATATATGGGTGCTAAAATCGAACTAAAACGCTAATATCTCGGGTTTTAGAGTGAATTGAGAGCTGAAATAGTCGCGTTGACCTTAAAGTTTGGGTAAGAATCAATTGCAAATAATTTGTAAAACCGACGCTCTGTCATTTCCGAGCCTTTTCTGTGACGAAGAGTCAAAATACATCCGGATACACAAACGGAGGGACAAACTTTCAGACTTATAATGGAAGATAAAGAGCAGGGGACCAAGGACAGAGCTTTGAGGAACTCCCAGTTTAACGTGGATCCATTTAGTTCTGGAATCACCCGAGATACAGGGCCGGATTAACAAATGTGGGACCCTGTTCGGTAAAACTGTGGGGGCCCCATCCTTACAGACTCACTGAAAAAAGGACACACAATTGACACAAAACGTGTCATAGGCCTATTCAACAAATCAATACTCGTCTATTAGTAATCATCAGTGGCGGCGCTAGGGGGACTAGGGGGCTAACCCCTATAAAAGGCAACCCGGGCGCTAAAAAGGCCATCCGGGGTTTTTTACATATAAAACTGAAATGTTTCCACGATTTTCGACCGGATGACAAAAAAGGTCGTCAGAAATTTTGGCGAATGAAAACGAAAAATTTCCATGAGAATTCGAGCGGATGACCAAAAAAAGGCCGGCAGAAAATTTTGCGGATGAGAATGGAAAATTTTCTCCGTGAGGATTTAGCCCCCAAAAACTAAAATCCTGGCGCCGCCACTGTTAGTAATTCGATCCTTCTTTTTACAATATGAACATATCTTTTTATATTCCAATCTAGTGTTAAAGTATTCATCTATTACCGTATAAGAATATTAGAATAAGACTTTTTTACTAGGGCATCTATATATTCAGGGCATTCATACAAGTAAATTGTGCAGAAGCGATTTATGCCCCAAATAAATTCTTGGCAGGGAAAATATTCTGGCAGTCTTATATGGCAGGACAACGAACAAGGCAAAGGATTTGTACCAGGGCATTTGCCATGATTTGTCCTTCTGTAGCGCCGCCACTGATCACACACTAATATAGGCCTATATTTTCGCGTTTACGCAAGTAGTAGGCCTAGACCTAAATTTAAAAGAATTTTTAGCCAGAGCAAGCTATCAGCCACTTTATTTGATCATTGCTGTTCGATTGATAAATAATGCATCAATATCTGACTGTTTCTCCTACCGATGATCCAAAGCGTCTGCGTTCGAATGGCTGTCCATTCTTAAGCCACGTGATGTACGGTCGTGGATTGCCCTCTGCCGGACATTTCAAGTCGACCATTTGAAGAGCTGGCTTTGGAACGAGATTGTGCATGCTGGTTGCATCTATCCAGCGCGGAGGGCCCTCTGAAACATAGAACATGCGCATTCGTCCGTATATGTTGCACCATATATAATATATATATATAGCACCAACGAAACGCCACACTACCTACCGTCAGTTGAACTGACTCAGTTCTAAAGCCAACACAATACAGAAGTTTTCCATGAATAGCAGTCATGAAGTCTTAAGCCATGAATGCAGATTGTCGGCATGTGTAAAAGCATCCGTGATATGCAAACCTTCTTCGTATCAATGAAATAGACTGCTTAGGCGCATGGGGGGTGGGTGGGTGCGGGTTCACACCCTACAAAATAAATGATTTTCGAATTTTTGGAACTAATTCTATGTATTTTGCGACCATGTCCTTTGGAATCCTCCCCACCCTATGAAGACCTCTTTGAAATTTATTTCTATCTGCATCTCTTAGAGGATGACTTTGACAATGTGCTTTGAGTGTGATGTTTGCAACGTACTTCACGATGTTTTTTTTCTTCTCATGGTATATTTGTCTGAAGCAAAATAGCCAAATCGTTTTGAAAGGGTAGAGCCTTGTGCAGCGTTGTGCAGCTCACATGGTTGGTATATCGAATTAGCATTGGAGGACCATATGGACCTAAACTTGGCAGCCAAAGCAAGTAACGAACTCAATGGAGTTGTAGTATGAAGATGGCAGGCATATATATTATATATATATTATATATATATATATATAGGCCTACTATATATATTCGCGTATATGTTAGTGTGGCTTTAATTCGTTACACAGAAACAGAATATTATTCCCTCGTAAAATAATGTGATGGAAAGAAGCACAACATTTTACTGTCGGTATATATAGTAGCCCAAACCTTCGGAGACCGGTTAAAATATATTTTTATTTATTTTATTTTATTTTATTTTATTTTTCCTCAACCAAAACAACACACAAACATGATACAATTATGGCAGTGAATAATACATTAACATGAATTTGGTGAAGAGGGGGGAGACCCAGAAGGGATGTAAAATCCCGCTAATAGGGCCACCCATAATTCATGTAAAATATAAAAGAAAAAACATGACAGAACATTCAATTGCAGGAATAAAAAAATGATGAGGAAGAGAGAAAAACAAATTAAGCAATCGACATTTCTGTATATATATCAATAGGCATAAACGTTCAAGTCGACCATGACTTTGTCTTTTACTTTGTTTTACACCAAGTGCAAAACCTTTAGCGTGCCACTTTAAATCGCCTCGTGTAAGGCTGCTCGCGGGTGCGGTCGCAGGTTGGACAGCACTGCTCTATGTCTAAAGGATCTATTGCAAGAATTGTGATCAGTTGGTAAATTGAACAGCAGTGGTAGGCCTACTGCCAGGCCCGGCCTTAGGGCAAGGCAAACGAGTCGACCGCCTTGGGCCCGCGCTTCCAGGGCCCCGCGCAGCTGGCTATACTTTTTTACTTTGTTGAGATTGATAGTGGTAACGTCGCATATCAACTATACTCAATTGCAGTCAATGTGCCGCGTGAATGTGATAGATGATTTTGGAAACAACGATCTATAAATTTAATGCTAAACCGAGTCACAGCTAGACCTATTGTTGTAGGCCTACACGTTGAATTAATTTTCAAATATGAACAAATGGCTAAGACTTCTCAAAACTTCCATGCGATCAACAATAGACCTAGCCCTACTTTGAGAATGTCGCACTAAATTAGCTTTTTTATCAATTGAAAAAGATGTTCCATTGTGAAATCATTAATTTTTCAGATTTCGCATAGGACTACATCAAATTAGGGCAGATTTGCGAAAACTTTTGTAAAATAGCACTCACATCTTTGTCTATAGCATACTCGATAGAGATTAACATTTCAAAGCTTCAATTAGAAGGAATCGGAAATATGTCGATTATTGGCATCCTATTTTAGATGCTAGATATTCAACAAGTTAAATTGAAAATAGTCCTAATTATTATTTACATAGTAAACTGCTATAAGGTTAGGCTAAAAGCCTAATAGCCAGATTTGCATGTGAATGTCCATTAACTTCAGTTTTCAACATGGGCGCCTGCAGACATTATTTTAAGTTGTAGGGAGCACAGCACAATGGTAACTATTTAGCACGAGTTTGAAAAATACAAGGCAGGAACATGGATTGTTTACATAGGTGTCTAAAACGTAAATTTCTCCATTTCACCGTGAGAATCATTAGCCTCATTAGTGCTTTGGCGCAAAGAAATTTGTCAAAAGTTAAAAAATAAATAAAAATTGGTGTTAATTTACCAGAGGGCGCCCATGATTCTGCATTACCTAAATAGGTCTACATAATTATAGTGTCAATGCTATATTGGCAGGTAAAGAGCCTAGTAAATTTTTGCCTGGAGACTCTCTGCTGCCTTGGGCCCCGCAAACCTTAGGGCCGGGCCTGCCTACTGCACATTTCCAGCAATATACTATTTAGCAAATACAAGCATTTGAAGTAAGTAGGAGAGATTGCATTCTGTTGATAAGTTAAGTAGGTTTAATGGCGCTACTTGTGCACTTTCCAAATTTGCCTTATGTAGCCAACCAGAAAGGCCAATCCGACGACTAATCTCTTTTTTCTATATCTGGGGTGAGATTCCCGTAATCTATAGGCAATCACGAGACTGACACACGACAACTGGTTTCAACAAATTTAATTCCTGCACTTAACAGTAACTAAACTGACCTCGCATGCCGCCTCAAAACGCTCACTTCTAGTCAGTTCCTGAGTTGTGTACAGACTTCAAGAGGTATCCGGTCAAAACCGCGGACACAAAACGCGTATACATATCAAAACCACTTTCTAATATCGACCTTGCCGGTGTCACGAAATAGAGTATCCCCCGTATTAATTGTGTCTCCCCAAATAAAAAAAAGTCGAAAAAACTGCTTCCGTGTGTACTTTTTTTGCAAATTAATTTTCATCTGGTTTGTTTTGAACAATGACACTAACAGGCATTTTTATTCCGACTAGACAATTTGTTTTGCCCTGTTTTTAGAGCACTCAAAACATTTAAAACACTCAAGAACACTCAGAGTCACTAAATAAATTCGAGTTGCCTTTATCAGAGCATTGCTTAGGACACTTAAAACAATTAGAGTCACTTTAAATTTTGATTACGGTGTCACGAAATAGAGTATCCCCGTATTAATTGTATCCCCCAAATTAAAAAAGTCGAAAAAATCACTTCCGCGTGTATTTTTTTGGGCAAATTAATTTTCATCTGTTTTGTATTAAACAATGGCACTAACATGTATGTTTATTCCTACTAGATACTTTGTTTAGCCCTATTTTTAGAGCACTTAAAACGTTTAAAACACTTAAGAACACTCAGAATCACTAAATAAATTCGAGTTGCCCTGTGGCGTAGCAAGGTCTTGGGGGGCCCATGTGCAGAGCTTAGGTGGTGGGCCCTTAAATGCTTGAAATCCCATTCAATTTCAAACAACAAAACTGTGCAAAACGCCTGGTTCCTTTACGAAATTTGCATATTTAACACCAAAGTTAAATGAAAATAAACTACCCACATTTTTATTATTTTAACAAATTTATCTAATGAAACATATTCTTCTCCATATCAGCAGGAAAAAACTGAACTAAAATACCATACAAAAGTAATCACAAAAATTGTTTCATCTCCTGAAGTATTATATAATCATCAATCACCCATAGGCCTAAGCCCTACTTAAATTCTCCAAGCTGGCTGTTGGGTTTGTAACCGTTTGTTGATTAAAAGAGCGGGAAAATGTAACGAATTTGGCAAGTGTGAAATGACTCAATCAAGTTAACCTACTACGGAGGGGGTCTAAATCCGAAATGCTAAAATGCTTGTTTGCGCGCCTTCTCTTGTGCAAAAATATCCACCACTTTTGAGGCGTCAAATCTGAATCTATTGGTGATGTAACTAGCTGCTACCGTAGCCTCTGAAGTTCGAGGTCTACTAGGCTCAGTGTCCTTATCCATGTCAACCACCATCTCTGCACTGATCAAACCGGAATTCGATTCTGCCCCCATGTCTGATGTAGTCATCGGTGCAAGCTCGCTCTCCGCAGGTATCATAAATGCGGATTTTTTTGCATTTTGGCGGTCTTCTTTACCCGTTCTTCTCGTGCTTGTCGCTTAGCAGCGTCACTTAAATAAGACTTAGGCACAACTTGGGGGCGACAGAAAGAGTGCCGTATACATGAGTTAAAAATATACAATTTTCATGTAAATAGGCTATGCAGTTATCTTTTATAAATTTCACATTTTAACTACAAAGAAAATAAATTATAGAACTGCAAAGAGTATAAAGATAGCCTATATGTAATAAGGTAGCCTAATCACGGACATTCCGGCTGAAACCCAAAACATTACCGGGTGTGTAGACTATACGCTGTAGATGTAGGTTTTAATACATTCTGAATATCCTTAAGTAAAAAATTGACTCGGCCCCCGGGGCCCCTGACAGCCGGGGGCCCTCGTGCACTGCACAGGTTGCACGCCCTATTGCTACGCCACTGGAGTTGCCTTTATCTGAGCATTGCTTAGGACACTTAAAACAATTAGAGTCACTTTAAATTTTGATTACAACATAATTTTTTTTATTATGCGCATTTTTCAAAAAAGGGGATATAGTGGTTTATCTCCCCGGATAGTATAGACCGGTTAATTCCATCCGGGGGGATAGATTAATTCATCCCCCCGGATAGCTTTCAGAGGGATACTCCGTTTCGTGTCACCGGCACCGCCATGAGTTGTCCTTTTGTAGCGGCGCCACTGATCACACACTAATATAGGCCTATATTTTCGCGTTTACGCAAGTAGTAGGCCTAGACCTAATTCGTAAAAGCAAAGAGTGTATAATGATGCCATTTCATAAATGCGTTGCATATCACTTGAATTTCGATCGGAAGAGGTGTTAACAGGGCCGGATTTAGGTTGGTGGGGGCCCTGAGGCAAACACTAAGCCAAACAGTATGGAATACTTTTTTATAATTAACTATTAACTAATAACTAATGTACTGTAGTCTGTAGGTAAGTTACATCTTTAACTGTACTACAGACAGACTCACTTGAAGTCACTTCACTCACAGAGTCACAGTCACAGTAATGACAGTAATCAAAGTATGATCAACTTATTGACACTTTTCTTGCTATGCTATTAGCGAAGTCTTTAATGATGTCACGAAAGTCAATGCTTCGCAAGACATCGCTTTCAATGCTCATCAGTGACAGCCAATTCAACTTCTCCTGGTCCAAAGTTGTTCTAAGACGATTTTTTTATTATTTTAAGTTTGGAAAAGGATCTTTCTCCACTGCAATTTGAGACCATCATACATAGATATATGCGCAGCATGATATCAATGTTAGGAAACACAGACTTCAAATCTTTTGTGGCCATCATTGTGTACATCCACTGTTCAATACTTCCTTGCAGTGGTTTTTTGTCTTCACCAAGGAGTGCCATGAGCGGCAAAAACTGATTCAGTTCATCACCAAGAGTGTCCTCGATGTCAGATGAGTAGATGTCAACCAAGTTCTTTGCAGCTGTTCTCAATTCTTCAGTAGTGAGCTTTTATAATATATTTATATAGCGCTTACATTTTTATATCGCGACGCTGACAATAAGTTACAACTTACAAGTAAATAGTAATATGAGTTATATGACTAGTAATATCTACTATTTTTAGTTTTGTAGGTCTATTTACAATATTTATTACATGTGTTTGGTGGAATTGCCAATTGGTGGGGGCCCTGAGGCGGTGGGGGCCCTGAGGCAGCTGCCTCATTTGCCTCATGGTAAATCCGGCCCTGGGTGTTAAGTGTCTAAAATTATATAGATCTAAGTAGGCTAGTTAAAAACTTAAAACTGAAAGCCCTTGCTAGAATTTCTGGCCGATTTTAAGATAAGTCTGCTTGGAATTGAAAACTATAATAAGGGCCCCACACATGCTCAAAAATTGTAAGTCTATATTATGCTAAAATCAATAGTTTTCAAATAATTTGACAACTTGCTCCGAAATGTTTTACTCATTTTCACTCTCATGATTAACAGTGATAAAAAATATTATTGCATGTGTGGGGCCCCCTAAAGTGTGGGGGCCCTGTTCGGTCGAACATGCTTTAATCCGGCCCTGGCCCTGACTATGGATATGTCTCAAACCATTGACTGTTCTCTTGTCTCCTCTCGCCGTGATTATGCTAACGCCGTTTTTGTCGGTATCTCAGTCACTGAGCTCAACAGGCTACAACACATCCAAAACTCCTTAGCGCAATAGCGCGTGTTGTGCTGCGCGTCCCCAATACAACCCATTGCCTGTTCCCTTGTCTCCTCTCGCTGTGATTATGCTAGCGCTTGAAAGCGTTGAAAGCTACTCCATCAACTGCATTGGCTTCCTGTTCAGTACAGGATAAAATTCAAATTGGCATGTCTGACCTACAAATCTCTCAGCACCAACGCACCTTCCTACCTCAGTCACTACTAACTCCTTACATTCCTCCTCGTTGCTTGCGTTCATCGGGCACAAGTCTTTTATCTGAACCTCGATGCAAAACAGTTATGGGTTTGCGTGCATTCCATGCCTCTGCACCCAGGGAATGGAATCGGCTTCCGCTCTCTCTTCGGAACTCAATTTCACTTCCTTCATTCAAAAAGCGGCTAAAAACTTACTACTTCTCCTTGGCTTTCAAGCATAATGGATCTTTAATTGCATCTTCCTCTGGCGGCTGACTATTCGCGCCTCAGATTCACATTTCGGTGTGACATTGCGGACGTAGTAGTTGCAAATTTATTTAATAATAATGTTGCGGACCAGGGCTGGGCAAATGACACCAGGAACCGAACCCCAAACCCTAGTCGCCAAGGTGATGTCCGTCCGTGTAGTCCGGCGTCAACTGAAGATTGACGACTAGCCAGTCAGGCTTAAAACACATTTATTCGACGATCAAAGAAGAACTTCGCAAAGCAGTCCTCAGCCAACTTCTATAGCGCCAGTGTTCGGAGCAAGTTCGGAGCAATGTTCGGAGCTATTCGTGTAGCGCCACTGTCCCAAAACCACTGCACCACTGTTCACAGCAATTGTCAATGCAGAACGCCGAATCGTCGTCGTGTAGATCACCGCTGCATCGCCAGCGCACGCCGAAAGTCTGTGAAGCGGGTCGGGTTTCGAACCCGAGTCGGCGTCGTCGAAGACAGGAACTGAACCACTGCGCTCACCCGGTCGAAAGCGTTGGCAGGTCCGGCGTTGAATCCCGTTCGTCGTGGCACAGCGAAGGTCACCAGACCTTCCGTCGTCCGCAGGTGTCGGATTCCAGAAGAGCACGACCGCGGGTCAGGAATTGAACCCCAGTCGTCAGCGTTGCACAGCAAAGGCCTCCAAACCTTTCGTCGTCGTCAGCGTCGGACTCCCAATCGAATACGTCAGCAGCACCGGCGTCGAATCCCAATCGTCGGCGTTGCACAGCGGAGATCACCAGACCTTCCGTCGCGGGTCAGGAATTGAACCCAGGCGTCGTAGTTGCACAGCGGAGGTCACCAAACCTTTCGTCGACAGGCGCTGAATTTCGGTAGCGTCGTCGAATCGTCGTGCGCTCTCCAAAGCGTTTTCCTCCAGACGATCACCCGCTGACTGTACTGCGACTCGAACCCGCAACAGCCGACCGACACGTCTTTCCACTGTTTCTCGGCGATTCGATGACTGCACTTCGATGACTGCTTCCCTCGATGACTCTCTCTTCGCTGACTCTCTCTTCGCTGACTCGAGGCCACGCCCACCAATTCGTGTAGCCGCCAATTCAGGTAGACGTCAATTCGTGTAGACGCCAATTCAGGTAGACGCCAATTCGTGTAGACGCCAATTGAGGTAGACGCTAGGCCACGCCCACCAATTCGTGTAGACGCCAATTCGTGTAGACGCCAATTCAGGTAGACGCGATACTTAGGCGGACACGAGGACAGACACTCAATAAAAAAAATACACTCCATGAACTCGATTTCCAATAATAATAATAATAAAAACGCGCATAGGCAATATCAAAACCACGGTTGATCTTAACCGCGGTGATCATAACAGCGCAATGATAGACACAAGCAATTAATCGCTCTCTTTGTCGTTATATTACAATCAATCAATCAATCAATCAATCAATATACTTTATTGATCATCATGTATATGTATACATACAGTATAGCACAAACAAACAGTAGTTGAAAATGTCACATGCATAGATGTCAAAGGGTTAAGCCCAAAGGAACGTAAGGTTCCGCTAACAGGGTTGCCCTAATTACACGAAGAATCAATCTATCATCAACTTTCTGCATAACAGTATATGTGTATAAACAGTTGTATATGATCAAGGTGTAAAACAATCTCTTCCATTTTACAAGTTTATCGAAATGCATTGAATGTAAGTTATGCAACTTAAACAAGTGGGGAAAACAAAATAACAAACAGACTAAACTAAACTAAACTAAGCTAAAAAAAACTAAAAACACAACAGTTAAGAGAATACAACAGTGCACGTGTAGGTAGTGCACTTCAAAACAAAACCATTTTGTGCAATTATGCAATAGTATCCAAAATAAATAATTTCAATTTGTATTTGAATTGGTACATTGTAGTTATAGAAGTAAGATCAATAGGCAGAGAATTCCACATCGACGGTCCACATATTCTAATACTATGCAGTCCAGTAGTGGTACGAACACTTCTTTGGTGGTATCTATTTACAGATCGTGTATAATGTCCATGAACGTCTGAATTTTTACAAAACCAGTGGTTGAAGCTTGTTATGATTAGATTTCTGTGAAGTTTATACATAAATACTCCAATTTGTAGTTTATTAATGTAGTCAAAAGGCAGAATTTTCAAATCACTGAATAATGGTTGTGTGTGGGCTCTAAAAGGTGCATTGCATATAATTCGAACAGCTCGCTTTTGTAGGGTTGTCAAAATAGTTAAACGAGTGTGGTATGTGGAAGCCCACGTAATATTACAATATGACATATAAGGGTATATCAAAGAGTAATATAAATTCACAAGTATATCTCGCGGCATAAGGTGTCGAACACGAGAGATTATGCCTATATTTTTTGATATCTTTTTGGATATAGAGTTTATATGCTCCCTCCATGTTAATTGTTCATCAATGTGAACACCCAAAAATTTGGTTGATGATACCCTACAAATACATTGTTCATCTATTTTAATTGATATATTGCAATTTGTTGCTGTTCTAAGTTTAATTTTAGAGCAGAACAAAATAAAATTCGTCTTCTCAAGGTTCAGCGATAATTTGTTGGCTTTGAACCAATCGCCTACAAGTTTTAATTCGGCATTAATTTTTTTAACCAAGACTTCAATAGCTTTATCTGACATAAACACATTGGTGTCATCAGCAAACATGACAAAGCTGAGTAATGACGAGCTGTTCGAAATATCATTCACATATATTAGGTAATAATAATAATTACACATATATTATTACTATGAAGTATGTCTTCAAATGCATACAGGTTGTTCTACGACGGCCTACTAACTACTTTTAATGCTTTAAAAGAGGTTAACGATTATTAAATGACTATATTTAAAGAGTTATAAGCTGTGCGCGATGTCGCGTCCGTTGCTTCACAGC
Organism: Lumbricus terrestris; assembly: GCA_949752735.1. Lineage (NCBI taxonomy): Eukaryota > Metazoa > Annelida > Clitellata > Crassiclitellata > Lumbricidae > Lumbricus > Lumbricus terrestris. Next base: position 24,476,459 of record OX457039.1, read on the forward strand.
AGCGGACTCTCTGCAGTGTAGCCTAATATCCGGCGACGATGAAGCTTAACTGAATTCTGTAGGCTGTCACAGGGGGGGGTCCTGGTAGATCCGATCGACGCCCACGATGAGGAGGAGGAGGAGGAGGAGGTTGAATGATACTGAGAAGTTCGTTTCAAACTGCGGTGACATGCTTCGATGGTGTTGTTCGTCTTTGGGAGATCTTGCAAACAAGATGCGCAAACAAGCGCGGTTATCATCGCCGCGGTTATGATCGTGCGCGGTTTTTTATATGCGCGGCGGTTTTGTTTGCGCGTTTTTGATAGTTAACCAGTTCCTGCGGGGCACTACGGAAATTATTACTGGGCGAGTATGACGTCATGCGGACAGTAGACTCTTTACAAAAGCGTTATCGTGAGCGATTATTGATGAAATCTGTCTTAAAACGCTAATAACTCGAGTTCTAAATGAATTAAGAGCTGAAAATAGTCGCGTTGACCTTAAAGTTTGGGTAATAATCAATTGCAAAAATTTTTGTAAACCGACGCTGTTTCTTTTCCGAGCCTATTTTGTTACGAAGAGTCAAAATCCGTACAAACAAACAAACAAACAAACATATGGAAACTTTCGAAATTATAATATGAGATTATTATTATTATTTATTATTTTTTATTTTTTTATTTTATTTTTTATTTCTTTTAATGTCTTCAACAAACACCATCAGTAACAAGAAGTACAAAAAACTAGAAAAGTAGTGGCTAGTGTTATATCTTCTCTGGAACCAGATCAGCTAAAGTGCCTCGAAAGGCCACCGAGTTGAAACGCTGAACGGTTATTATTATTATTATTATTATTATTATTATTATTATTATTATTATTATTATTATTATTATAAATATTCATTATGCAAGAGTCTACAATCATTGCATACTCTGTAATAAATTTCAGCAGGGCTAAAAGTTATCAATAAGCCGTTGCTTTGAGTTTACTTTTGTGGCCCTCGGCTTCAAGAATTATTGCTTCTGCGGCTCATGGTATCAAGAAGGTTGGATAGCGCTGCTCAAGAGAGAGATCGTTCAGCATAAATCAGCAACTTCAAGCTGATTAAGGTCTACTCTACAATGTCTCAAGAATGTCTTGCTGAATTAGTCTTAGTGCGTCAAACCTTGCCAGATAAATTGGTTTTATAATAATAATCTTGTCATAAGAAGATAGGCGGAAACACCAGAAAAGTTCATCTTTAAAGTATAATATGAGTCTATTAGTCTTTTTAAAAGCATGAACATATTTTTATTAGTAGCAGGGTGACAATGTGTGGCGCTTCCCTGCTTTTTTAAAATTTAAGCGAAGTTTCTGATTGCCATTGTAATTTCTGCCACACACACACACACACACACTCACACACACACTCACACACACACACACACACTCACACACACACACGCACACACACACACACACACACACACACACTTACAGCAGATCGTATACTGTTGACTAACGCAGAGGTTCTCAAACTTCTGCAGACCATCGACCGGCAATAACAATAATTCTTTGTTGAAGCTTGCGGACCGTAACTTAAATGGCGAGCGCAAGCAAACGCGACCCATATATTGTAAGAAGGACCATCGTATCATAAGGCTGTTTGGGCCTATAATTATGGGTTTGCTTCAGTAACTAATTAGATATCCCTATAAGCATTTAATTTATTTCTCAATTTTGATCTAATATGATTACATTTAAAAAGTTCAATTCAAAGTTCAAAGTAGATCAGAGGTGATCCTTCACCACCGCTACAAAGCGGTGGTGAAGGATCTGTAGCGGTGGTGAAGGATCTCACCCTCAGGGTCGAGGCCATAAGACAGCCGCTATATAAATATGCGATTACATTTACATTTACATTTGTAGCCTACTTAAATTAAGTGCAAAGTTCTGGTAAGTAGATCTGGAAAAATATAGCTAACCAGGGCTTTTTTAACGTGCAGTTCTACACAAAACGTGCAGCTGTAGGCCTAAATGCATTTGGGCAGTTGTAAAAGCAGTTATTTGCAGTGTAAATCATTAGAACAAGGTAATTGTAGCGGTTCGCCACAGAAGAAGAAGGACATGTGCAGTGAAAAATAAGCAGGAAGGGGAAATAAAACAAATGTTCAAGTTGACGACTAAAAAAGGTCATCAATTTTTTTCTTGGTGGAAAAATTTTCAGAAACGCCGAGAAATTTTCGCCAAAAAGCCGCACTAAAAAATCTCAGTTTTGCAGTTCTACAAATTTCTTTTAAAAAGCCCTGTAGCTAACGTTACATTACTAGGATTGTGCTTTAGGGCCTTTAGTTCTAATGATGAAATCACCTGCTCGAAATAAAACACAGAAACCAGGAAAAAAACACAAATATATACCGGTATATTTGAATAATTAGAGCATATTTGTAGCATTTCTCCGCGGACCGGTGATCAGCTCTGCGCGAAGGACAGGCACCGGTCCTCCGCGCACCACCAATGCTGCAACATTCGTTAGACTCTAACGAATGTTGCTTCGTAGCAAAAAAACAACGTTGAAATGCTGAACTATCGACTTTGTATACTTTGTATAATAAGAAAATGGAATAATAGGCTAATGGATAATAGCAGAATTTAGTAGGCGCTATAATAGGCTATAAATAATTATGTTTGTCCGCGTGGGTTCTTTTACTATATATATATATATATATATATATATATATATATATAACAACGTGTTATATATATATATCTAGAAAAAATCTTTATTAGCGTTTTAAGACAGATTTCATCAATAGCATTTTAACACATATTTCATCAATGATCAGTAAAGAGTCTACAGTCGGCACGACGTCATACTTGCCCAGTAATAATTTCCGCAGCGCCCCGCAAGGGCGGATCACGCTTGGCTTTTTGGGAAAGCGGAGTTGGGTGGAGGGTTGGCGAAAACCCGAAATTTAGCGGTCAACGATAGTGGAGTAGTGTTAAAAACCACAAATTTCTCGGGCAACGCCGGGTAAAACATCTAGTATATATATATATGTATATATATATATATCGGTTAGGAGCCGAGACCATCGTGAGAATTGTATAGAGACTGGCAGACTTTGATACACGTGGGATTGAATTGATTTGTTTCTTTGATCAATCACTGGAAGGGTCGGTGTGCTGTCAATCTTTTGATGGATCAGGAAACAATATGTGCTGTCCAGCAAACCTTATAAGCTTTTCGTTGATTTCATTAGCGGCGCAAGGGGGAGGGCTAAGCCCCCCTAAAAAAGGCCATCCATTTTTCTCCCATGTCAAAATAAAAAATTTGCACAAAAAACCCCTTTAGCCCCCCCCCCAAAAAAAACCCGCAAAGGTACGCACGAGGTTTGCCAGACAGTTTGGGCGGACACGAAAAAAGGACTATTTCGAGCAAATGACTTTAAAAAAATTTAAATAGGTCATCAGAAATTTTGACGGCTGAAATGGACAAATTTTCTTGAGAGTTTGGTCGATGACAAAAAAAGGTCGTCAGAAATTTTGGCGACTGAGAACGGAAAATTTTCTCCCGCAAATCCAGCCCCCCCCCAAACTGAAATCCTGGCGCCGCCACTGGTTGATTTGATGTCTGGAGAAATTCCTGGCAAATGACCAGCCAAGGGTTTGCAAAGGAAACTTAACTTTGGAATTCTATGAAAGACTACGGGTCTTCAGCCCTTCCCCACAATTTTTACCCTGGATGAGACTGCGCTGGCGTTGGTGGCCAACAACAATGAAACAAGAGTTATTGTTTGTGAAAGAGATGACTGTGTTTATAAGAGATGGGAGATTCGGTCGGCGCCTCGCTTGCGCTACTAGACCACAACAACCACCTGTTGCACTCGGACCAGATGCCAATCCACCACATCAACCAGGATGCAGGTATAAGCGAAATCGAAGGTTGAGCAGCGCAGAATACCTCATTTCTCAACAACAGCTCACCATATCATCCATCCATTTCAGCGGCCACCACCACCATCAACATCTTTGCCATGGGTGGCCGATTTTGATGGAATTGACGCCATATCTCCGACATTGGCACTGGCATCAAACAGATGTGTCGACGCCATGGATCAAAAAAGGCGCACAATGAATACATACTCCTGCAGACTCAACTCAAGTGAAATGCAATCGGCTATTAGGCTACTATTTAGATTACCTCTCCTTCTCCTCCTTCTATTCCTCCCACTTTCGCTGGATTTAGTTTCTTGCACCGTATCCAACTTCTATTATTGCATCTCCCCCTCCTCTTCCTTTTCCTTCTCCTCCAATATTTGCACCTCCTTCGATGCATGCACTTTCTTCCTCTCTTCCTCCTATTCTTCCATATCTATCCTCCTCCATTTAATTCTTCTTCTCCTCCTAGGCTCCTACTATTCTTCCTCTTTTTCGTTATACTTTTGTTCTTGCATCTCCTCTCACTCTTTCTCCTCCTCCTTCTATTATCCCTCCTCTTTTCGTCCTGCCCCTGCTCCTCCTGCTCCTCCTTTTCCTCTTCCTCCTCCTCCTCCTCTTCCTCCTCATATTCTTCATCCCTTTCGTCGTCCTCCTCCTCCTATACATATTCTTCCCCTTCTCTGCGTTATGAGTGGAAGAAATTGTTTCGTCTGTGAATTGATCGTTTCATATTACTATTATTATAACAACAACAACAATAATAATAAAAATAATAATAATAATAATAATAATAATTATTATTATTATTATTATTACTATTATTATTATTATTATTATTATTATTATATTATTATTATTATTATTATTATTATTATTATTATTATTATTATTATTATTATTATTATTATTATTATAATTGCCTACAGTGCCTACTTGGTTTCTTCCAGTCATTGCATGAACATGGAAGGCAACGGAACAGTTTGCTTCGGCCTGACTTTGAAGAGATTAGTAAGACTTTTGAAGAGATTAGTAAGACTCCTTTGAAGAGATTAGTAAGACTCCTTTGAAGAGATTAGTAAGACTCCTTTGAAGAGATTCGTGAGACTCCTTTGAAGAGATTAGTAAGACTCCTTTGAAGAGATTAGTAAGACTTCTTTGAAGAGATTAGTAAGACTCCTTTGAAGAGATTAGTAAGACTCCTTTGAAGAGATTAGTAAGACTCCTTTGAAGAGATTAGTAAGACTCCTTTGAAGAGATTAGTAAGACTCCTTTGAAGAGATTAGTAAGACTCCTTTGAAGAGATTAGTAAGACTCCTTTGAAGAGATTATAGCTAAACGAACGAAGGCTGAAACGGTCTGCCGCCGATAAATAATAACTTAGTTCTGAGTGAGCGATATGCGGAGGTATTTCTCTCATAATCTAATCCGTCGTGCGTGACCCGTCTCTTGATAACAGGTATAGGCTACATCCCGCTTGCCTAGACCTACTATGCCAGAAATGCATCCTGGGGCATTGATCCATTTTCTTGGCAGTTATCGTTAGGTATGGTATATATATATTATACCGGTATAAATCCATATACAATGTATAGGGTACATACAGTATATACATGCACACACTGACACACACACGCACACACGCCCACTCACTTCCCATTATACAGGCGTTCTGAAGGACCTGCAGCGTAAACGACAAAAGATTATATAGGCTACAGTGGGGTGTGTCTTGCAGACGGAGGATTGCAGGTTCGAATCCACCTCAAGCCGTTTCGTAGGCACCTTGGGCAGGTCCTTCACTCTCAATTGCTCAGCGCTTCGGTGTGCAACTCCAATTCAGTGTCGGCGCTGTTTTGTCCGCGCTGCAGTCGGGAGCGCTTGTGAGTAGATATCGTTAAGAAGCGCTATAACAAGTGCATGCATACATATTGGGAGTTCAAAATAGGCTCCATATCCTCATTAAAATCGTTTCGTCCTGTGTAACTGTTGTGTGTGTGCACAATAATTTTTGAGCGCCTCTGAGTAGTTTTTTTCTTGAAGGAGCGCTGTATAAATGTCCGAATGAATGAATGAACATATACTACATATACATATATATAATATATATCCAGGTTGCTGCTTTGAATTCTCCTCACCAACTGAGTGGTGAGAAGAAGAAAACTGTGCAGAATTGTTTTTGTCAGAACATCGTCAAATTTTCACCAATTTTAATAACTTTTGGTAGGTAGACGGCAAAATGGCTGAAATTTCATGCTATATATAAATTTTCCACCTCATCTGACTCATTTCACCGCACTACCTTGTTAAACACTGATGTACCAATTTTTCATATAACGGTGTCTCGAAGCTTGGCTGCACTGAAATCCATTGCATCGAGCCTGATGTCAAAGTGAATGGGCATAGGCCTACTATCGCGACAACCTTTTTGCCCAGATGATACCGTAAGACATAGGCTACGCCGGATATCCAAGGGCGAGTTTATTGTCTTTCAACAGGCGGGCGGCCCGGCGCATCAAGCACGACACCGTCTCCTTCCTGGAGCGAGAGACGCCCGGCTTCATCCCTCCAACACTGTGGCCACCGAATTCAATGGATCTTAACCCAGTCGACTATAGCATATGGAGTGTGCTGCAGCAGAAGGTTTGCCAGTCCAGAATAGCCAGTGTCGACGAACTCAAAACGCTTCTGCTTGACGAGTGGGCGCGCCAGTCGATCGTTCATGCTGCTAGCAGTCAGTCGCGTCGCCGTCTAAGAGCTTGTGTTCGTGTATTCGGGACACATTTCGAGCACCAATTCTAACACTTTAAGCAGAGCTGTCATAGCAATTAAAACACTCTGCTAGGTAAACCATATTTTACTTTACTGCGTGCTAATTCAGTCATCGGAAAGTGTGTTGCAAGTAATCAAATTTAAACGTTATATAAAAATTGGTACATCTGTGTTTAACAAGGTAGTGCGTTGAAATGAGTTAGGTGAGGTGGAAAATTTATATATAGCATAAAATTTCAGCCATATTGCCGTTTATTTACCAAAAGTTATTGAAATTGGTGGAAATTTGACGAAAACAATTTTGCACAGTTTTTTTAGACACGGTGTAAAATAAATATTGGGTTTGAGTTAAAATTATGTGTTTGTTGTAGGACTTACTAGTTTAAAAAATGTTTTTGAACAGTACTCTAGACTCTAGAAATAAAGTTGCAATTATCTTTTTGGATAGGAAGGAGACATTTGAAAAAAACGTTGGACAAACGCCACTCTTCTTGAGATTACACTAATAAACTACTGTTACGACATAATATACCGTAATTATTTGCTATAAAAAATATATATATAACGGATAAAGGGTTCCAGGCTTGCATGTTGCCCACCTCTGTGTAGAGTGTTCACAATCAGATACTTAATTTTGTCATTTTATAATGCGCCACGTAGCACTTTCATTCATTCATTCAATTCGAGAATTTATATAGCACCTCTTCAAGAAACCTACTCAGAGGCGCTCCCAGCCCAGCCACAGCTAAAAAAGGTAGGATTTGATATACCTAAAAAATGCAGGGGAATTTAGCCTAGGCATTGGTCGCAAGGTTAGTGGGAGGCCATTCCAGATAGCGGGACCCACAACAGAAAAGGCTCGGCGCTGTCTGATAGAAGTGCGAGCTCGCGGAACCAAAAGCTCACCCGGACGGTTGCCGCAGAGCAAAGAGCTCGACGGGCTGCAAGGTCTGAGACAGGTCGACAAAGGCTAGACAAGTACGACAGAGCACAAGAAAGACGGCATCGCCAAACAAGTGCAGCAACTCGGTAGGAGATGCGCTGTGAAAAAGGGAGCCAGTGAAGAACGTCACGCATATAAGCAGAGACGGGGGCATATTTAGGAATGAGGCCAATGAGGCGAGCAGCCGAACGAAGAACTCGCTCAAGGCGCCCAATTAGTCCAAGTGGCAGACCCAAAAGTACCGAACTGCAGTAATCAATTCTACTAGTGACAAAGGCATGCACAAGAGTCATCGTAGCACTATGAGAGAGGGATCTTGAGACAACTCGGAGTTGACGAAGCTCGTAGTAGCAACTACGAGTGACCAAATTGATATGCTTTGAGAAATTGAGCTCTTGATCCAAAGTAATGCCAAGGTCTCGCACTGTGAAAGAGAGATATCAGGGAAAGTTGCTGTTATTAAGTGCAGGTCAATGGACGCCAATTGCCTGCGAGTACCAAACCAGATGAACTGAGTTTTAGAGGGATTTAGTAGCAAATGATTAGATGCCATCCATGATGAGATAGCATCAATGGCATTGGACATTAAAGACACAGTGGACACTGGACAATGCATCAGTGGCAAAGCAGTGAGCATAAGCCTGCACGTCATCAGCATAGAGTTGGTGCAGGAGACCACATGTAAACAACAAGGAACTAATACCAGCTGTATAGAGGACGTACAGTAAAGGGCCCAACACTGGACCCTGTGGCACACCAAAAGGGGCTGAGACCCAACACGACCTAGACTCAGTCCTAGAGGCACCCAAAACCACACAGTGCGCCCAGAAATAAAAGAGCGAAGCCATTTTAAGCAGCACCAGTCAAGCCAAAGGTAACAGAGAGACGATGTAGCAAGATAGAATGGTCAACAGCATCAAAAGCGGCACTAACATCAAAAAGAGCTAAAAGAGTGACCTAACCACGGCCTATGGCCCCATATAAATCAGACAATAGGCAAACCAAAAGAGTTTTAGTAGAATGATTTCTACGGAAACCTGACTGTTGAGAGGGGAGTAACCCACAAACATGTCCAAATATGCAATTAAATGGTTTGCAACAAAGCGTTCTAAAATTTTAGATAAAAAAGTAACATTGGCAATAGGTCTGTAGTTGCCTGGATCACTTGGGTCCAGGCCGTCACGTTTCAGAACAGGAAGCAGGATTGATTGTTTCTGAGAAGGTGGAAGATGAGTTTCCTTGATAGACACTGGTTGCAGAGCGTAGTGAGGAAGGGCAGAAAGTCGTCTATGAGTTCTTGAATGATAAATGTAGGTACAACATCCAACTCGCACGTTTTCGGTGCAGATGCTGTAGAATTAGCCTTCGCAACTCTAGTGCAGTGACCTCATTTAAGGTAGATAGACGGTGATCAGTGACAGAGAATTCTGGTGAAGTAGAAGCTGTCACGTATGGCTGAAATTTTAACTGTATGGCGTAAATTTTAACTGTATGGCGCTCCAGAAATGCGTTCGCAGTAAATGGTTGCGGTGACTGCGATTGATGGTTGGCTGATTGACGACCGAGGAGGTTGTTGAATGTCGACCACAACTTCTTTGGCTCCGTTGACTGGCGAGTGATGACCGCCTCCCAGTATTCGCGCCACCCTCCCGGTAAGCGGTGTGCATCTTCCGGACGGAATGAATCCAGTGGTTTGATCAGGAGGAGAGCGCGTTCGTCTGTAAATCCTCTCCAGGCAGCGGGCGCGTCGACGGAGCGCTCTGCACTCTGCGTTGAACCCCGGAGACAGCGGTCGATGACGAGTCTTAACGGATCGCAATGGTGAGAAAGTGTCGATGATCTCGGTCATCACAGCTTCGTAGGAATCGAATAGTTCAGTGACAGACTGCGTAGGAATTGATTCAACATCTTTGAAGAGAGGATGGTCCTGAATCGTTGCTCCAAAAGCGGCGGGATTCAAGTTTTTCCAATGGCGAATCCGTCTTGTAATGAGGAGTGGCTGCTCCAGAATAAAAGGAATGGAATCAATCAATAGACCGTGGTCAGATATGATAGGAGGATGAATGTCGATGCCCATCACCTGACGATCGTCCCTGGTGACGATCAGGTCGAGCCAACCACCCAGACGATGTGTAGACTCAGCAACGTGTTGCAATCCAAATTGCTCCAGTACAATGACAAAGCCGGTCCCAAGCCCGGTTGAAAAAGGAGGAGGGTTGGGACATGGGGTTAGCAGCCCCATTCCTGTAAAAGACCTTAACGCTACAAAAACAACAACAAGTAGGAGCCATTCCGGTACAGACCTGCGGGGAAGGCCTAGGCTGGGACGAGGGGGCGGAGGAGGTGGCTGGCGACCGTGTGGAATGGCGAGGACTTGTTGACCAATGCTCCGATCGGAACAGGAGGAACTAAGTCTAAGTAAGTAAGACAATGACAAAGTCACTGGATTCTGGTAGCAGGCAATCTTCCAGGTTCAGATTAAGATCCCCTGCTAGGACCAGCTGCGCATTGTATAACGCAAATTGCTCAAGCAATGTAGCTAGTTACATGAAAAACGCCGAGGTCGGAGAAGAAGAACCAGGGCGGTAAACAGTCAGAAGTGTAGTTGAACCTCGCTTAGATGAAAACGAGACCGCAAGCGCTTCAAAAGTCGATGGAGTTTGGAGTAGCTGAATCTTCTTCGCACGTAGACTGTCTCTGTAGTAGAGTCTGCATCCTGGTCCTCAGATCTTGAGCGATCGATGTACAGGTAGCCGGAGGGGGCAGAGCGGCGTACGGCGACATCAGCGGATGATTCCGCAACCGCAATAACATCCAGATCATTGGATGATATCGTGTCAGCAACTTGCACAAACTTCGTCTTCAGCGAGCGGACGTTCAGCGTAGCAAGACGAATGACTGACGACGAAGATGAAGAAGGAAGCGAAGAGCGGTTAGGCCACGAAGACAGCAGTTGTAGAGAAGAAGTCCAGGCTGGCAGACCTGTTGGTCGCCATAGTCCATAATAGACTAGCGTCTTTCGAACTGACCGTTTAATTGACGATGGACACGTGATGAGTGAACGAATCAGGTCAGCTTGAGTCTCGGTCAGGCGAGGTAGGCCAGTAAGTGTTTAAGCAAACAAGAAAATAATAAGTATCGCTAGAATTTCTGGTTGATTTAGAGATGAACCAGCCTATCATTGAAATCCAACTGTGCCCACACATTCATTCATTCATTCATTCATTCATTCATTCATTCATTCATTCATTCATTCATTCATTATATGCATTTACATAGCGCCTAACACATGTGCCAATCGCCCATACTAAATGTGTGGTTTCGACTAATTGCTCTCAATTTTTCCCTTTTGCGATTACAACAAATTACGGCAATGAATTAACTATTGAAATTTGTTTCTTTTGCAGAAGCGGAGCCCTAAAGTGTGGGCCATGATCAGCAAAACATGTTGAACATGCCTCAATCCGCCACTGGTGGCGCTAGGGGACTGGGGGCTAAGCCCCCTACAAGAGGCTCAGCCCCCCCCTAAAAAAAAGGGCCATCAGAATTTTTTTACATTGAAATATCTACGTTTTTCTCGGCTGACGACTAAAAAAAAGGTCGTCAGAAATTTTGGCGGCGAAAATGGAAAATTTTTATGAGATTTCGGTCGATGACTAAAAAAAAAGGTCGTCAGAAATTTAATTTTTACGGATGAAAATGTGAAATTTTCGCCGCGAGGCTTCAGCCCCCCAAACTGAAATCCTGGCGCCGCCACTGCTGGGTCCGCTGTAATAAATATGCGCATGGTGGACCGGTGGGTTCTTAGAAGAGAGAGAGCCATTGCAGGGTAATCACAGCACCCGGATCAGCACTAACCTTAATAGGTCTATACTCTATAATGACTGCATGCAAGTTGAATGTATGTATACAGGCCTACATGGTCACAAAATGTCATGCATATTTGTAGATAAGGCGTTCATCGGTGTCCAACTAAAAATGCGTTAAATGAGATGAGATGCGATGTAGTAAAGCGCTCTGATGGTATACATGTACGTTACATTATCCGGACATCATCTCATGGGATTTAGGTCTATGCATTTGAATTCTCATGAACCAGAGTATTAAAGCCTAATGCGGGTCTTTGCGTGTATACACTACATGTAGCTATCTTCATGCAGAAGGCAACCCAAAGCATTAACTTTTCGTAGATATTATAATGTATCTATCTGCTGCCACTCGTGGGTCCGCTAACGATAAAGTGTGCATTGGACACCTACGGGTTGTTAACCCATGGATAATGATGATGATGATGATGATGCTGCCACTCGTGCGTATTCTACTGCCACTCGTGCGTATTTTGCTGCCACTCGTGCGTATTCTGCTGCCACTCGTGCGTATTCTGCTGCCACTCGTGCGTATTCTACTGCCACTCGTGCGTATTCTGCTGCCACTCGTGCGTATTCTACTGCCACTCGTGCGTATTCTGCTGCCACTCGTGCGTATTCTGCTGCCACTCGTGCGTATTCTGTCCGTCTAAGCGACTGCAGACATATGGGGGAATATAAGTTCGCATATAATTGTCGATAACATGGTTGGATTGAATGTGGTGCCTGAAAACACAAATGATAAGACATCCTTCGCAGTCCGCATAGCTGCACGATAGCTAATCCACTCATCTAGAATAAGGCCATAATAATAGACGCCTCTATCAATTACCATAGTCCACACGGGACTCGCTGTTCTGCATGATATTATTTGGATTGAAAAATCATAGAGATCAAGGATGAGGATAAAGCTTTTTTGCTTTAGAGGTCTTCATATCATGCGCTCACCTATAACACGTAGGCTATAAAATTATATTCTTCAGACATACAGCGCAGTTGAATGCTGCAGTATTTCCCCGTATGTCCTATCGTGTATTGGGTTCAAGTCTGCTTTCTGCCGGTAGTTTCTTATCTGAACACAGCTGCCTCACTCGAAATCTCCATCCATCTTAGCGTGCATGCTGCTGCAGTGAAAGACCAACCTGCAACTTCCGTGGCAGATGAAGGAGTCTTCGTGAAGAAGGAGTCGGCCATCTCGAGATCAGCCCCCGCTTCATCCGCCCCCGCCGCCATTGTGCTGTTGCCTTCTACCGCCTCATCGTCGTCGTCGTCGTCGTCGTCGTCGTCGTCTTCATCGTCATCGTCGTCTACAACAACAACAACAACAGCTTCATAGCAAACAGTTGTCACAGCAGCAGTCGCTCCTAACATATTATATACTTAAATTATAATCGGAGCATGCAAACAGTTAGAACCAGATCTTGTCATCTAACAGAGAAAACACTCAACTCAAGATATCTTATGGCGGCTACTAATATTATTCATTTCAATCGCTAATTCGCTATTCCTGTCGTTATCGTCCAATAGATCTGGAAATTCTGAAAACAGACTTCTACTGACTTGCAGGAAATTGATATGGATGTATTTATACTGGCTCGCTTAGTTACATCGGTAAGAGCGCTGGCCGCGCGTCTGTACGCGACTCTGTGAAGGAGAGCGTGCGGGCCGCGATTCGCTTGCCGAGGGTGGCTATTTCAGAGATTCAAAATCTCGGGCTAGCACGGTCCGTCCAAGGGAACCTAAATGGCGTGGCGACATTAATCATCTTTGAAATGACAGTGTCGTTAAACATGTAACAACAACAAACAACGCTGGACAAAGAGAGAAATGCTATAAGGCGTAAGCAATGCGCTGCGGGTAAGGGGCCAAAGGAGTGCATCCCGCATGTAGGCCCTACTCAGAGACTCGACCAAACTTGGGAATGCGTCCTATGAGTCGGGAAGCGGTGCGCAGGGTCCTATTTAGGGTCTTACCCGAAAGGCCGGAAGTCCACCATATATTGGGCTGCAGTAGTCCAAACGTAAAACTACAAACGCATGAACAAGTGTTGAGGCTGCGCTAGGAGTCAAAGAGCGGGGAATGACCTTGAGTTGCCGAAGCTGGTAGTAGCAGCTGCGACATACATGTAGAAGGTTAATGTGCCGCGTAAATGTGAGTTCCTGGTCTAAGATGACTTCAAAATCCCGGACTCAAGTGTAAAAAGTGACATGTGAATATTTCAAGGATAGGGAAGTTAAATCAATTTTAGAGAGCTGCTGGGGCATTCCAAGCCAGATAAGCTGAGTCTTATTAGGGTTAAGGCGCAGGCGGTCTGAGGACATCCAGCAGAACAACAGGATCACTATAGTCTGGCTTATTGTTCTAACCGCTGCGTCAGCATGAACCGCCGGACATAAGATTGACTGTGGACAGCCATAGCTGTCAGCAGGAAACACACATAGGCCTATATATATATAATTATATATATATATAATATATAATTATATATATTATCACGCAGATCAATGAACGACGCCAGAAACGATTCGCTTCCTTTGCGTATAGGCTACAATTAGCAATGAGCAGCAAACCACTTACAATAATTCAGTCATGGAATTGACTGCCTAATAATACACTTACACGCTGCACCACTTACACATGAACTTACTTCAACTCGCTTTCCACATTATACATGTAGCCTAGTATTAGAAAATTATGATTAGTTATAAATGCATATATTAATATGCATGTTGTATGAATGCAAGTATAAGCTACGTTTGTGTATAAAACTACAATTGAAAGAATGTTTATTATAGGCCTACAATTGAACTCATGTTAACATTACATAGGCCTATCAAACAAGCAATCATCAGAACTAACGGAGTCTAACAAAGGCAAAAGCGTAAACAAGACTATTCAGTTAAGAATATAATAATATTATATTAGTTATTATTATTATTATTATTATTATTATTATTATTATTATTATTATTATTATTATTATTATTGTAAGTTAATTTTGTATAATCTTGAATGGTCAGTAAATTATTATGCAAGAGCGTACAGGTAAGGTAGGCCAGGTGGTTGAGTGGCGGGAAAGTTTGCTGCTGTGCGGCCGTACGCCTGAGAGCAACAGAGACAGCTCTAGACAGAGAGAGGGACAGAGCGGCTGAAGGAGGGATGTATCATGTACGCTAAGAGTGAGATAGGCTTGGATAGGAGTGCCAGTCGTGTGTATACGGAGTGTAGAGAGAGAGAGAGAGAGAGAGAGAGAGAGAGAGAGAGAGAGAGAGAGAGAGAGAGAGAGAGAGAGAGAGAGAGAGAGAGAGAGAGAGAGAGAGAGAGAGAGAGAGAGAGAGAGAGAGAGAGAGAGAGAGAGAGAGAGAGAGAGAGAGAGAGAGAGAGAGAGAGAGTTTGGTAAGATGGTGATGCAGTCTAAACGTTGAGTTGTTTTGATACACCTGAAATTAGTCGTTGTCGACTCGTTGTGTTCATTTACTATCGTTGGATTTTGAAGAACAAAAATACGAGAAACTTGTCGTTGTTTTGCGTAACAAAGTTAAAGAACTGTAGATAGGCCTTTCTATAGTTAGCCATTAGCTACCGAAGCCAAGTTAAGTCAGGACAGGCTCACATTCTGGTGTCACAGCGATGGGATTTCGAATTCAAGTTTACGGTCGGAGGGATAGGTTATCGAAGCCAGGTTACGGACGGTGGATTTCGAATTCAAGTTTACGGTCGGAGGGATAGGTTATCGAAGCCAAGTTACGGACGGTGGATTTCGAAGCCAAGTTTACGGTCGGAGTAATGTCGAAGCCAAGTTACGGACAGTGGATTTCGAATCCAAGTTTGCGGTCGGAGGGATAGGTTATCGAAGCCAAGTTACGGACAGTGGATTTCGAAGCCAAGTTTACGGTCGGAGGGATAGGTTATCGAAGCCAAGTTACGGACGGTGGATTTCGAATCCAAGTTTGCGGTCGGAGTAATGTCGAAGCCAAGTTACGGACAGTGGATTTCGAATCCAAGTTTGCGGTCGGAGGGATAGGTTATCGAAGCCAAGTTACGGACGGTGGATTTCGAAGCCAAGTTTACGGTCGGAGTAATGTCGAAGCCAAGTTACGGACAGTGGATTTCGAATCCAAGTTTGCGGTCGGAGGGATAGGTTATCGAAGCCAAGTTACGGACGGTGGATTTCGAAGCCAAGTTTACGGTCGGAGTAATGTCGAAGCCAAGTTACGGACAGTGGATTTCGAATCCAAGTTTGCGGTCGGAGGGATAGGTTATCGAAGCCAAGTTACGGACAGTGGATTTCGAATCCAAGTTTACGGTCGGAGTAATGTCGAAGCCAAGTTACGGACAGTGGATTTCGAATCCAAGTTTACGGTCGGAGTAATGTCGAAGCCAAGTTACGGACAGTGGATTTCGAATCCAAGTTTGCGGTCGGAGGGATATTTGAATTTAAGAAACGGACGGCAGGAGATTGGAATCCAAGTTTACGGACGGCGGGATTTCGAAACAATCCGAGGAGCCGAGCACACGGGAGAAGCATTCCGAGCATCCTAACAGCTGGTGAGAAGATACAACGGGCATACGAACGAAATTACGACAACGCAACGCCAGAGAGAGGTATAGAAAATTTGCTTGTTTACTCAAGAAGCAATAAGAATTAAAGTCAACCAATCGCAAAAATCAGAGACACTCCCTCGATTTCCTCCCGGAAATCACTGAAGTAAAGAAGCAAGAGGGAGAAACTTACAGAACAAAAACAAGCAAATATTAAAAAGATGCCTTCTGATCGAATAATAAAATTGTTAATTGAAGCCGATCTAGACGTGGAAGAAGTCGAAGAGATGTCTAGGGAAAATTTGATGGGAGCTCAAGCAGAGGTTTGGCTTAAAAAGGAAGCTGAAGAGAAAGGTGCTGTGGGTAGCGCTGAGGAGAAGCCAGTCGAAAAACCACAGGCATCGATGTCTATGGAGGCGTTGATGCAATTTATGATGACGAGGAAGGAGCAACGTAGACAAGAAGAGAAAGAGAAAGAGGAACAAAGAAAACAAGAGGAGAAAGAAAGGAGACAAGAGGAGAAAGAACGAGCAGAACGAGCAGAAAAGATCAGACAGGAGAAAGAGAAGCAACGTAGACAAGAAGAGAAAGAGAAAGAGGAACAAAGGAGACAAGAGGAGAAAGAACGGAGACAAGAAGGGAAAGAACGGATATAAGAATGGGAAGAAAGAGCGGGGAAAGCAGAAAGGATGAGACAAGAAGAGATAGAGATGCAGAAGCAGCAGTTTCAGCTTCAGTTGGAACAACTGAAAAAGATTGTGACAAAGCAGAAAGAAGAAGGATGGAATTAATGATAGAATACGAGAGAGCAAGGATAAGTGATGAAGAAATACGGAAACAACAGATCGAAGAGCAAAAGGCTCGTGAGGAAGACAAGGAAACTATGCGTTTGGCAGAATTAGAAAGAGCCGAAGAAATTCGCCAGGAAAAATTGAAAATAGAGAAAGTTTTGAAAAGCGGAAAGAGAAAGGAAAGAACAAGTACAAATAGAACAAAAGAGACTCGCTCTTAAGGAAGCTCAGCTCCGAGAAATGGCTATTGAAAAGGCGGAACGCAGAAAGCGGTTAGAATTGTTGCAGCAGAAGATAGAACAAGAAGAACTGCGTAGGGAAGAAGATCAAAATAGACTTTAAGAAAAGAGATGAAGATGATAGAAGGAGCCGAGAAGAGTTAGAATAAAATAGGATCCCAGAAAGTGAGACAATGGTGTCTAAGATTAAGAAGCTAGGTGATGCAATGAAACACGTGTTACCTAAGATGCCATATGATATAATGGAGGTGCCATTATATTTTAAGACAGTTGAAAATGCATTCAATAGTTTTACGGTGGAAAAGCAGTTTTGGGTCACAATTGCTGCCGCCACTAATGACACCAAGAGCGAGAACAGTGTTAAACCGACTGTCTTTTGCTGATCTAGACAATTACGATGTAGCGAAAGAACATTTACTGAATGAATTTAAATTGACAGCGAGAGAATATCGATCACGATTTGTAGATGCTAAGAAAACGGCAGAAGAGACATACGCTATATTTACAGCAAGATTGAAGAATTTGTTGAACTATTATGTCAGAAGCAGACGAGTGGGCAAACACTATGAGAAGTTGTTTGATCTGTTGGTGGCGGATAAGTTGAAAGAATGTCTACCACCGGGTCCACTACAGTTTGTACTAGCAATAGAGGGTACTGAATGCTTGGAAGCTAGTAACGTTGCAGATCTCGCAGACGCACATGTAAACAATCGAATTAGTGTAATGTTTCAAGAAAAACTGAAATATGAAGCATGGGGTAATAGTTCAAAGCAAAACAGGAGGACTAGTAAAAACAAATAAACAGTAAGTCAAGCCGGAAGTAATGAAGTAAGGGAAGATAGTTTTCCTGGAAGACAGTTTGGGCAAGATAGAAAAGAAGTAACGGGGACAGACAAATGTATAATCGAATTTCACCGATGGAACGACAAAGGGTAGGCAATGCAGCATACACTCCGTACAATTATAGGCGGGAGAGCACTGAACAGAGAGGTATTGTTAGGAAACGTAGCCATAATTGTCAGTCAGACAGACATTTGGTGAAAGATTGCCAAATACCACCAGGAATGACAAATCTGAGAAATAGATCTAGTCGAAGTGCTGAAATCTCAGAGTAAATCAGATTCAAGTAATGAATGCACGTAATCATTTGGAAGAACAAGACAACCGCGAAACGGAAGTGAAGTCAGTAATGAAGTGTACGCCTCAGTTTACTATACAGAGAGAAGTAGTAAAATCTGCTCCCATTACAGAAAATTGTCGAGAAACTGGAAGTAAAGATGAGAGTGTCAACGTATGAAGAAGACTTTATTACAGCATGTAAATGTAGAGATACGTGGAAATGATGACAGTTGTCATCCAGTGCAAGGGAAAGCGTTGATTGGCTCTGGTACTGAGATTCCAGTAATAAATGAGGAATTTTTGAAAGGAGCTATAGTAGAAGAAATTGCCATAGTATATTTGCAATGTGTGGCTGGAGAACCCATTCCAGCTAAGTTAGTGAAAATAGAAGTGCGGATGAGTGCGAGAGGTTGCCAAGAGTGCGAGAGGTTGTGAGTTCGAGCCCCCGTTGGGCGGATATGCTTTGTAGGCCGCTATTAGCGCCGTGTAGTTGCAAAGCTGTCTGTTCAGTTAGTAGTTAAGTTTAATTAAGATTACTGCATAACTTGTAAATGTAAAGCGCAGTGCGTTTGAAGGCGCTCAATTAAAGAAAAGATTATTATGAGTTGTCATGACGTACGAGGATATTCAAATGACAAGGAACTAAATATTGCCCACATTGAGCTTTGGTATGTGCCAGCATTCCGGCAGTTTTGTGCAAAGATAGCAAAGAAAGGTTCTTGCTACATCCAGAGATAATTGCAGAACTGAAAGAGATTTCACCAGCAAGTGTATTACAAGGAGAATTACAAGCGAATGTGACTACGAGAGCCCATGGTCGGAGAAGAGAAGTGGAAGAAGGAGAAGAGGAAAAGCTAAATGAAAGTTTGTTAGATGATGACGCAGAAAGCGAGGATGAACAAAGTGTTCAAGAAGAAGAAGGAGTAACATCCGGGAACAATGAAATTGAAGAAGACATGGTTGCATGTGAACGTGATGATAATGATGATTCTGGAAGCAATAGTGAAGTGGATACGAGTAGGCCTATGAGAGATTTGTTTGCTGAGAATACGAATGATGAAAGACGGTTGGCAGATGCAAAGAAATTTGAAGAGCAGCAGAGAAATGACGAGTCACTGAAGTCGTGGTGGAAGAGAGCTGAAGACAAAAGATCGGAGATTAGTGTCGTGAATGGGTTGATGTATAAGAAGCATCAAATGTTGGACCAGTTAGTGTACCAGTTGGTTTTGCCGAAGAAAAGAAGAATTCAGGTGATGGAATTGACACACGAATCAGTATATGGCGGACACTTGAGAGAAGAGAAGACAGCAGTACAGATCAAGTTGTCCTTTGTATGGCCAAAGATGCGTAGAGATGTGGTGAAGTTTCGCAAGTTGTGTGAGAAGTGTCAGTTGAAAGCACGAAGTTTGGTGATGGATCGAGAACCGATCACACCAATACCCAGGGAGTCCGTTCCGAAGATTGACAATGGGCTTGGTAGGACCAATAAAACCAACGTCAGCAGCAGGGCACAAGTATTGCTTGTGCATCGTAGACTCATGTACAAGATGGCCGACAATCTTTTTTGATGAAGTCATTGACTGCTAAAGCTGTATGCGAGACTCTGATGAAGTTGTTCGTGGATGTAGGTGCACCGTCAGTGATAACGAGTGATAGAGGAACTAATTTTACAGCCAGTCTAACGAGAGAATTTTTGAAATTGATGGGATGTTGTCCTCGATTCGATTCGCCAGGACATCCAGTGGCGGCCGGAATAGTGGAGAGATGGAATCAAACGTTCAAGAAGATGGTTCATCATGTCATTGTGGCAAATCCGAGACAGTGGCATAAAATCATTCCATTTACCGTCTGAGCATTGAGAGAAGTGCCTAATGCAACTACAGGAGTGGCACCATATCTGCTGGTCTATGGAAAGTTGCGGAGAGGGCCACTAACCATTCTTATAGAAAGCTGGACCAAATAAATAAATTTACCACTGAACATTGAAGTACTTGAATAATTTAAGAGCAGACATGGAAAAAGCCTTGATATTGGCTGAAAAGCAGGCAATTCGAGCAACGCAGCAGAGATCTTCTTGGAGACAGATCGTCCTTTGTGCCGCCATAGTTCGGACGTACGAATAAGGCACCAACGACGACGACGATTCGCTGAAAGTTGTGCTGCAGAAAAGCAAATACAATATGCCAGTCAATATAACAAAAGAGCAAAAGATAAAGAATTCGAACCAGGAGAAAACGTCATCGTGTTGTATCCAACGTCAACCAATAAATTGATTTCACGATGGCATGGTCCATGTACTGTCTTGCAAAGAAGATCCAAATATTCGTATCTCGTGGACAAGAATGAAAATGGTCGACGAATTGTTAATGCCAACAAGATGAGAAAGTACATCACGAGAACATCGTCTTGTGGTCTGATCGTGGAAGAGAATGACGAATTTGGATCAGTGGTAGAAATACCGCTGAATGAAGACCACTCAGAGACAACACAGAAATCATTCCAATTGGATTATGAACAAGTTGGACATCTTATGAGCGAACAGCAGAAACAATTTTTTGAAATACTGAATCGTTATGCATACAGATTTTCGGACAAACCGTGACTATGCACATTAGTAGTAGGCTACATGAAGTGGTGTTGAAACCAGACTTTCGAGAAAAAGAATTCATGGCATATCGTAGGCTATACCACTAATATACCGGACAGAAGTGGAAAGACAAATACAAGACATGTTGAAAGAAAACATAATTCAACCATCGTCAAGCAGAATGGCAAGTCCACTTGTCATTGTCAAAAAGAAGGATGGATCCTTGAGACTTGCTTGCGACTACAGATACATTAACTCTTTTACCGAGAACTGTAGATATCATATGCCAATCGTCAATGATGTCTTGAGCAAAGTCGGGAAATTCAAGTTTATTTCCGTAATGGACTGTCGCAGTGTCTATTGGACTTGTCCTGTAAAAAAGAGTTATCAATGGAAGACTGGGTTTGTTACACATAATGGACTTACGAATTTACGCGCGTTCCTTTTGGAATGATTGACTCTGGATGAACTTTTGTAAAAGCGATAAATATGATTTTGCAACCGATTCATGAATTCACTGATCCATATGTTGATGACATTGCAGTATATTCTAGTGATTGAGACATTCATTTTAGACATTTGGAATTATTTTTGAAACAAATTAGACTGCATAATGTAACGGTGAACCTGAAGAAATGTGTGTTTGGTAAGAGTGAGGTTAAATTTATCGGTCACCTTATAGGATCAGGGAAGAAGATGACGAATCCAGATAGGATTGACAGTTTGATTAGTTTGAACAAACCTAAAACGAAGAAGCAAGTGAGCCAGGTTTTAAGATTTGTTGATTTTACAGATAATTTATTTGTAATTTTGCTCAAATTGCTAAACCATTGACAGATTTAACCAGCAAGAAAGTACATGAGAACATTGTTTGGACTTATGCACATCAGAAATCCTTTTATTCACTTAAACAGATTGTCTTGTCAAATGTGGTTCTATATATGTTTGAGGTTGGTAAACCATTAAATTTGTACTGTGATAGCAGTGATTTTGCTGTGGGAGCTGTTCTATCACAGGCGGACAATGAAGGGATAGAACGTCCCGATTCATTTATCAGTGAGAAGCTGACTAATACCCAGAGGAGATGGGCAACGATTGAGAAGGAAGCCTATGCAATCATTTGGGCTTTAAACAACTTGAAAGAAATTATTATTGGTTCTAAAATCAATGTATTTACGGACCATAATTCTTTAGTTTACTTGACTGAATCAATGTTAAAATAAGCTAAGTTAGTCAGATGGTCATTATCATTACAAAATTTGGACATTTTGTTGAACTACAAGAAAGGCAAATTGAATGTAGTAGCTGATTGTTTATCTAGATTGTAGTGTAAGATATTTTATGATGCAATATATTATGGATTGCTTGCATTGTTTAATTAAGGCACGTTCACTAATTTTTAAAGATAATGAGCTCTCTTTCAAAGAAAGGAAAGAGGTAATGTAAGTTAATTTTATATAACCTTGAAGTAGCGGGAGGAAGAGAAGTAAGAGAAGGAAGAGAAGTAGGGGAAGGAAGGGAAGGAAGAGAAGTAATGGGAGAAAGAGAAGGAAGAGAAGTAATGGGAGGAAGGGAAAGAAGAGAAGTAGGGGAGAGGAAGGGAAGGAAGAGAAGTAATGGGAGAAAAAAGAAGGAAGAGAAGTAATGGAAGAAAGGGAAGGAAGAGAAATAGGGGGAGGGGAGAAGGAAGAGAAGTAATGGGTGGAAGGGAAGGAAGATAAGTAATCGGAGGAAGGAAAGGAAGAGAATTAGGGGAGGAAGAGAAGTAAGGGAAGTAAGGGAAGGAAGAGAAGTAAAGGGAGGAAGAGAAGAAAGGGGAGGAAGAGAAGTAAGGGAAGTAAGGGAAGGAAGAGAAGTAAGGGAAGGAAGAGAAGTAAGGGAAGGGATAGAAGTAAGGGGAGGAAGTTAAGGAAGGGTAAGAGCCGATGCCGCAGGGCTGCGTCGTGCGATGATCAGCGGGAATGACCATCACATCGTCCTGAGATGATGGAACCTTTTTCATCTATCGCCAAAACTTGGTACAACCCTCGACGTCCTAAGCGGCATCCACTCGCATTGTCAGCAATAGATGCCAAAAACTTTATCCTTTGCGGGTTGTTACTTGCAGACTCTGTTACCTGCCTTCCATCCTTCCTTCATTCCTTCAATTCTTCCTTCCTTCCATCCTTCCTTCATTCCTTCCTTCCATCCCCCTTTCTTCCATCCATCCTTCATTCCTTTAATTGGTTCCTCTCAGTGCCTAAAGTGTGGGAAAATAAGCGCCTGGACGCCCCTTACCTTTCCAGTCTGTGCTCGCCAATAAGGAGCTGGACGGCGTTCAGATTTTAAAACTAGTGCATGGACGCCGTCTATGACCGTCCAGGCACACTTTAAGCCCTGGTTCCTCTTGATTGTTAGTCAATAGTCGATTTGTAACTGGACCGTGCGATACAGATCATGGTCTCTTTTTAAAGCAAATACTTACAACTATTGCTTAAGAGAAATTTGGATTAGCGGCGTTTAGCGCAGAGTGCAATCGTTTAGATGAAATCCCTAAAACCCGTTATAATAATAGGTTTATGCCTATGGGACCTACGATGTAGGTGAAACCCTGATAATAGCGAGCAGCACAATCATGGCACGCACCTCAGAGTTTTATGAGTCATGCAAGAATCGGTTTCAGCTGCAGACAGTGCAGAGATAGGTAAACGATGCACGCCGAACGCCATCTGTGCAGAGCTTCAGACAGTGTCTACTACTGTGGTCATCGGTGTTAGCAACATACAAGACCATCGGTCGTCTAACCGTTCTAACGCTTGAATAGATGTATACGCTGAGGAAGAGCAGGTATAGGCAAGCAGTGGCCACGCCTTCTTCAGCAACAGCCCAGCTGACCCACAGTCGAGTCCGTGCAATGAATTCATTCCTTGCTCACAATTCAGTCATTCCATCCTTCCTTCCTTCCAACCATCCTTCATTCTTTCCTTCCTTCCATACTTAATTAATTCCTTCCTTCCATCCATCCTTCATTCCTTCCTTCCTTCCATCCATCCTTCATTCCTTCATTCCTTCCATACTTAATTAATTCCTTCCTTCCATCCATCCTTCATTCCTTCCATCCATCCTTCCATCCGTCCTTTCTTCCTTCCATCCATCCTTCATTCCTTCCTTCCATACATCCATACTTCATTCCTTCCATCCATCCTTCCATCCGTCCTCTCTTCCTTCCATCCTCCATTCCATTCATCCTTCCATCTATCCTTCATTCCATCCATCCTTCCTTCATTCCTTCCTTCCTTCCTTCTATCCATCCTTCATTTCTTCCATCCATCCTTTATTCCTTCCTTCCATCCCTTCTTCTTTTCTTTCTTCATTCCTTCCATCCATCCTTCATTCCTTCCATCTATCCTTCCTTCCTTCCTTTCTTCCTTTCTTCCTTCCTTTCTTCATTCCTTCCTCCCTTCATTCATTCATTCATTCATTCATTCATTCAATTGATTTCAGAATTCCGCTTGATGCAATTCATTCGCACATACTACTTTTACCTGCTTTCGTTCTTTCTTCGTTCGCTGTTCATAACTTGGAACCGCCTTCTTTCGATCATTTCGTCCTTCTGCCGTTCCTGCTTTTGTCGTGCCTTCTTTTCCCCATTCTATTTTCTTCCTGCGTTTTGTTCAGCGCTGCTTTCCCTCCATCCTTCTCCACCCCTCTACCCCACCCCTACAAGAGCAAATTGCCTCTAAGAACATAATTGAGGCAAGTGCGATAACAAGTTGACGATGGATGGACGAACGCCAACAAACACTGACGCGTGCGCGCCCCTATATCTCGGGCACTTGCCTTCTCCATCTGTTTCCTACAAATTGCTCTCGCCCATGCATCCACTCCTCTTCGCTGCTCTTAAGACCGTGTTTTTGCTGCAATGCATATACAAACATGCGTAGTTCCGACAAGAATCGTACACAACGTGTCTGGATTAACAGCAGCAGCAGCAGCAGCAGCAGAAGCAGAAGCAGCAGCAGATAGCGCAAGGTGCGCTGCCGCTGCATGGTGCCTGGTTCCTCGAAGTTGGCTTAATTAAGCAACACAGCTCCGCCGCATCTGCGAACCATAACTTCGCTTGTTATGACTACCACCATCATTCCTCCGCCTCCTCCCTTCGCTGCTCCCTCTTTCATCCATTTCCTCCTCTTTTCTCCTTTCCTACTTCGCTCGTTGCTTTCCTTCTTCTCCATCCTAGGTTATTCATCTTGTCTCTGTCTCTTTTTCCTTCTTTCATCCTCTATCCCAATTCTGTGTCTCGGTCCTTGTAGTTTTCTGTTCTGCGTCTCATCATCATTCTCATCTTTGTCTTTCAGTCTAGCTGTCTTATAACTGTCTTCCGATCTAAAGCTCTGCCTCTCTGCAGCATTCGCCTTTGTCCGTCTGTCTTGACGCCATGCATAATGAAGGCGAATTGAAGATAGATGCAGGGCTGTTTATGCTATGTTTCATTCCTGCTATCGTATTGAACTAGAATTAACAGATTCTTTTGTTCCATTGGCTCAGTGCTCTGCTTGAAAATACAAGACCTACAGCTATGGTCAACAGGCTAGGTAAGCTACATAGGCTTTTAGAGCCTATATTGTTCCCTCCAACTGTCCAATTCGTTTTTTGAAAGTGCTCAAACTGGTAGCAGTTACTATACAGGGTGTCCAATAAGTTCGTGAACGATTTTGCTAGTTTGTTAAAAAAAAGTACACAACAAAAATCAATAATTATTGTACCATTTAATAGGCAATAGTGTTGCCTTTGCTGGCTATAACAGCTTTCATTCGTCTGGGCAAAGATTCGACGAGGTTGTATAAAGTTTCAAGCGATATCGAATTCCATGCTTTTCGCAAACGATATTTTAGCTGAGCATGAGTTTTTGGTTCAGGATTTTTGTAGACACTGCTTGAGAGTATACTCCAGAGATTTTCAATCGGTGAGAGATCAGGAGAGTTTGGAGGCCAGTTTTCAATGTAGTTAGGAATATTTTCGTTCAGCCATGCTCTCGAAACAGCAGTATGGTGCTCGCGCACCATTCTGCTGGAAAACGCTAAAGACGTTGTCAGTGAATAGTCGTCGTTTCGAGATCGTTCCAGAAGTGTCCAGTCTGTCGTAAACTGGTTTTAATTCCTTCTTTAAAATGTTATTGATATAATACTACAAGATGTATGCTGAGGTACAAAATGTAGTCGCGTTAATCCTGAGGCTGTCATATACTCCGCCTGTTCGCTCACCCTCCTATCTCTCCTGCAGTCTCACCTCCAAATTCAACCTCTCCTCCGCTTGCACTCTCCTCTGCTGCATTCCATTCACGACTGAAAACCGAACTCTTCAACCTATCCTATCCAGATTCCAATCAAGTTCCATCACCCAACCACCACCATCACCGACAACCACCGTAGCACCACGCTGTCTCCTCGGCTTGACCTCCCCGGATTTTGACCTGGCACCGGAACGAAAACGGCAGCTCTGGCTATTGCGGACTTGATTTGATATAGCGCCGGTGAATAAGCTGGTCTCCCTGACGTGGCTTTTGTGGGCGCTGAGAAATTCTCGAAGATTTACATTACATTACATTACATTACATATACCTCCCCACACAAGAACAGTCGGACTAAACTTGACCTGCGATTCGACAGGCATATTTTCTTCTTGCGAACCCCAAACGGTGTCATTGCGTGAGTTTGGAACATAGAACACTTGATACGGCGATTCGTCACTAAACAGAACATTAGACCAGTCTTCGAATTTCCAACGTCTATGATGCAGCAAAGGCGACTGCGTGGAAGTCAATGCGGCTCATCGTCTTGGTAAAGAAAGACAGATGATGGCAACGTTGACAACGACAGCCGAACTGCAGGTCAGAAATTGTGAACTCTTGAAATGTGAGAATTTGTTGAGTAAATAAGCCTATTATAGGTCTACATAGTAGCCTACATAGAAAATTTAAGAGTTAAGCTGAGAGTTAAGAAACATGCCGTTGATGAAGGGAGATCGGCTCAATGCCACTTGTGTGGGTTTCGTTGAGAAAACCCCAATTACCCCAAATATCCAGATTGGAACTTGATGGATCATCAAGTGTAGAGAGCTATGCTGGCGAAATACCACAATATGTGGCAAAAACCAAGAGCAATAAGAGAATTGACTCTTGCATTGAACCTGATCTGGGAAGATTTACCTCCAGAACATATCAACAAGATCATCAAGAGCTTTTCATAGGAGCCCATTACAAGTTTGAGCACTGGTGGTGGACACACTGAACACAAGTTGGGAAGCACTATCAAGTTCATTTGATAACAGTTATTTGAAACATGACTTAATAAAATTTTGTTACTTTTTGTCCCATTACGTTTTGAATCGTCAAAGTGGTATAATTTTTGCTTTCTTTGAAATATTTTGATGAAATATGGCCATCATATGTAAATATGAATTGTCTTTAAGTCTGTAAAATTTGATTTGGAAATTATAACTTCTGGCCAAGATATTGGCAAAAAACTTAAGGGTCTTTTTTATGGTCCACCCTGTATATAATTACAGCATACAAGACGATAATAATGATATAATTCTGCAAACTGTACATAATTTTATATTTTCAGTGTGACTACGACCTATAGGCCTGTGGTACTACATAAAAAATTGAAAACTCAAAGCCACAATGATACGAGTGCATCAATAGCACAATTTTATGGTTTAAAACGTCAAATTAGAATAGGGAGTAATCTCACAGGTGGTGCGCAAGTGTGGTTAGCTCACTACTACTGTTCAACTTAGCGCTACTCATCCGACGTTTCCCAGCTACAAGAGCATCAATGTTTGGTTTTATCTTCTGAGATGCGAGCAATCGGAGTAGGCCTACAGCTTGAATATTCACCTGCAAGTGTCTACTTTGAGATTGGCATAATCTTCATTAATGAAAAAGTTTTTCATATAATTATGTACTACATGAACTACCAAACATTGCCATTATAGGTCTTGCAGCACTGCAGCTGCACATATTGGAATTTGTCTTGTGATAAAAAGGTGCAGTAGCCGCACTAGGGGGGCTGGGGGGGCTAAGCCCCCCTACAAGAGGCTCAGTCCCCCCCTAAAAAAGGGCCATCCGAATTTTTTACATTGAAATATCCACGATTTCCGGCTGACGACTAAAAAAAGTCGTCAGAAATTTTGGCGGCGAAAATGGAAAATTTTTGCCGCGAGGCTTCAGCCCCCCCGAAACTGAAATCCTGGCGCCGCCACTGAAAAGGTGCAGAATTCCGGAATAATGACCTCGTTGTAGGTCAGCATGCATGTGTCGTATTGAAGATCCACTAACTCCATCCTTTTGTTCTACCATTTAAAGATGATAGAAATTTTATTCAGAGGGTTCTCTTTGCCGCCAATTAATGACAGACATTGTTATGTTCGCAATATTTTTGCGGTTGTTAAGTTTTAAATTTAATGTGCTTTGACGTGTAACTGGGTGCAGTGTGTCACCTGGATTTGTCTCTTTTCTTAAATTAAACGAAGATTATTATCTTAATATCTTCTGTCGTAGACTCATTGTACAGAGTGTGTGTGCGTTTCTTCATATTCGAATAAAGAAAACGATGGAAAATTATTAGACGACGATCGAAGAGCGCCTTGTCTGACCAATCGCGTCTTTCGTCAGTCAGTTAGAGAAGGAAGGCGGTTGCATAAAAGGAGAAGAAAACAGTTTGAACCTTGGTTTAAATCGCACAAGAACTGAAAAATTTGATTTTAACAGATTTCGTTCTTTAGAGAAACAAAATCTTGATGGCTGTCGCGGCTATTTTGGGTCGACGGCCGAATGCTTTGGTCTATACGTCGCATCACTAGGAACATGAAACTCCCTCAGACCTCTTTCGATCGGACAGTGGGACGAAACTGCTGCTGCTGCTGCTGCTGCTGCTGCTGCTACTGCTGCGTTTCTTCATAATTATTCGAATCAAGAAAACGATGGAAAATTATTAGACGACGAGCGAAGAGCGCCTTGTCTGACCAATCGCGTCTTTCGTCAGTCAGTTAGAGAAGGATGGCGGTTGCATGGAGGAGGAAGATGTGCGTGTGTGTGTGTGTGCGTGTGTGCGCGCGTCTATGTGTGCGTGTGTGTGTGCGTGTGTGTGCGTGTGTGTGCGTGTGTGTGCGTGTGTGTGTGCGCGCGTGTGTATGTGCGTGTATGCGCGTGTGTTTGTGTGTGTGTAAGGTTAGCACCGAATGGACGCAGAAACAGCAGCAGCTCCAGATTAAGATAAGCGCTCTCTGTTTATCGC
Organism: Lumbricus terrestris; assembly: GCA_949752735.1. Lineage (NCBI taxonomy): Eukaryota > Metazoa > Annelida > Clitellata > Crassiclitellata > Lumbricidae > Lumbricus > Lumbricus terrestris. Next base: position 24,505,491 of record OX457039.1, read on the forward strand.
CGTAATATCACGATATATATATATATATATATATATATACAACATGAAATAGAACTGTCTATCGAGTTTTATCCAGCTGAATATGTTTTCTAGACGAGTTGACCCTTTGCTGAACTTAAACAAGTTAAATGAAATCACTTAGCACTAATTGACAAGTTTTAACATTACATTAATTTAGTTGGTGTCTAGATGGAAAAGCTGCGTGAGCAACCTCAGCCTGCAGGGAATATTATGTGTAGCCTATGATTATATCGACGACCTGGGTATTATCTGTGATTCGACCACTTGAACGAATTCTTGCCCAACTACAAAACAATCATTCAATGTAATTATAACAGCTTCGAAGTTTTCAAATGCAAGCACCCCTTGAGACGCCCTTCTGAGGTTTCACGGCTTATTATGTCTCATATGTCTCAATGGCTTCTTTGATCAACTTAATGACAAATTAAGACACTGAGACACTTTATCACACACGGCTCACCGCGATTGAATTTCAACGCTTTATGCCTGCTGGTCCATATAGAAAGGAGCCCATACAGGACCAATTACAGGGCCTATATAGGACCCGTATAGAACCCATAGGGCCATATAGGACCCGTGTTGGTCTCCTATGCGTGGGCTATTTGTGTCTTATCTAATGACCCCAAAAACGACGGCAAGATCAGTACAGAAAATACACTTATAGGCTACGGAGTGCCGTAGAGTACATCATATCGCTATGCAACTGATAGATTTCTCGACAAGTCAGATGATAGGAGACACGTGACATGAATTATTCGCTTAGGAATTAGGACGAGCAATGGATCAACGTTCTGGCCGATTTGCACCCTACGTCAATTTCCAACTGACCTAGTGTTCCAACCAGTGGACCTATGGCTCTACAGCGAATCTCGGTCACGTGCTACGAACGGCAGCTACAGCAGCAGCAGCAGCAGCAGCAGACTCTGACAGAGAACACCTCTGTCCTCTCACTTCCAAGCCTTAATATATGACTCGTCCTGAGACTCCTTCAACCTAAATATGTCGAAGGTCAAACACGTATACAAGCCATGAATGTCAGCCATTGTTTAAAGTAAACATGATGCAGAAATTGATGCCTTATTCCAGTCATTCATCAAAGACCCGAGGATCTACCATTCGGGTAATTAGTTTTCAACTAAACATTGACCGCTTGTCGTCTTCTCGTTGACAATCTATTTGGTCGGAAGCTACTCGATGTTAGTCAGAGACAGAGGAAGTGACGCTTATGTTGTCTTCCGGCGAGATGCTTTATGCATCGTGTACCTGTTTGTGTGTAGGAACTGTATGAGGACTGACGTTCCAAAACCAGTAGAAGAAAGGCGCTTACATTAACAGAATACAACATTTACAGAATACAACATTAACAGAATACAGCATTCACAGAATACAGCATTCACAGAATACAGCATTCACAGAATACAGCATTCACAACAGCATTCACAGAATGCAGCATTCACAGAATACAACATTAACAGAATACAGCATTCACAGAATACAACATTAACAGAATACAGCATTCACAGAATACAGCATTCACAACAGCATTCACAGAATACAGCATTCACAACAGCATTCACAAAATACAACATTCACAGAATACAGCATTCACAGAATACAGCATTCACAGAATACAGCATTCACAACAGCATTCACAGAATACAGCATTCACAACAGCATTCACAAAATACAACATTCACAGAATACAGCATTCACATTCAAAGAATAAAGCATTCACAGAATACAATATACCACTCACACACAGACACAGTCACACATATACACCAAAACATACACGCCTACACACACCCTTGACACGCCAGACGGCAAAACCTGATGCATTCTGACAAACCAGTCAAAACAAACAGAAGTCGTTGCAAGTGTTGTATAGTGAATAGCAGCACAGTGATGCTCGTTGAATGGTAGGCTGCTTCAGATGCAGCAGCTGCCACAGCTTAAACAGGTGGATGATTTTGACATGACGACGGCCAACCGCCCAGAGCGTATAATATATCTCATGATGGAGCGCACATAATATATTCCTACGATAGCTTACTCAAGTTGGCAGCTCGAGTGGGTTGGCCTCCTCAGGGAGCAGTCGGCCACCGCTGCATTCTCCCACTCCTCGTTTTCCTCCTCCTCCTTCTTTTCTTCTTCTACCTCCTCTTCTCCTTTCCCTCCTTCTGCTCCTCGTTCTCTTCCTTAGCTCGTCTTAAAATGGCTCCTGCAGTGTGGTATCAGTTACGAATTGGCTTAGGCATGGGCGCCGGCACCTGTCCCCCCCCATGGAAAATTGACACTCCTATTTTTAACCACTACTTTTAGTTTGTAACAAATTTCTTTGCACTGAAGCACTGATGAAACTAATGATTATACACAACGCGAAAGTTCTGCATGATAATATTTACATTTCGATAGCTGCCTTAAAAAAATACCAACGCTCTTAATTATCGGCTTTGCATTACTTTCTCAAGCTCGTGCTAAAGGATTCACGGTGACCGTTGTGTATTTTGCCTCTCCTCAAAACATTTCTGGCTGATGCCTATGCTGACGCTGAAAAGCAGGATAATGTTGCCTTTGGTGGAGGAGGAGCTGAAGGAGGAGGAGCTGGAGAAGCTGGAGGAGGAGGAGCTGGAGAAGCTGGAGGAGGAGGATGAGGAGGAGGCCGCGAATGTTCCAGCTTGCATGGACTCGATGACTAATTGAATTACTGATCACATGTTAAATGCACTAACCGTGAGCAATGTTCATGCAATGTAGTCGCTTCCTAGTAATGCGTTTCTGACAACATTGCATGATAATGGATTGGTTGAAGTAAAGTATAGCTTGATATGGAATCTGAAATAATTCTTACTATGGACTGTTGAGTGTGGACTGCGCGCCGTGGGTTTAGAGTCGGAGAAATTACTGCGCATTTGCTATTCACTGACGCAGACCTTGACTGAGGCAACGATGCCCTAAGCCCTAAGGCTGCCTCCCGCTATACGCCGCGCTATAATAGCCTACATTAAATCGCACAGCACATATTCGTAGCGGCATGTAGGTTATCAGGCCTATATTCTGTAGTTGCTACATGGATAATCAAATGTTGCATTTAAGCGCTGGTCTATACGTCTGAATTGACATAATGACAGGCAATTTTTGCATCATTTTCAAATGCACTGTCATATGCCGGCAATTATTGGCAATCGGCGACTTGTTCAAGCTTATTTTGTTGATTGTATGGCCTTCTATCGTATTCGTATTTGGAAACTGCCAGCCAGCCATCGAACCAGGCTGTTGCAATTCTCATTAAAATGTGCAACATGTGTCTCGGATGCATTTGTCGCATCCATCCAACGTAGTTGACTATTGCGTCCATTGTCGATTCACATGTTCATCGTCGTCGTCGTCGTCGTTGACTCCCCCCACCCCCACCTTCACACGCCTCTGCTCAGTAGACCAGCACAAGAGTAAGTTCACCAGTCCGACCAATAACACACTGGAAGTGGACTAGTCTGACGGTCTGACCCATATCACTATGACACAATCGCATCGCGTCTGACCAGATGACCTGTCCGACCTATTCATTCCAAAGATATCAGTTTAGCCAAACTGACAATGCCATACTAATAGGCTATCCATTAGGCCTACAATAGGTCGTACTCAAATTAATGCCAACTGGTTTTCAAATTTAAATAAAAACAAGGACCTTGAAAGACTGAAAGGTTAGCGATGGCAACCTGTGTAGCACAACTGACCTAACTGTTAGCTTAAATTATCAATAGCTCTCTATTTTCAAAAGCAAGAAATTGCTTTATTCTGGGATGGTTTTGTTCTCGTTGACATTGTGCAGAGTCAGTAAAGTGCCGCGAGAAGCAATTGTGTTGAAGCGTTGGATGCACGCAACTGATAAGTGCTAGAAGAGAAATAAAGTTATCGGTAAAAATCGGTTAAGTATTTTATCTTCTTTGTCATCATCATCATCATCATCATCATCATCATCATCATCATCATCATCATCATCATCATCATCATCATCATCATCATCATCATCATCATCATCATCATCATCATCATCATCATCATCATCAATCATCATCATCATCATCATCATCATCATCATCATCATCATCATCATCATCATCAATCATCATCACCAGCACAACCGTCATCGTCGTCGTCGTCATCGTCGTCGTCATCGTTGTATGGTTACAGTTGTCGTCGTTGTTTGTTTGTGCACTTGTTATAGCGCCCCTTCAAGCTCACTACTCAGAGGCGCTCCCAACTGCAGAGCGGACACTGCATCGGAGTTTCACGTCGAAGCGCTGAACAATTGTGAGTGAAGGATTTGCCCAAGGTCCCTACGACTTGAGGTGGATTCGAACCTGCAACCCTTCGGCTGCAAGGCGACGAACATACCCACTAGACCACCGCACCCCATGTATTACGCGTCACAGTCTCGCCAAGGGCCAATCAGTGGTTGTGAGCATTAATTTTGCGAGGGAAGAGCTTGCTAAAGGTCAGTAGTATGTCAAGTATTGTTTCAACAATCTTTTTTTACTTCACCCCAAAACACTAAGAGTCTTGTCATAACTTTTAGCCCACACGCCACAATGACGTCACAGGGTTGTACTATCAATCACGCGATCAATGACGTCATATTATGGCAAAGGTCAATCAATTAGGTATCAAGTTTAGTTAACTGCCAGCCAAGTTACAAGAGTCTGCCAGCACTCTATAATCTATATAGCCTACTACAGTAACTAAGGCCCCTAATGGTCTTCTCCCATCCGTTCGCTCTGCCATCCTCTCTGGTAGTCTTTCGTCATCTTTCTCTTGTCTAAAGACCTGCCTTTTCTCTCGGAGTTGCACGCACTGGGAGCGCTTCTGAAAGGCTCTTGCTGCAAGAAGCGCTTTACAAATGGTCAGATACGATACCCATCAACAGCGCCAACCGATTGACTGCTGTGACGCCATATTATAGCATTCTTGACCCGACATGACTTCCAGTTTCCGGAGAAAGAAGCTATGAAGAAGCCGACCCGATCGATCAGCCCCGATCCCAATCGTTGGTCCGTGATCCATCCTCCCCTCAAGTAAAATAGTTTCGTTTCGAAGCCATTTGGAAATAATGAAGTCTCGTGTTAATTATGAAGTCACCTATAAATATTCAGCCACTGCGCAGTGACTGTATACCGTCACTATAGGAGGTGTATACTCGCATAAGCAGAGATAGACTTTCAACATGAAGAACAACGATGTGCTACGATGTGAACATCCCTACAGGCGTGTTTACCAAAAATCTATATTGCACCACATTTAAAGATAAAGAGAGTACCGAGCAGGACGAAGAGGGAGAAAAAGAGGACGAAGAGGGAGAAAAAGAGGAGGAGGAAGAAGAAGAAGAAGAATAAGAAGAAGAAGAAGCAGAATAAGAAGAAGAAGAGAAGAAGAAGAAGAAGAAGCAGAAGAATAAGAATAAGAAGAAGAAGAATAAGAATAAGAAGAAGAAGAAGAAGAAGAAGAAGAAGAAGACGAAGAAGAAGAAGAAGAGGAAGAAGAAGAAGAAGCAGAAGAGGAAGAAGAAGAAGAAGAAGCAGAAGAATAAGAAGAAGAATAAGAGGAAGAAGAAGAAGAAGAAGAAGAAGAAGAAGAGGAAGAAGAAGAAGAAGAAAGAGGAAGAAAGAGGACGACGAAGGGTATGGAAACGAAGAAGGAGAATATAAAAAGCAGGAGAATGAGGTGTAGGAGGAGGAGTAGAAGGAGGAGGAGGAGGAGAACGAGAAGGATAAAACATGTCAACTGATAGTAGAACATGAGGAGGAAGAAGAAAAGGAAGAGAAAAAAGGCAAAGGAGGATGTAGGAGAGGAAACGCTGCGATAAAACGGTCATTGCAAATCAATAATGTTAATCGCGCATGCAGTGGTCTAGACCAGAGAATAATTCATGAGTGCATGACAATTAATCATCTATAGGCTATATATATTCTTTAATGAGCAATTGAGCATTCATTATGTAGAGCCTTTTGGACAAAAAATCAACAGTTCGCCTCAAAGCACTGTAAGTGACGATGTCGCATGGAGAAACGGCGAATAATAAAATCTATGATTTATTGAGTTTGTTTCGTATACACTGTCATAATTGCTTACCTGTAACACTGAGCGAGAAATTCATCCAGGCCTCACCGACGACATTCCACGTTTTACAGGCATACAGTCCGGAGTCATTGGCCGACGCTTTTCTTATTAGAAGACCATTCATTTGGACATCGAATCTAATGACATATACATACAAGTAACGCAGAGTTAGACGTCCGTATTATACAGTGACTACAGTCTATACAATGATCTTCTTCACGAAAGTTTTGCTAGAGAAGCGAGTGGCGGTGCAAGAACGCAAAACAAAGACGACGACGATCGGATATGCCTTTAGTTTCTCTATCTGCAGAGTGCAGACGCAGCTCTAGAAATAGAAAAATAATCTAATCTTTGCCGTGGACTGATGCCTGAGTCATTTACTAGTTTGACGTCTTTACTAGTTTGACGTGGGAAAGGATAATTGATTAAGACTGTAACTGTTCATCTATAAGGCATCTGACACTGAGGTCTTCAATTATTTTAGGATAAAACTATTAAAAAAGAAGGCGGAAGAAGCGCCCTAATTTGAGTGAAGGTTATAATTATTATCTTCCAGTTGCATTAAGCTGAGACTTGGTCTTCCTAAGAGATCCCATGCATCGTAGTGTGATCGATAAAACATAGGCCTAGATCAAATAGCCCAACTCTATAGAATATAGCCCTCATCGCTTGAATGTTCTGTCCATCAAAATACACTGCTGCTGCTGTTGATCAGTGCTTTATCTAGTCCCCGTCCTCTGGGAGGAATTCAAAATTTCTGGGGGGAGACAATTGAGAGTACCCGAAACTTTTTGAATTTCCACATTGCAAAGGTAGCATTTTAAGCTGTCATCTTTTAAAAAAATAGCTGTACTTTTTAGTGCTGATGAGAGTGGCTTAACACTTCAATAAATACAATAGGCTATACAATACTAAACTTGCAATAATAATTTCTTATTGAATTTTCACATTGTAATGGTACCCTTCTAAGATGTCATTTTAGCAAAATAGTTGACTTATTTCAATAAGCTTACTGATTAAAAAAAAGTGTGTGGGGAGGAGTATGTGCCCCTCCCCACCAGAAACTTTTCGAATTTCCACATTGCAATGGTAGTATTTTAAGCTGTCATCTTAACAAAATACTTTACTTTTTCAGTGCTGATAAGAGTGTCCTAAGATTTAATAAATATAGGCTATACTTAAAATAATAATTTATTTGGAGTTTCCACATTGTATTGGTACTCCTTTCAGATGCCATTTTAGAAAAATTGCTCAATTATTTCAGTACTGATAAAAAAGAGTGTTTTAGGATTTATATATATATATATATATATACAGGGTGCGCCAAAAAAAGACCCCCTAGGTTTTTTGCCCATGTCTTGGCCAGAAGTAAGAATTTCGAAATGAAATTTTACAGTCGTATACAGACAATTCATATTTACACATGATGGTCAAATTTCATCAAAATATTTCAAACACAACAAGCGTTACACCACTTTGAGTGAGGTCACCCACCGTTTTTTGACGATTTAAAAACGCGACGCAACAAAAAGTAACAAAAAAACAATTTAATTATTCTGGCCAATATCTTGGCCAAAAGTAAGAATATCGAAATGAAATTTTACAGGTTTAAAGACAACTCATATCTGCACATGGTGGTCAGATTCCATCAAAATATTTCAAACAGAACAAAAGTTACACCACTTTTAGGGAGGTCACCCACCGTTTTTTGACGATTCAAAAACGAAACGCAATAAAAAAAGTAACAAAAACACAATTTTTTTCTCATCTCAAATAATTGGTATCAAATAGACTTGATACTGCCAGATGATCATTATTATTAGTATCTAAAAAAGAAACAGTATACCAGCGTAGCTGCGCGTCACTGAGAAGTCACTTAGCAAGATGAGAATCAAATTGGTAAATAAGGAATGTGTCAGATAAATCAACAGGTCCATCAAGAACTTTGCAAAGAGACTCAAAAGAAGTTTTGGCACTGGTGGTGGGCACATTGAACACAAGTTGTTAAGCACTCCCAAGTTCATTTGACAACAGTTATTTGAGATGAGACTTAATAAAATCGTGTTTTTGTTACGGTACTTTTTGTTGTGTTTCGTTTTTGAATCGTCAAAAAACGGTGGGTGGCCTCACTAAAAGTGGTATAACTTTTGTCCTGTTTGAAATATGATGATGAAATTTGATCACCATGTGCAAATATGAATTGTGTTTAAGCCTGTAAAATTTCATTTCGAAATTCCTACTTTTGGTCAAGATATTGGCAAAAAACCTACTTTTTGTTGCGTTTCGTTTTTGATTCGCCAAAAAACGGTGGGTGACCTCACTAAAAGTGATGTAACTTTTGTTCTGTTTGAAACATTTTGATGAAATCTGGCCATCATGTGTAAATATGAATTGTCTATAAGCCTGTAAAATTTCATTTGGAAATTCTTATTTTTGGTCAAGATATTGGCAAAAAACCTAGGGGGTCTTTTTTGGCGCACCCTGTATATAGGCCAATAACTACAATAATAGTTTCCTTCAGAGGATCAGTTCTGCTGTTGCTAGGTTATTATAATGACTAACTGCAGATCTGAGTATAATGATGTAAGTCTATTTAAGCTGACTTTTCAGCACTGGAGTCAGCTTATCCCTTTTGCCCAAGATGGTCCTGAATTGCTGATCAGGACACACTGCAGAATTCATGACAAATGGTACACAAAACAACCAAGAACTAATAAACTACAGGTACCAAAATGTGGAAGCCTTGCAGTAATGATATTGTTTTACTAGGTGTTCAAAGACCAAAAGATTTGAAAGTTGACAGTTTGAAATTTGAAAGAAAGAAAGAAAGCACTGGAGAGAATCCATTTAGTTGTAAAAAAATAGTATTTGTACAATTTTCAGTAAGTTATATTCATTGTAACAAGATTGTGTGATTTGTATCATATATTATAATAGTTAATAATAACATTATAATCATACAAACTATTAGTATATTAAATATATTAACTATATAATTGTTTTCATATAAATAGTAAATAATATTGCAGTATATTATAACTATATATATGTATATAGTATATATAGTATATGTATATTATATTATTATCTGGAGGGGATGCCATCTCTGTTTTAGCTTGACAAAAATAGTATTTGTACAAATATATACAGTAAATTATACTCATTGCAATATGCTATTATCATATACTATACTAGTAAATAATAGCCTTATATATAATCATATAACAGTACATAATACCACAGTATATTATAATACTTCTTGTAAAATAATTATATAAATGTATACAACTAAAAACTATTATCATTTCGTCAATTTTTCAGGGGGAAATGTCAATTTGGGGGGACTTCCCCCCTAGAGACGTCTAGATTAAACACTGGCTGCTGCTGCTGCTGCTGCTGCTGCTGCTGCTGCAGAATCCTCTAGGACTCAGTCAAGCGAATTATATCTGACCTATGTCCCTCGGGTCGGTAGGCATGAAATAATTATCGTCATGAACCAATATGCAGTTTTCTATTAATCTGATCTAGGCCTATCACGCCTGTACAGCTATACGTTCTATCAGAATCAAATGTATTTTCCTCACCCTTAAGATTCTAATTTTAACTGTTCCGAGGCGAACATAGCCTTTTGTCGGTTTATATATCAGATGGCCCTGCATATAGCACTGGCCTATTGGTCAAAATAGGCTAAGCTCGGACTATTCTTGACATGAATTAGCTATAGACAGATTATCCGCAATGTCCCTCCGTCATCGGATGCAGCGGTTAATTATAATAATAATAATTATTAACAAATTGTACGCGCCTAAGGAGACATAGCCTAAAGAGACATAGCCTAAAGACACATAGCCTAAAGATACGCAGACCAAAGAAACATAATTTATGGTCTTCGCTAACTCATTAATTTCGCCTGCAGACTTATTGCATGCATGTCTCTTTGGTTGTAACGGACCAGTGTTCACCACACACTGCAGTGCTACATGTTCATCAATCCAACCCCTCCATCGAGACTAGTGCAATGTACAGGGTGGGCCATAAAAAGTAACCCCCTAAGGTTTTTTGCCCATATCTTGGCCAGAAGTAAGAATTTCGAAATGAAATTTTAGAGGCTTGAGGACAATTCATATCTACACATGATGGCCAGATTTCATCAAAATATTTTGAACAGAACAAAAGTTATACCACTTTTAGTGAGGCTACTCCTCGTTTTTTGACGACTCAAAAACGAAACGCAATTTTTTAAAGGTTTTTTGCTAATATCATGGCCAGAAGTAAGAATTTGAAAATGAATCTTTACAGTTTTTAAAGACAATTTATATGCACACATGATGGCCAGATTTCATCAAAATATTTCAAACAGGACAAAAGTTATACCACTTTTAGTGAGGCCAGTTACCGTTTTTTGACGATTCAAAAACGAAACGCAACAAAAATTAACAAAAACACGATTTTATTAAGTCTCATCTCAAATAACTGTTGTCAAATGAACTTGGTAGTGCTTCACAACTTGTGTTCAATGTGCCCACCACCCGTGCCAAAATTTCTTTTGAGTCTCTTTGCAAAGCTTTTTTATGGACCTGTTGATTAATCTGACAGATTCCTTATTTACCAATTTGATTCTCATCTTGCTAAGTGACTTCTAAGCGACGTGCAGCTACGCTGGTACCCTGTTTCTTTTTTGAATAGTAATAATAATGATCATCTGGCAAAATCAAGGCTATTTTATAACAAATATTTGAGATGAGACTTAATAAAATTTTGTTTTTGTTAATTTTTTTACGTTACCCTACTGAATCGTCAAAAACCGGTGGTGGCCTCACTAAAAGTGATATACCTTTTGTTCTGTTTGAAATATTTTGATGAAATCCGGCCATCATGTGTAGATATGAATTGTCTTTATGCCTGTAAAATTTCATTTAGAAATTCTTACTTCTGGCCAAGATATGGGCAAAAAACCTTAGGGGGTTACTTTTTTATGGCCCACCCTGTATGTATGCGCGTTTGTTATGGCGCCCTTTCAGGATTACTACTCAGAGGCGCTCCCGACTACAGCGCGGACACTGAGTCGAGATTTCGCGCCGAAGCGCATGAGTAACTGTGAGTGAATGATTTGCTCAGGGTCCCAACGCGGCGGTTTGAGGTGGATTCTAACCCGCAACCTTTCGGCTGCAAGGCACCAGACATAACCTTACACTATCGCGGTAACCGCGCCTCGCAATGAAATATCTCCCATCTCTGACTGTACACTGTATACAGGCCTATATGCCATCTAATATATATTTTGGTAAGTCTGTGTGTTTGTTTGTTTGATTGATTGTTTGTTTGTGGCTTTGTTAGCTATGCACGGCCACAGTTTTGAAGCAATCGACCCCGATTCTTCGCAGGGGAGTCGGGCTCGACCCGACACTGGTAAACGGGGGGTCGGTGAATCTCTGCCACCATGGGGGCCAGGGCGGGGGCAAAAACCCTCATTTTCCCTGTTGGCCATTTCCCTCACAGACTTATGACAGCACTTTTTTAAAAATAAAAGCAGCGGTTGACACCGTTTCAGAGTTGTTTAAGGCTAGCGCTGTTGCCAGTCCGGTTTTCACGGGTCGCGTACCGGTCGAGGTCGAGTGTGGTGGGGTGCGGGTGTAGTGGGGTCAGGGAGAGAGGGACGGAGAGTGGGAGGTTAGGGAGGGTGAGGGTGGGAGGGAGGGTGGAAGGGAGGGTGGGATGGAGGGAGGGGATGAGGGAGGGAGGGTAGGGAGGAGGGAAGGTGGGAGGGTGAGAGGGATGGTGGGAGGGAGGGTGGGAGAGGGAGGGTCTGAGTGAGTGTGGGATGTAAGGAATGGTGGGAGGGAGGGTGTTAGGGAGGGAGGGAGGGTGGGAAAGTGGGAGGGATGGAATGAGGGTGGGAGGGATGGTGGGATGGAGGGAGGGACGGAGGGAGGGAGGGAGAGATTGGCGGGGAACGGCCCGAATCCTAAAATTTCCGGGCAACTCCGGGTACCCCAGCTACTATAATAACAATTATAGTCAATGGTGACAGAAATGAGAAGATAATTAAGTAACAATTATAGTCAATGGTGACAGAAATGAGAAGATAATTAACTTGTATCACAGAATGAATCGGAACAGTTCTCTTTATGAAGACAGACGCGACTTAGTACCTCTGGTTTGCGCATCTGACACATGCCTCACACCCTCACTACATGGCTTTCGTTAAATCGACCCCGTCTTAACTCTTCGAAGACGCAATTCATATGGCTGGGAACTCGCCAGCAGCTGCTGGCAAAGATTGACAAGGCTGTCCTCGTACATGAGTTCCCCTTGAAGCCTTCTCTACCTCTGTTCAAGACCTTGGTGTCATCTTAGACCAAGAACTCTCCTTCTCTAAACATATCTATCCTGTCACGTGCCTTCTTGTAAGCTAATTTTGTATAACCTTGAATGGTCAGCTAATTATTATGCAAGAGTGTGCAGGTAAGGTAGCCTACTTAGGTAGGTCAGATGGCTGAGTGGCGGGAAAGTTGCTGCTGTACGGCCGCACACCTGAGAGCAAGAGAGAGACAGAGACAGAGAGAGGGCAGAATGGCTGAAGGAGGGCTAAGAGTGAGATAGGTCTGAGAAGGAGTGCCAGTCGTGTGTATAATGAGTGTGGAGAGAGAGAGAGAGAGGGGGGAGAGGGAGAGGGAGAGGGAGAGAGGGAGGGAGGGAATGAGGGAGGGAGGAAGGGAGAGATGGAGATAGGGAGAGAGAGAGGGAGAGAGAGAGAGAGGGAGAGAGAGAGAGAGAGAGGGAGAGAGGGAGAGGGAGAGGGAGAGAGGGAGGGAGGGAATGAGGGAGGGAGGGAGAGAGAGAGGGAGAGAGAGAGGGAGAGAGAGAGTTTTATAAGATGGCGATGTAGTCATTAACGTTGAGTTGTTTAGTTGTTTGATACACGTAAAATTAGTCATTGTCGTGTCGTTTATGTTTGTTTGCTACTGCTGGATTTTGAAGAACAAAAATACGAGAAACTTGTATTTGATTTGTGTAGAAAAGTTAAAGAACTGTAGAATGTAGATGCCCATAACTAGCCATTAGCTACCAAAGTAAAGTTAATTTAGGACAGGCTTAGTCAACGCTGAACTTTTGAAGAGACTGGAAAGGCGTGAGGGAATAAGCTCGCCCTGCTATTATCAAATTTGACAGCTGCTCGTCGTAGCGCTCTCTCTCTCTCTCTCTCTCTCTCTCTCTCTCTCTCTCTCTCTCTCTCTCTCTCTCTCTCTCTCTCTCTCTCTCTATCTATCTATCTATCTATCTATCTATCTATCTATCTATCTCTCTCTCCTCTCTCTCTCTCTCTCTCTCTCTCTCTCTCTCTCTCTCTCTCTCTCTCTCTCTCTCTCTCGTACAATTGTCACAGAGGCTAAAATAGGTTGTCGAAAGGAACCGATCACTCCACCTTCGTTGCTCGCTCCTTCTGCGCTAGCCCCCTCTCTATCTGTCACGGAACCCAGGCTATGCATGTAGCCTACTTGTGAAGAATTAGACTAGAAGTTATGCGTTCTAAGAAGCTTGATATAGGTCCATCTTGTAGAACGCACCGATAATCACGTTGAAATCGCGTTGTAATAATCATAACCAAATAATCTAAAGTTATCTTCAAATATGCGAAAAATCCAGGGGGCGCAAGTGCGCCCCCTTGCGCCCCGCCGCGGACGCCCATGGCGAAGAACATTCTCCGTGGTGGGTCCATCTATCTGGAATGGCCTCCCTGCGGCTCTCCGCTCGCTTCCCCGTGACTCTGCTGGCTCTTTCTATCGTCTACACAAGTCTTTTCTTTTCGACCAGGCCTGGGTTGGGAGCGCCTCTGAGTAGAGATCCTTAAGGGGCGCTATGTAAATTTATGTGATTGATTGATTGATTGAACGTTTTCTCTGCTCTTTAGTCGTAATGACCTTCTAGTACCTCGGTCATAGATTGTCAAAAAACACCGCATCATGCCATATATACATCTGCTGTGGTATGACCTTTCTGCTATTAATCGCGCCAAGATTAGCCTATAGGCTAATCTTGGCGCGATTAATAGCAGAAAGGTCATACTTCCATTCTTTTATAACTTTTCTTTTCCAGGGTTCCTCGCACTGTGAAACCCATGAGTCAACGGGTTAGTTTCCACAATTGCCAAGATATCGAAGGATTTGAAGACACTTCTCATGTCTAAACATTTTCTGAAGTTTTGACTCGTTGAGAGTTGAGTGCAGCGTGGACGGACAAAATGTCCCGGACAAAATGTCCCGGACAAAATGTCCCTGGACAAAAAGTCCCCGGATAAAATGTCCCCGGACAAAATGTCCCCGGATAAAATGTCCCCGGACAAAAAGTCCCCGGACAAAATGTCCCCGGACAAAAAGTCCCCGGACAAAAAGTCCCCGGACAAAATGTTCCCGGACAAAATGTCCCGGACAAAATGTCCCGGACAAAAAGTTCCAGGATAAAAGTAATGTCCCTACACTACCTAAACCCAGCGCATTGGCGCCTAGCAGTAGGCGCGCCTACATTGAGAAAAAGAGTCCTTCTGTCAGAGAACAACCTTCTCTAAATGCATGAAAACGAGTCATTTTGAATATAACAGTACATTCTTAGCAAATCAACCAATTGCCAGCTGCATTTGGTTCACCATTCTATAAGAATTCCGATTCTTGCGTCAGAAATGTACAAATTTGCCATTGGGGCTCAGCTATTTTTCATAGTATCTGCGTTTGTCCTACATTATAGACATCCTTGAAGGTGTGTGCCCGGATCGCTCATAATTTTGATACTTTATTAATTATCCTAATTATAAGGTTTTTTTGGTGAGACAATCGATTAGTCGAGAAATTATTTCTCGATCGTTAGCGCGAGGACGTAACTATGCAGTGGCATGACAACCTTAGGCCCTGGACACTCTAATGGCTTGTGGACGCTTAAACATTAACTACACCACATGTAGGCCTACTGCAATGCTGCAAGACTGTTCTCTTTAGCCGTGGTTGGGTCGGGAGCGCTTCTGAGTAGATACGCTTGAAGAGGCGCTATATAAATGTCTGAAATGAATGAATGAACACACTAATATACTTTTTGCAGTCCATATGTTACATCTTTTTGCATGTAATGTGGCACATCTGAGCAACAAAATTAGACCTAACCTACAATTACATCAGTGATGACCGTGGTTAACATAAGAAAATTATTATATTTCTACAGTTGCGTTTCGGAGTAGGACTACACTTATAAATGTGGAGGCCCCTACAAACTTGAGACCAGGCGCGTCTTAATGACATCTGGGCCTATACCGAGGTATTGTTTTAAAGGCCCCTCGCATGTCTTATTGTGGGCCCACCTATTAGGAATTACAATGTTATAAACGCTGTGCTTAAGAAAGTACAAACTCTATGTACTGACCTGAGTCAGTGTAAGTGGCGTTACTTATGCACAAAATCAATAATATTTGTATTAGCTTTGCTGAAGCTGTAGGCCTACATGACTCTTGAGGCACTCGGAGCGACTCCGATTTGAGGCCTTCAGTTTGTAGCCTAAGTTGTAAAAACATGAGTTTCAGAAATAAACAGACACAATAGGCACAATGAGCAGCTAAAATTAATTTGGAGACCCCTTGAACTTGAGGCCCGAACGACCCTGGTCCGCTAAGATAGAAGTTAAGAGGTTCCCATTTGCCATTCTACACAGCTGTTTCAAATGTTGGGCTGTCTTCAGGTGAGGGCATTGTCGGACAAGACATATGATCACATACCTTGGACGTACATAGGTTTAGTCTCCCACACGGACGCAGTCTAGCGTGATACTGCAGCCGCACAAAATCCCAACAGGCCGGCGATGCATAGTTTAGGTGGGGAACGGACATTTCCCCTGGACATATTCCCCCGAACTTATTCCCCGACAATTATCCCCCGGATGTCCCCCCATTTTGACTAGGAGATTTTTCCCCTGTACATAGGCCTATAGCACGTTAAGTTTAACGGATGCCTTGAAGTAAACGATCACTCAGTATTCGTTTATAACTGAAATTCATATGAAACGATACACGTATACAATAAACAAAGGCATAGGCTACGTAGCGTAAAGACATCTCTTTTACCCTGCGACTTTCTGTCCAGGAACATTTTGTCTGGGGACTTTTGTCCGGGGACTTTTTATCCGGGGACTTTTTGTCCAGGGACATTTTATCCGGGGACTTTTTGTCCGGGGAATTTTTGTCCGGGGACTTTTTGTCCAGGGACATTTTATCCGGAGACTTTTTGTCCGGGAACTTTTTGTCCGGGGACATTTTATCCGGGGACTTTTTGTCCGGGGACATTTTGTCAGGGGACTTTTTGTCCAGGGACTTTTTGTCCGGGACATTTTGTCCGGGACATTTTGTCCGGGGACATTTTGTCCTAGCACCGAGTGCAGTATTCGTCGACCTATTATTATCGTGATCGAAGTTTTGAAGTTCCGAATCTTCCGATGCCTTTTCGTTTTAATATTCAAAGTTTTGCCAGCATTCATTATGACCCTATTTCATTCAGTCTCTTTTTCGGACGCTCGTTTGTTGTGCTTTATGCTGACATGTAGACCTATAATTTCTTTGTCCCAGTATTAATTGCTTTAACTCATTTATTATTATGTAGGCCCTGTAGTAGGCTATTAACGCAGTCGCTTCTACTGTTCGGGTTCTATGAGCAGCCATTGAAGAAAGAAACCAACTCGACGACCTTTGTTTCGTATGGCAAACGCCGACCATGCAAAAAGGCATACGTGGCATCATGGCATGTCGTCTATATGATTCGTCTCTTCATCTGTTCTTGTAAGACAGCTCTGCAGAGAATCCGTTTCTACCTTGTCACGTTTTTCATGGCATCCAATTGCAAAGATCATCTGAATAGTATGTGTGTGTGTGCGCGTGTGTGTTCTTGTCTGTGGGTGAATTTTGGTCACTGATTCACTTCTGAAACGACTTGACTTAAACCTACTGATGATATAGACGAGTCTAAGATGGCGGTGACCTGATTTACTCCTGTCTCCTATATAGGGTTAACAGGATTCGAATTGTATAGTTTAAACGAGCCTACCTGGGCAGTTCGCTGAGGTTCACTTTCTTTCCATCTTTGTACCACAACACAAAGGGCTTCGGTGAACCGGAAGTGCGGCACTGAAGCTTGACCTGTGATCCTGAAGGGGTCATCAAGTCTGTTGGAAAGCGTTCGATTGAAGGAGCAACTCTATCTACAAGCAAATAGCAGATATTCTATCTAATGTATGATTAAACTCTGTAAAAGACAAGTAAATTCCTGTCCTTGTAAACCCTGAAGAAATCTTTATCAAAATGCTTCTATTATGGCGACGTTCTGCTATAGGTCAACGCAACTCGTCGTGCAAATCTCTATCCAGAATAGAATATATATTATATAATATATATGATATATATTATATATATATTATATATATATATATTCGGATTTCGAAGACGTTGACCTTGAAAACATGAACGTGACTAAGACCAGTCGCTGTCATCAGATGTGGCTGCAGTATATATATATATATATATATATATATATATATATATATATATATATATATATATACATTGGATGCTGTCATAAGTTATCGGGCTCTGTTTGTTCACACCATCATGCTCAATATTTTGAACAACTTTACGCCAGTGTTGCGCTAGGCCCTCTGTCAGTTTTTGAACAAAGCTATAACAGTTAGAGTTTCAGTTTCTTTATTACCGGATTTCGATGCGCTTTTCTAATTCAATCATAATAATTAGTCCTTCTACCGACTGTGATTTCATTCAAATCGATTATGGATTGAGACTAGGGCTGTTGGCCCTACCGAATGGGTGACTATCGCAATTCTGCCGAATGCGAATACGATAGTGTACAATGTACATGTAGGCTATGTATGTTGGGGGCGCAATGGGGGGGGGCGGCAGAGTAATGGATAACACGCTGGCGCAGAGAGTGAGAGGTAGCGAGTTCGAGCTACCGTTGGGCGGACATGCTTTGTAGGCTGTTAGCGCCGATTATATGCAGACTGTCTGTTCAGTTAGTATAGTTAAAATTACCGTTAATTAAGATTATGCATAACTTGTACATGTAAAGCGCAGTGCGTTTGCAAGCGCTTAATTAAAGAAAAGATTATAATTATTATTATTATTATTATTATTATTCTTATTATTATTATTATTATTATTATTATTATTATTATTATTATTATTATGGATTAAAATGGCGATGCGCTGGAAAAGATATAGCTGGTTTCTCTCGTGTCACCGGTTTTATTATTATTATTATTATTATTACTATTATTATTATTATTATTATTATTATTATTATTATTATTATTATTATTATTATTATTATTATTATATTAAAATAGGTTTACCGACAGCATTCAAAATTTCAAATGTAATCAAAAGTTTAAGTTCAGCAAATTTAGTTTATAAAATTAAAAGTAAGCAGTTAACTACATGCAATTTAAAAAAAAAAATCTTCCTGTCTGTGTACACTAGCTATAACAACCGCATATGTCACGTGACCACGATTCGTATTCGGTCCGACCGCTACTATTCGACCGAATGCCGAATAGCTATTTTGCTACTATTCGGCTCCGAAGCGAATAGGAAGCGAATGTTTCGGCATAGCCCTGATTGAGGCTGTCTTCTTATAATGGCGCTACAGAAATAATTACTTAGACTTGACAGCGAATGTGCATTAAGTGAGAAGGTGAGTGAATAATAAGTGAGTGAACGAATTAGTGAGTCAGATGGAAGGGCAGCATGCATAGAAAGCAGCACTGACACGTTTCCCTAGCTATACGCATGCGTTCATATATATATATATATATATATATATATATATATATATATGTTTGTTTGTTTTACAGTGCATGTCTGATTGTCTATAATTTTGTCTGTTTAACCATCTGCATGTCCTTCGGTTTATGATCTGTTTATATGGCTCTTCATAAATGCACCTGTCTGTCTGTCTGTCTGTCTGCTTGTATATCTATCTATCTAATCGTCTTTCTATCTGCCTATCCATCTTTCATTTTGCGAGTACATATATGTCTGTCTGACTCTTATCCCCAGCACGTTGCCTGTCTATATCGCCACTAGTAATATCTTAGTGCAATCTTTATCTTCAGTATAATACGAGAGCAGGTTGAGAAGATTCATCCCCTCAGGACGAGT